>VZRR01006128.1:425502-598130 GCA_013398015.1 Oreocharis arfaki
TGCTCGGAGGCGCGGGAAGGCTGGCGAAGTTCCAGCAGGGGTTCGCCCAACGCACCGATGGTACAGGCACGCTGAGGAAGGAGAGACGAGGCGGAGGGGCTTCTCGAGATGGTGCGGGGTTTATTATGGCACTGGGATTGTGCCAGGAGAAGCGAGACAATGTGTTTCACACTCACAGTTACACCCCTGCGAGTGGGCAGGGGAAGATACAGAACACCCAGTGGGGCAGGAACGCGGGGTTTGAATTTGGCAGGCTGGGGGTACAGAGCCAATGGGAAGGATTGTGGGAGGGGAGAAACCCCACAGGGGGAGGGGAGGAGATGGCCGTGCCCAGTTTGTGGGGAGCGCACTGCAGCATTTTTCTATTTCTTTTTCCAAGGAAAAAATGCCTAAAGAAAAAGGGATTTTTCATTTTCTCCTTCACTACTAATTTGTATTTCAGACTTTTGCTTTCTTCAGCCTTTCCTTTAAAAAAGAAAGGCAAATGAGTTGAAAGGAATAAAATATCAGAAATACCATGTGAAAAATTGTAAGGTTTGCATTTCTGCAAAATGTGTTTGAAGAACATTTTCAGAGGAAATGCAGTGGTATAATTTTCGTGACCTGTGATCTCAACTGATGTTGAACTGTTGAATTCTTTGTTCAAAAGCTGGAAGAATTAATCCAAATAGCTTTGCATCATGCAACATGAGGAAGTCACACCTTTCATCCTGTCAATTTTTCAGTTCTAGGAACTTGTTCCGTGAGGCTTTGTGTACACGCAAAATTTCCTAACTGGTACTTGGTCAAATACGTGTAGTGTCTTTTTGTTTGCCTTTGTACAGTTCTAAAAGTGTCAAATTTGGATATCAAAATACGTGTCTTCTTGCTTGTAGTGCTGAAAATACCCTGAGCTGATCCAATGTATGGGAACTATTTACCTGCGAGTCCTGGAAAATGGCAGCTGAGTGATTATCTATTATTTCCTGTGACACTCACCTTTTTTCTTTAAGGGTAACAACTTTACTGGCAAATGTCTTTTGAGCAGGGGCTCCACAAAAGTGAATAGCTCCCATTTTCAGGAAGGTCTTTGATTCTTCTTTGCTGTAACCTAGTAGTTTGAGGTTACATCACGGCAAATTTAATACCAAAATGAATTTTGTAGTAGTAGATACAAGCTGCTTTTTGCTGCAAGGACAAAGTTCTTCAGATACTCAAATGGGATTTAGTTGTCCAGAAACCTTTGCACGACTTGGTCTTTAGAGACTGGAATTTGTACAAATTCTACACATCAGTCTTTGGTTCAGCCTAAATGAGATCCTCAATAAGTTGACCTGCATATAATAGAAGGACTGAGGATGGAAATAAAGAGTCATAACAAGTATAATAAGCACCCTTGATATTACAGCGTGAGAGAGAAGTGAAGTTTCTGGCTGTATGAAAAGATGGATTTTGATAAGGGAGCTCAAGAATGTCCCAGGGAGGGTATCTTACAAGCTGAGAATAGCAACTAAAGACCTATATTTAGGAACCTGACAGATTCCTGAGGTGGAGCTCAGCAATTATTATGCATGTTATTGCACGGTCAGATTCTTAAAAATGCATCTGATGTTGGATACTAGAGATGCCAGCTGCCATGCTGCAATAATAGCTGTAATTAATTGTCAGTAATAGTTAGCTGCATATGCTGTTCATCTACTGACCTCAGAGCAGTTCATGAAGATCACCAGTGTACCTGTCCCAACTGGATCGCTGTCCTTTTCTTAAGGAAGCCAGGTTCTGTAGCTTTTTGCTGTAGTTCTTAACTTGCACAGTTTGATTTTGGCTTTTTGTTCTGCTACAAAAATTTTTCTGCCCATCTCTCCTCACTCTCTTATGAGCAACTTCAGTTCCTTTTGACCCTCAGTGCCATCTTTATCTGCTTCTCAGCTCTGTGGTTAAGCTACTTTTACCTCTTACGGTATCCAGGCTTAAGCAACACGAAGTCTGATGTCTGTGGTGAAACAAGCGATGTTTAGGCCTCATTAAAAACCCTTGCACAGATGTGAGTGCTTTCTTAATTGCAATCTGAGAGGATGAAACGGGGTGAAAAGAGAAGATTCGGTGAAGTGTGGAGAGTGAGGCACCTAAACTGTAGAACCTGCTGCCACTTTTATCAGCTGGTGAATGTTTAAAATGAAAAAAGGGGATGATTATCTAGAGAATCAGAACTATCAGAACTGAAGCATGTAAGTAGATCTGCGTAGAAATCATGGAATATGTATGTTGATATAATTTGCTCCTGTCATGGTTTTATTTTTTCTTTTATAAGGAAATGAAGATAGTATAAAATACTTTGCCTTCTGTACCATAAAATTCAACACTGTCTAATTCCACAGGTGCTTTTTGAACATTAAATAAAATACCATTTATGGGGATTTTCAAGAGAATCTTTTTTCCCCAGCTGTGATTTCTCAGCCTATGTGCGCTCGTCAGTCTCTGAAAGTGTTCGGGAGTCTACCTGGAAGATCAAGGCAACCAATGTTTTTATGTATACTGCTTGGCATCCCAAAACTTGTCCCTCAAGACAGTTATGATGTGAACTCCTCCAAATTCATATAAATATTGAGGATTTATTTTCATCATTTTGTGTGTTACTTTATGTTCTTAACAGTGTTTATAACTGCATCAGTGCCCACCTCTTTGCTCTCCAGGATAACCTAACCTTCAATTTACTTTCTTGATATTGTAGAAGACCTTTGCATTAGAATCACTGTTTAGGACCCAGACACAAAATTCATCATGATGTTTTGGTTCAAAACATGCGCTGGTTTTGAGCCTGTGCTACCTCTCCAGCTCAGCACACTCATCCTGTTAATTTATACTGTTTACCTATTTATACCTCATTCTGTTAGTTTATGGATTGATTAGGGACACAGGTGAAGTACAAATGCTGTCAAAGCCTTTTCATTATTACTCTCCTGGTTGGCACCACCTGTTCTTTTGGTGTATTCAGTATTTCTGAAAAGCAGCAGATAAGTGGTGTACAGCCTTCCAGATGCTCCCAAACCCTCCTGACAACGTGTTTCCCAGCTCTTATTGCAGTGTTTGCTTACTGAATGGCTTGTTTATAGGGAAGAGGTTTAGGAGCAAGACAAATAGATACCTGGATTTTCTCAGCTGAGACTCCAGCTTAGGCTAAAGTGAATTCTAATAGAAATAATTACTGCCGTTGTCTCCAAGTGTTAAATAGTGGTCTGAGAGCCTTAAGCAAACCATTGACTCCACCTCCAAATATCAATAATTCTTACAACAATCTGGGAAAAATCTCAGTTTTGTACTTTGAAGTGACAGATAGGTCAGGAAAAGAATCTTATGAGGTTGTGTGACACAATATATTGATCCAGCCTCAGAGGAATTTGTGCTGGCCAGAAAGAAACAGCCAATTTGTCTGGGAAAAGAAGAAAATTACTAGGATTAGGAGAATACACAAATGGTGGGAAAAAAAGGCTGTAGTTCTGGAGCAGATTTGATGCCAAGTATTTATTCAGAGTTTTCTTTAAAAATTTCAGAGCAGCTATCAAATTACTCCTCAATTCCAGCTTGGATAGCTTTTATCCCTAGTGGACAGTACAGTTTAGAAGCCATGACGTGCAGTGAAAGAGCATTTGTGATTAGAACCTCCTCTTTACCCCAGTTCCTGGTAGCACTCTGGACACCTAAGATTTTATGTAAACCAGGTGAGATTTTATCAACTCTTTTCAGATGTAACAGTCATGGTTTGCTGGTTTTAAATCCCATTAATTTTTGGAATGGAGCTCTCCCAAACAACAACTTTTAAGCTTGTTTTGCCATAAAGAATTTGACCAGTGCACTGGAGTAAATTCCATGTAGAATTTACCTACAGTGTTTAGACTTGTGGGTTATAGGAAACTTCTTTGTAACAAGTCTTTCTATTTTCAAGATGTTGGTACTTCACTTAATTCAGTTTAAAAGTTGGCTGTAGCTTCAATTTATTAGGTATCACGCATTTCACATCTGACTTCATGGAGGAACTGTTAAAGCATCTGAAATAACATTTTGGAGAAACATTATTTGTGATATTTAGCTATTTTGTGCAAAAATGAGTTTTATAATTTGAAGAAAGAACCTGCATGTGTTTTTTCCTGGGACACGAACACAACTTTGGAGAAAGGCATTGTTTGAAGTTTGAACTTCAAAATACTGTCCTTACATGCATTTCCCCATGTCACATTTAGAAATCCGAAAAAGCCCCATTTTTAATGGATCTTGTGTTGTGGTAACTGTTGTTAAAATTCACTTTTGAGTAACAACTGGTGTATGTCTGATTTTATGAAGTTCATGTTCTCATAGCTGGCAAAGAAAGTTACTAGACTAGACTTTTACAGCTAAAAATTAACTCCAGCTCTATCTGAGGTTTGTGTGGAGTGAATAAAGTCATATATTCATCAAATTTCCCTTACTTACATTGTAAGTGGAATTATAGGGATTGATTGCAATGGTCACTGAAAGCAACTAAGAAGAATATTTGTGGGAAGGAAATTTTAAGCTCATAATGATGGCTATTTGGTCTGGAAAACTGATTCAACCCTGCTCATCTGAAAAACTGGAGTGTGGGACCTATAAGTTAGTGCCTTGAGGGTGGTTATGAAAAACTGAATGCTACAATTGACTTAAAGCAGAATTTTGTGCTGAGAGTCGTGGAGGTGTCTTGTGTTTGGGTGAAATGTCTCTTTTTTTCTTTGTGCATGTGAAATGTTGGTTTTGCTTTGTTTGAATCAGAGTATAAGGCTGAAATAAGACTGCTTCTGAAGAGGCTGATTGGAAAACTGTTGCCATAGTTGTTCATCCCACGCTCACTGAAGTCACTTACACTCTGTAGCCACGACATCTGATTCTTGGGAATTACTCTCTTAGGAGACTAGTCCCAGAACCCCTAAATTTCTGCACGGAAGTTCAGTAGTCCACAAGATATTTTAGAAATGATGACAGCATATGTAGTAAGATCTGTATTTTCAGTCTAAGTACTATCTGTTAAAGGATGCCATTAGATTTCACTTTACTGTCATACATGTCATGTTATAACAACTAGAGGCTCCCGGTTAGGCATGTGATTTTCCTGTACTGAGTTCTGCCACAAAATACAACTCAAGATCCCCGCCAGAAGCACTTTACAAACTTAACTTCCAACTTGGAGCTTGGTATTTTGTTCAAATGTACTCCCTGCTACTGAAGTCTCTGAATCCTTTCACTAAGTTCTGCTTTCAGAATTTGAAGAAGCCTGACTGATACCTAAGTTTCATGTTTGTCTCTCCCTGGCTTGCAAGAACACACAGTTCTGGAAAATATACTGTAAATTCAGTCACTGCTTGCACTGTTCTGTTCCAGCCCTCAATATTTCCTGTGACTTCCAAGCAGCAATTGGATTTTGTTTTCCAGAAGTACACACAAATTAATTTTAAGTACCTATGGGAAATTAAAACAGCATTTCTGCAAAACTTGTGTTTGCAAAGTTATTTGGACATTTGAAATTATTTGGTCTACTGAGAAAGATTCAGACCAACTGTTCAATTACACAACAGTGAGGTTTGTTCCGTCTGAGAACATCTCGGGGATGCTTTGCATGAGCTGTTTGCAGAACCTTGCTGCTTCAGGGACTGCACCTGCATAATAAAGGCTTTGCTTGGTCATACATTTACAGGAACACATCCTATACTGTGAAAGAGCAGAGTTTTTTTCCCCAGGACTACAATCCTGTACTGTAACTGGCAAATCTCCTGGAGCTCTTGAGCTCTAGGTACATGCAGATAAAATGCCCACGTGTAAACAAATGCTCACTTTACTCTCCAGGGCTGTAAATAGGTATGGCAATGTCTCGCTGTGGTTACAGACAAAGTTAGGTTGATAGGTTTTGTTCTCTCATATCAAGAACTTGGTAGAAAATGGCAGCTACTAGAGGAGTGTTTGTTTACCATGGACACAAGATTTTGAGGGATCCTTTGAAAGGAACATGCCTTTTGGAATACCTAAATGCTTTCAGAGTATTATCTTTTATTACTATTTGACAAAAAGGAATGAAAATGGGTAATTGTGTAGCTTTGCTTTTATAATAGGTAAAAGTTTGAAAGGTTCTACTTTGCTCTATAGAGAATACCCCAGTGGTATGACTTAGCACAGTAAATGTATCCATCCATCTGTCCACGTACTATATATAGTCTTTATAAACTTGCAGCTACATAGTTATGTCTTAAAAACAGGCAGATTTTTCCCTTTTGTATTTGTTCTGGCCATGAATCTCAAAGTCATTCCTTTCCAACCAGGACAATGTTGCTTGAGGCAGGCAGATCGAGTTTTTCTGTGGTGAAAGTTGTTGCTTTGCCTGAAGGATCAGTGTAATCCTCTCTCAGAGTAATCCTCTCTCAGCCTATGATGGCTATCATTACAGTCTAAGTCTGGGAGGCAGAGGGTCTAACAACACATTTTGTCCCAGTTTCCCCCCATGCACACAGAGAAAACCAAGCTTTTAGCCAGCTCTTCTGTGTTGCAGGTCAATACCAATAGTCCTTTCCGTCTCTCACTCTACGAGTGTCTATCTCCAGCAAAGAGCACATGACAATTTGCAACTAAAATCTATATATTCAGATTCAGACCACTCTGGTGAGAGAAGTATAAGGCTTTCATTGGTTTGTCCATTTGTTTTCCTCTTAGACTTGCCTTCAGCAGGCTTTTTCCTTAATTTTAACATATTTGCTGTTGATAACATCACTGGCACTTCCACTCCTGTCCCAAGAGGCTTTTAAAACTGCTCAGAGGAGCAGCAATCCAAAAGCGGAGTGCAAATCCTCTTTCAGTCCCTTGTACCTCTTAACCAAGTATTTCTAGAGACATTTCAGCCTCAGTGGATGGGGTGAGATGGAAACGAAGGATAATACTTCATTTCCTTTACAGCATATCGGAAGAATGGTGTACAGTCCTCATCCAGCCAGTCCTCTTAATGCCCAAATCAGTAGTCAGGTTCTGTGAAGAAATGTTTGGTCCTTCTTTGTGCTCTACAAATCTGATTAGAAATGGAGCCCACATGTTATCTAGGTTGACAGTTTCTCATGCATTAGAGAAGTCTGATCTCACTCTCGCTGAAACTGCCAGGAAACTTTCCATTAACTTCTCCGTCAACTGAATCAGAAACTGTTTTTACCAGGTACTTTGATACTTAAAATATTGGTGAATCTGGAGGGTGTTTTGAGACTTGGCATGACAGAAGAGAAAAAACACAGCGGTAACAGAAAAATCCGTGCCCCGAACCATCTTGGAATAATTGGTAAGTAGTGAGCAGTAATGGAAGCTTGAAAAGGCTCCTATTGGCAAAAGTAGAACTCAAAATGTTTTACGATGCACCAGTAATGAAGAGCTGGTTTATAGACAACAAAATTCTAAGCCTTATAAAAAGTGGGATTCTTGGCATAATGCAGCAGGATAAAGTTTGCTATCCCTTTCAGCCTGTTCCCGATGGGACTGATTCTACAACAGGATCAGTGGCACGGACACCTTTATAATTCCATAGTGTTTCTCAAAATTAAATATTTTCTGGGGTCTGAATGAGTGAGTTTAGTCTCAAGGCTGAGACCTATTCTTGCAAAACGGAGGTCTCATCTGAGGGAACAAGCATCAGTGTGGTAACCCTGATGCACACAAAACAAAACACGTTTTGCTGGACTCTGAGCAGGGAAATATTTTTTAAGACTATTTAGTAAGACTCAAAGGTCTATAGTACCTACCAGGAATCCACTACTCCCTTCTCTTTACAAATATCAGCTCCCATACGACATGTATAGGTAAATATTGTCAGAGGTGGTTTCTCGTGTAGGTTTTTTGACCATAACTTCACACCTATGGTTACCCTGTAACACCCTAAACACCCTCACCAGATAAGAAGGTATTTCTGGTATCTCTCCCAACTGAGATACATGGCAACTTCTCTCAAAGCAATGCAGGAGCCAGCACTCAAAAGGCTACTTTAAACTACTTTCCTAGACTTCGTTGTTTATTTAAGAACATACATGTTCTTTCTGCATCTTGGTTACAAAAAATGTGGAATGGAGAAATATTTCAGAGATATCCTTAGAAAAATGGTGTGAGTTCAGCCACTAGAGCTGGCATGTGATACTTCAGTGAAAGGACAGCAGTAAAATTTCCCTTTCAGCAAAGGACAACTGTGGTAGAAAATGAATCTCACTTAATTGAGCATTTCACTACTTTCACACATCCAATTTCAAAGCCTTTATATCTGCTCCTAGCAAGCTTCAACTGAACCCTACTGAGTTATTGTAGGAGTTTTTTGATTGAAAGCGGTTTCCAGGCTCTTTTTCCATGTTTCCGATATGGGTATTTCTCCTGTCAGATAAGGATGGATTTGACTGACCATCTAATACAAAACATTGTTGATACAGGTAAGTGGAAAGAGGTGTGAGACTGATAGATACAGAGTGACACTGCTGATAACTTGCTCAAATATTGCATTTGTTTTACTTTGCCTTTGCTAGCTTGTATGTTTGAGCATTACAAACGACTGATCACTGTGAGCAAACAAACTTCTTACTGTGATCTACTCTGCAAAGAGCCACTGTTTGTAAATGTTTGCATTCTGGTTTGCTAACACTGGAACACATTCTGATCCTCTAGTTCACACCTTTCGCTTGCTCCTGGAGGCAGGCACTTAGTCCAGCCTGAAGCTGAGATTCTTGCACAAACTTCAACAGCTGGAGCCTTGACAGTTATCAAATCTTGAGAAATTTCACAATAACTTGCAGGAACAAGGATTAACAGTTGTTCCTTTCTTTTATTAGGAATATTTGTGAGGGCTTTGAGCTAGGAAGTTGTGCAATTTTTGGAAGTCAGTGTGGATTATGATTAACATATTCTAGCTAACCAGGACCAGCAAATTAGCAACATCCTTACTGTGGCCTCCACAGATAGCCACACCCACGGTGCCAGAGTGGAACGAATGAAGTCACCTGAGCCTTTCACTCTGATGAAAGGCTGTGAAAATGAGCAAAAGGCCTCCATACTTTCCTAGAAGCAAAGAAGTCTGAGTGGCTGATTGCCAAGTGCACCATGCCAAGAGTTGTTGGGATCTCCGACACATTCCAGTGGGAATATTAACAGGTCTGGGTAAAGTCTTCAAGCTTCCAAGAGTGCTGTGAATATCTACTGTTTAATGTATGTGCAGTTTGTGGTCCCCAGCTATCCGGAAACTCTCAAAACTCTGCAAATACCTATTGAAACTCTCACACCCAGACAGCTCTCCAAACATTCCTTCTCTTCTCTGAGCGTATGTGGTCTCAGAATCCTGAAACCGTATGGAAGTATCAGCTATAGGCTTCCAATCATCACCTTGTAATAGGATTAGCACCCCATCAAGCCCATAGATGCTGGGCATCTGCTGAAATAGCTGTAATACTTTGAAAGAGAAAATACCATTAAAGGGGTGTGTGGAACCTGAACCAAACCTCACCACAGTCAGTGAATTCTGCTATTCCACGTGTCTCGGTGGGTTTGGGGTTAACCCATGGTCAATAATGATTTTGGATCCTCTGACTTTTTATCCCATCTGAATATACTCTGAAGGAGCTTTTAGAGACCAACTGAGACGTGTTTTGTCCCTTTATGCTGTGTGAAAAGACTGAAGTAATATAAAGTGGCTACTGAAAGTCTGCTCCCGGACAGGACAGAGACACGCTGTGGAGAAGCTCTGGAAGAGCCTGAATTCATGTCCTCAGGAAGGTAAGACAGGAGTGTATCAGTGCGGGCTGACTCCAGCAGCACTGTAGCCTGCAACAGGGTAAAGTTGAGAAAAGTTCTAACTTAGGTTTTGAGCTGTCTAAATTATGCTGCAGACAGAAAGCCAATGAGCTACAGTCGGGGTGTTTGAAAGCTTCCTTTGGTCTCTATCCTGGGTGCTGTGCTCCATCTCCCAGGAGGGCAGTGAGGAAACACACTCCTTTGTTTCTTGGCACCTGGTAAGCTCAAGTTTGCTCTGTGATTTTATCAGAGTGACAAAAGACTTCAGTTCTAACCTTAAAAATGAAGTTACAATTGAAGATGTGCCCTTTACTATTTTGGATGATCTACCTAAGCTATATCTGTAATAACTGACAAGAGTTACTTGCAGATTGTGTGTCTCAATTTGATAGATTTATAACTTTTTTTAATAGCTGTATAACTTTTTTGGTGCCTTTTTGCCTTTATTCTGTGTTCCTTTTGGATAGCCATTAGGAAGTGCGACCTGTGCTGAACAATCAATCCTTCTAGAAAACTAAACTGTTTGGAAAACATTTAAACTAGTGCCAGTTTTGAGCGGGAGATGACAATGGCTCTGTCTTCCAAGAGGCGTAAAAAGGTTATCAGATATTATTATTTGCCTACTGAGAAGTGTGCATGAATTCAAGTCCTTTGCTGGATCTGAAAAATACCAAATAAATCTACAGATGTTGTGGGCTTGTTTGCTTGCAGGTTCTTTGAGCAATACGGAGTTTTTACTGGGAAAGGGCTATGAGTCAGCATCCAAATTTCTGAGAGAAACAGCAGGCATCTGTTTCGTTGGTTTGTTTTTTTTTTTTCTTTCTCAAATTCATGTTTTCATTTCACCCAAGAGGAGAGGGAGTCTAATGATGCTTGTTTCCAGACCTGAACATTATCTGAGAACATTTGAATCTCTGTCTTTTTTGTGGACCCATCAATCCTCTAAAGTAAGATTGAGAGCAGCAAAGGGCTGGAACTGAAGTCACGTTAGAAATTCTTCAAATGGGATGGCATGTGTTAGCTGACAGTAAAGGAATTTTAAGAGGCAAGCACCAGCTGCTACTCTAATGGAAGAAAGACGGAGCACATTTGACCTGGCAATTGTTCGGGGACTTTATTGTAGCAGAACAAAAGGAGAGCCTGAAAACACATGAGAACTCTTATGGTCGGGGGAGGCAGGCAGTGGAGAGAAAGGGGAAAGAAAGCCGGAAACTGCACATGCTTTCAATTCTGCTTTATAAACTGGCATGGTGCCAAATGAAAAAGAAGATGCAAATTGTTTTGTCTTTTCTCTTAGACTGTGAAGATTACAAAAGGAAACTCAACTCAGTGTGTTCATATTGGGCCTAATTTGGTTGTTCAGCTGTGTTTTCCTGGAACAGTAGAAGTTGGTAAATACAGCTTGAGTGGTCAGCTTCCCTTGAGGTTTTATGCCAAGGTGGGCATCTTTAAATAGTAGCCGTAGGTTGCCTGTGGGATGAATTTTATCTTTTCCCACCTCCACCTCACATGCCCACACCAGTGTTTTGACTGACACTCTTTCTTTGGGGTTAAACTGGGCAGCTGTGAGCCCCCAGCAGAGAAAAGGGGCGGAGATGCCAGAAAAGACAAGATTCATATCCCTAGAGAGACTTTCTCCCTCCTGAGTTGTTGTAGCAAATACCACTAAACTGAGGGTGTCAGCATTTAAGATTGGGACTCCCCCTGAATGACAGAAAGATCTTTTGCAAAACTTGGATCAGATTTCTGGTGTAAGATAGCAATTATTTGAATCTGAGATTTTGGTCTGTTTTTCTCTGTGGTAGGAATGAAGAAAAGGGATTTCAATGAAGTGAGAAAGAACTCAGTGTTCACTCTCAAAATGTTCTGAAACAGAGTATTTTCTACCTGCTTGAAACTTCTTTAATTTTACATGATTTGAAAAATAAAAGTATTTTTCATCATCGTTTTTTCCCCAATTTGGCAGTGAAAATTAGGTACCCTTGCAGAACGTCTGCTGCGCTGGTCTTGTCAGCCAGGAAATGCAGTCTTGTAATTGGTAAATAAATAGTTCCTGTGCTCACTTCATGTTTAGGCCAGCCATTTGTTATAGTTATTACTGGCAAATAGTTGAATAATTTGGCAACTTGAACAAATATAAAGCTATACATCCAAAATGAAAAAACCCCACACAACAAAAATAAAACAGTATGAATACCGGAATAAGAAAAATTTGCAATGAAAGGTAACTTTGCAGTTAAAAAGTTGAAAAATGCTTAGAAATAGTGACATTTGAACAGTTTAGGCAGGAAATATTTGAGTGAAGTATCTCCACTGAGCTCTGATAGCCATAATTCTTTGTAGATATTCAAATGCAACGGTGTTATGTGTAGGATACTGACTCGATAGATGATGAAGTCATCCTCTCAGTTTCAAATGCTTTTAAATCAAGCCCTACAGGTCTGTGGATGTTTTGTAAAGTTTTTCTGTACATCTTATGTGGCAAAATGAACTATTTCAAGGGTGGCTGGCACTGGGTTAAGACAAATAGTTCTAGAAATGTGAGAAGCTGTGAAAGTCCTGCTGTTGTTTTAAGGAACTGAAACAACGTAGCAACTCTCATGCTGGGTAAGATGGCAATTATTTCTCTGCAGTAAGAAATGTGAAGAAAAAAATTGCAGGGTAAGTGAATACAGGAGATCAATAAAAGGATGCCATTAGCATCATTTAGGGATTACTTTGTTTCGGAAAGAAGGGGTGGGTTTTTAAAGCCTATTAGGAATAGAAAAGCCACTTGTTTATTATTTCAGTGATTTATTTATAAGACAGACCAAATGTGTCTGGTAAACTGAAAAAATCTGTTTAACATGCAGTGATCACTGGAGTAATGTGAACCTTCGCTTTATTTATTTCTGCAGTGCAGCTCTTTTGTAACTCTTGACTTTTTTCCTGACAGTAACACATTATGAGGGGCATACAGGCTACTAATTATATTGTACAAATACACAAGCAACCCAAAACTTCACAGTGCTTCAAAGGAAGTTTATGTTCTTCTACAGTTCATGTTCTTCTATTGGTGTTTGTAGCTGTAATGATCATGTTGTTACTTCTTTCATTCCAGGAGGAGCTGATTCCAAGCCCAAGGAAACTGTTGAGTGAAGTAGTGGGGAGTTTTGATGTCATTAAAAAATGTAAGTATTGAAGAGAAATGGTTGTGTTAGATTCAGTCAAGTCATCCTGTTTCTCAGGTTGCAAGAGCTTCTAATAGGTGAGTAAGCTTGACCTCTGTGAATGCCAGAGATGAAATTGTCAGATTATGGAGGTGCTTGTTTGGATGAAATGGTGCAAAAAGCTGGCAAATATCATAATAGACAGGGGATTGGTTGAGGCTAGAAAGACAAAGGTAGCTAGTGAAGTGTGAAGACTGGGCTGAGGTTCTGAAATAAAAGAAGAAATCCCACCTAATGAGGCCTGAAATAAGACGAACTAAGAGGGAGAGAAGAAAAAATTCATCTGTGCCTGCTTAGTCAGGTTCCCGCTAGAAAGCTGAAATACCTTATTTGTAATTTCAGTGTGCAATGGAGGGAACATACAGTATCAGCAAAGAACTGAACTGGAGGAAGAGCATGCTCACTTAGTATTTTAAAAAGTGTTTCCACACAGTCATAACTGGATATGCAGCTGGGTGACAGGGACCAAGGAAGTAATAATACAGAGTTGGTTCTGACCCTTGTCCTCACTCCAGCTGAGTGGTAGCAGATGCCTGTGGATCACACACCAGTGCTCAGCTGCCCTGCTCCATAGGAGCAGCCAATTTTCTGCTGAAGAGGATTTAAACCAGGTAGGTTTCCACCTCTCCATACAACATTTGGGGATTCCCCAGGCTTAGAGAGTCTCCATCACTCTCTGAGACTCAGACCAGGAGCAGATGACAAGACTGGGGAGAGCAGAAAAAAGTTCCTTGGCAAACATACATGTATTTGTGCGTGTGTCTGTGTTTGTCTGTGTGTGATGAGCAGCAGGAGTTAACCCATCGTATAAAAGTGAGTTTTTCCTATTTTCTTCAACTATTTCAATCTACCACTCATCCTCTGATAATTTTGAGTGGACTGGTTAGACTGTTGCCTCTTTTGCCCATCTCTTTTCCCTCCCCAGTCTATCCTCTTTGTAGGCTTGTGGTTTTGCCTTTTCTGTGCTACCACCTATGCCTTGCACTGAAATGGTTTTCCCATTTGTTTCTGTCCACGAGGGAGAGTGAGAGGGAAGACTATGTCACAGATACTTTACGAATAATAGAGTGTTCCTGAACTAAAATAATCAAGGGCTGACACATTGACCTTTTCCACAGCTCTGTCTGGCAGTAACAACTATCAGCTGCTTTGAAGGGCATTCCAGTGAGACTGATGAAATGGCAGCCCCACTGCAACCAGCTACTCTGCCTTTTTTTTGGTGCCAGTGATTATCTGCCTTAGCGTGACTCCCTTTTCTGTGCTGTAGCCAGTTTTCAGTTGATGGAGAAATATCTTCTTTCTCTGGTCCCCACTGTTCGAGCCCTTTGTTGCATCTGAGACATTAATCTCCCATGAAGTTTGGTAAATGTTTTGTGAGTCTCTCAGGAAATGCTCTCCCCCCGTGTGTGTACCCTGGCCGACGTCCCCCGTGAGAACTCCGGCCAGCTAGCGAGACGTGAACTCCTTTTCCTGAAGCCTGGTTGGCCATCATTAATCAAGCTGTTCAAATGGCTTGTTTTGTTATAAAATCAACTTCAGCTAATGTGTGTGTAATTTCCTGCTGCCTCCCCAGGCTCTTTCAAACAGTGACATGATCTAGGGCCTTTTCTGGTTGCCCAGGCTGCTGAGGGATCTCATGTGTTATAAAAGCCATGGCTAAGGGAGCAGGGCCTTTTTCCTCAACCCTGTGTGAGGGGCAGGCTGCAGGATGGTCACGCTTTTCCAAAGGAACTGAAACCTCTTGATTGCTGTGGGGATCCAGGGTACGCTGCCCATGCATGAACCAGCACTTTGTGAGGAGAAAACACTCCCTCAGTGTCACTTATTGGCCTCTGATGGCTCTGTGGATAATTAGCACTGACTTATCTGAAGTAACTAATGAGCTTACATTAGGATTACTGATGTCAGAATCTGTTTTCTGAGGGAAAGGACAAGAAATAATTAAATCATGAAGGAAAATTTTGCACATTTTCTACCTCTTTGAAATTAATCTTTGCAGGGGAAGAAACAACTGTAGGGTGGCAACAGTTTTACCTCTAACCTGGGGACAGAAATAGACAGTGTAGGGAGGATTCCCTTCAGTTACAGCTTTAACTCGGGGGGTGTCTGACTTTGTGTGATGGATCATCCTGCTAGAGACATCCCTCTTCAATGTTATATATTCACTGAGTGAGTCAAGGGCAGAGCTTCCCTGCAAGAGGAAGCCAAGTGTATTCCATTTATTACATATTCTCTTTACACACCAAACATTTAATTAATTAGGCAAAACAAAATTATACTCTTGGGAGAAGCGAAAGTCCTGCATTAATATTCTATGCTTAGATAAGAAAGTGAGAAGATAGCATTCACACCTGATTAGTAATACAGAGGCATAAACCTCAGTCTTCAGTGTCCTCTAGAACCTCTGTTCCTGCGTGACAGCAAAGTAATCACGAGAACTTTAAATCTAACTCTTTATTTGCTTTGATTTTCTTGGTCCTCAAAGAAAAAGTTTCTTATTCAGCTGTACGGAATGTTTCATTTGACACAAACCAGATTTCTCTGTTTCTCTCTCCCCACCAATCCTTCCCCACCCGACCTCTAAAGATACTTTAAGTGTTTTTTACAGTTTCATCGTGACTACGGTTTTCAAAAATGCATTTTTGATTCAAATGCTGAACAAAAAGGGATTTGTGCCACCCTGCTTGATGTATTCAAAATATTAGTTTGGATTAAACTGGTAGTTTAATAGCTTTTTTGGTTTTTTAGTCAAAGAACTGGTTTTGTAGCTTTTGGATGCTCTCTCTATATTTTACTATGTAGTGCATTGAATTGTAGTACGTTTTATTTAGTTCATTATCAGTCCTCTTCCACTTATGATCATCTTAGTCTCAGTGCTGCAATTAGCATTAGTCCTAACATAATGCCCTGCCATTGTGCCAATATTGACCAAAGCAGTCTGTCAAATGAGCTGTGAGATCATCTTTGTAAAAAGAACAAAACTGAAGAATGGGTTTGGTTTACAAGAGTTCCTACTATTTGCTTGGGGTTTTTTTTAATCTTTTTTTTTTGTGATAAAAGAATTATACGTGGCAAAGATGTGATGTTGCCAGACAAGTAAGATGGGTCCTCTTCAAAACCTTCCGCTTTTTTTTTGTAAGATGAAGTTTTTACGTTTTGCAAAAGATTTAGTATAAAAGGAGCTTCTTTTTCTGTAGGCAAAGAATTGTCCCTGATTAATAGTCAAGGAGGCAAGACTTAAGGTGGTAACTGGTAATTTAATTAATTAAAATTTATTTAAATAATGAAGGTGGGAAAATCCCTGTCAGTCTTAAACTTTCATCTTATTACAGTGTTCACTTTACATGTGAATGTTCCTTAGGTAAGTCGGTTAAAAATACAAAGATAGTTTTATATGTAAGTTTTGAAATTTCGTCTTAACCATTCACACTCTTCAAAAATCCATCTTGTCAGCACTTGCCTGCAGTGGGACAGGTTAGGTGACACCAGCGGGGGCTGGAGCTGGGTTTGGTGGGCTAAGCAGGCCTCAAAGGGGAGCCCAGCCTCCAGTCAGACCTTCACACAAAGATTGCGAGGAGAGGCCAGCAGAGATGTGCAAGGAGGAGTTCAGAAAGGAGGGTGCAAAGCTGGAAACCCTCCCCACACCCACAGTGGTGTGACACTTCTGCTTCCTTGCTGAGTGTGATGTAGCTTCCCTGGGACTGCTGGGAGCAGTCCCCACAGCCACTCACTGTCAGGCAGCCTTTTCTCTGTCCTGGGGGTCTTTTTCTCTGTACTTAAATGCTTGTCCACTCCAAAAATGCAGGCTGCTCTGTATGGAAATGGTACTACTGTATGCATCAAGAGGCTTTGTTTACTAAACCAAATAGTCGTGAAACATTATTTATCATGATTATTCTCCAGCTGGTCATTTAAAAAGCAAAAGCCTTGGTAATATGAGCCTGGTGCCTGAAGCTGTTCTGTTTAAACCTTTATTAATAATGTTCTCCTGGCTTTTTCTTTTAATTCCCATAATGGCCGGATACTGCGCTGCACATCAAAGGAATTTTGGTTTTAAAAGCAATGGTGAGTGCTGCACATTGCATTCACTCCCCTTTGATCGCCATCCGCAGCACAAATAAATCTCATTAATCAATATTTTCTCTATTTCCTCCCTGCCTTTCTGTCAGTGCCAGAGGTCTGTTTCTGATTTGCTTTGCTTTGTTTTAAATGAGAGGAAGATTTCTATGGCTATCTTCTGTCTAAAAGGTAAACTTCTCATTACTTTAGGAATGAAACTGTATCTGTTGTAACTGGGACTTGATCAGAGCCTCTTCATCTTGAACGTCAAAGCAGGAATATTGAAGCAATTAGAACAGCCGTGAGCCTGTGAGCAATCCATTGGCCGGGACTCATTCACAGAAAATATTTGGTGTACCCTTGCCAACTGGAGACAAATTAATAAAAGTCACAGTCTGTTCACAGGCAATTCTTGAGAAAAGTGATAAATTTCCTGAAAAAACTGTGACTTGCCCATCCACTTCCAGTTATGACTAGAAATTACTGTGAGTAACTGGTGCGCTTTCCATGGAAGGCTCTGAGACATCGTTCTTGTTCATCTCCTCCCAAGCAGCTCCGTAGTTTTGCTGTGTGTTTGCAGCTTCACCTCCCTGCATTACATGCACTCTTGGGTTTTTTATGTTGGGGGGGTTTTCTTCTCTGTTTCCCCAATGTATGCTTTCTATTTCTCTTCAGTTTGCCGCTGCCAAACGTTTTGGTGCATCTGCTGCCACCAATGAATGGCTGTGCCGGGAAAATCCAACTCCTTGGGGGCAGAAAGAGAGAGAAAGGATTATTATTTTTCCATTCTCTTGAACAAAGCTGGCTTCTGTTGCCATTTTTAACACTCCAGTATTACTGGAATTAATTTGATGCATCTGTTCCTGAATTACCTCCCATAGTTTTAGTCCTTGCTAGGCTTCCAAACCAGTGTTGATTTAGGCCTGTTTGTTCCAATCCATATTGCATTCCCATAAGCTTTCTGCCATTTTAAAGCAGTTTAATTGCTTTTTGAATCCTTCAATATTAAAGTTACAGTAAATTTCAAACTTCATTAAATTATTAAACATACATGTCTAGATTCTCTCTAGGGATGTATCAAGCCCACCACATATTACCTTGTCCAAGTATGTTGTGAATATTCAGGTTCCAGAGCCTGATCAGGGACAATTTTATGGGAAATCCACAGTGTGTAAGCACTTTTTTTATGGGGATTCTCCAGATCCCAGCTTGAAGCTATTCCTTCTGACTTAAACAGCATAAATATTGAGAAAGTCCCTGTTGATCACATATAATATTTTCTTACAATTAAGCTTTCCAAGCAGCATGCCATCGGCAGGTATTTGCTTGACCTTGAATTTAGTGTTTTCTTACTTAGAGCTGTGGGAAGAAAAAGACTTGATTAATCAATATAAATTTGAGCTGATCTTGTCGAACACACATGATTTCATTTGATTGGTGCCACTGTAGATCATCCTCTGTTAGTTCTCATGGGTTGCATGTCCTCTTGGTTCTTGCACATGGATTTATCCAGCAGCAGCAGGAGCAAGATGGGAGAGAAGTCTCTTGTAGATAGGGATTGAAGTGACAATGCTGAAACTCCCACTAAAAGGAAAGGCATCCTGTTAAGAATCAGTCTTTAAACATGCTGCTGGGGAGATCCAAACTTCCTGCCTTCTTCAGGTTAAAGTAATTTAACTCTCTAGTCAGTGTTTCTCCTTTCCCCTGCCCCAGGAAACAGAGCCGAAAGCCCAGCAGGAGACCTAAAACTTCCCGTAACCTTGGTCCAGCCTGGGACATAAATTTAGAGCAGTGTTACATTACACTTCCTAGGGCCCCGAGAGGCTGATCCAGTGGCCAAGAACAGCTGAAACAGAGCAAGGCTCTGGCCATGTTCCCTCAACCTCTCTCACACTGGGAACGGGAGCAGGAGAGGCACCGAGCTGCTGGAAAGGTCCCATGCTCCCAGGGAAGCCACTGGCACCAGGAGTGCCCTCTCTGCCTCCCTCCTCCATCTCCCAGCTGACACAGATGATTTACACCACCAGGAAGGGCCAGTGTGGCCCTTTCAAATAGGTTGCCCGTATCAGGACTGAGAGCAGTGGGGAGTCCAGAGGCAAAAGATTTATTTTAAGCTGGACAGAGGTAAAAGAATTTTGTAAGCTTGATACCTTTTCCTATCATTTATCTAGCCAGAGTTCTGTTCTCCCCACAGTTAAGCTAAAATCCTTTTGAGATCCCTTTTTTCCTAAAATTGGAGGTAAAAATAACTACCCAGTCAAAAGCATTGTGTGTATCATGTTATTGGGTTTTCTAATGAAAGAAAGCACATGGCTCATTTAGAAAACAAGCTGTGAACAAAATAAGTATTGCATTTCACTTCTAAAACCTGAAGTTTGGAAGTCAAGTTAAATACATACCTGTAATAAGCTATTTCATTTTGGTTTTGGTTTATTTATACTGCCTTCCCTATTTATGCATGAAAGAAAAGCAGTTTCAGATAAGCCACTTACAAGCAGTTGTAAGGAAAGAACCCACCATGAATCAAGTCACTCAATTTAAGACATAAACTCCTCGTCCTTAAAATATTCTCTCAAGTTCAGCCAGTTGAGCAAGGGTGGAAGAAGAGGGAAGAGGTAGTAGGGGTCTAAATAAGTATTTCTGCTTTCTGTCTTACCCTGTTAAACCCTAAACTAAATCAGACCTTTTGAAGCATCACACCGATTTTGAGTGTAAGGGGTTGCTATGAACAAATGGAATCACTTAATTTCACTCTTGTGAAAGAGGGCTGATGATGCTGGTTTTGATTTTGTTGATTGAAAGCAATAGTGAAAAACTATAGGTGGTGTTCTACCTGTCTTTTTCTTCTGTTTCCAGCTAGTTGCATCCAGTGTTTCCTCAAGCATCATCCATGGTCTGCACTGCAGGAACATTGAGAGAGAAATTCCTCTTGGTCCTTTGCTGCAGAGCATAATCCGATGTATGTTTGATCTAGGAATTGATATCCTGGGGAGAAAAATGCATCCTCGGGGTGATGTTCACCTATATTTTGTGGATGTAAACCCAGGCAAAACACAACAATTTTTCTGTCGAGTGTAAAGCATTGCAATGCATCTTCCCTTTGAGGAGACAGTAACCTTTTACCCTTAACCAGGAAGTTTAACCTGAATCAGAAGGCTCAGTCCCATTCCTTAGAAACTTCCTTGCATGATCCAGAAAGGCTGTAAATGCTTCTGTGGGAAGAAAGGAAAAGCAAGTTCATCTGGCAGTCCCAGATGTTGGCTCTGTTCATTTGAGGCACGCTAACCCACCTTCATGCCTATGAATACTAGAGATCAGGGTGGTTCTGGATAAAACACGAAGAATTAAAATCTACTGTTCCTAGAAGGGACTGAGCCAGGTGCAGGAAAAGAAGCAGTGAGGCTGAGATTGAAAACTAAGTTAAATTTTTGTGTATTCTTGGTCCTTAGCAGCCGCTAATTCCTTTTAGCAACAAGTAGAAAACATGCATATTGAAAGGGTTTTTTTCCTAAGTGCCCAAGGGCTGTAGGAAAATGAGTCCCATTAGCTTTCAGTGAACTTGTTCGGCTCAGCCCTAAAGATGTTTTGGATATTTTCCCCTCTAAGAGATAGTCCAAAAGAGTTCCATATCATACTCAGTGGAAATAGTGTTCATGCTTTCTTTACTGTTTCTACAATTTGTGGAAATGACCTGGTATGAAATTGTCTGCTGCCTTCTTTCTCTCTCCCTGAATGTTGCCAGTTCTTCTTGCCATTTCTCCCGTGGCCCAAGCCTATTTTATGACAAAAGCATGGAAGTCAGCTTGCAGCTGGGGGAAACAGAATATAGATTAACCTCAGCCCTGCATTTTCAGAAAACTTTTTCTTGGCCTTACGGAGGAGGTAATAAATAACCTTTGGCTTCTGCTTCAGCCACCATTTTACCTGGGAAGGTCAACTCCATTTCTCATTTCCCATTTTCTATGGCTGTTACTAGTAGAAGACAAAAACAAACCAGTGTATCCACTGGGACTACAGGAATGCTTGAGAGTGCCAGGATGTGCAGGAAACCTACGGAAGGAAGTGCCCTCTCTAATTATGGTTTATAGTTGCTTCTTTCTATGCATGACTGCACTGCTGAGGGCACTTGTCGTGGAGAAGCACTCACTGGTGTGGCTGCAGCTCCGTCCTGAGCGAGGGATGTGGCACCATGTGCTGCCTTCCAGCTTGGGATGTCTGTATATTGTTCTGGCCCACAAAGCTTTGCTGTCCAACTTGGCTATTGTTATTTCTGGTTTACCTCTGTGTAAACTAAACCATGGGGATGTTGAGTTCATCCAGGCTGAGCAGTTCATTTGCTTTACAATAGCACAAGTTGTACACAGAGAGTCCCTGATTCCAGACTCTCCAGTAAATACAGCATTGTTATCTCTCATAGCTGCTGCTTGATGAGCCAGCGTTAAGTGCTATGATACCTGCTCTAAATCTTGGATGATTAAGTAGGTTTGGGTATTCACAAAATTAAATTAAAACATCTGAACTGTGTTGAAACTTGGTTTAGGAATTGGCTCTTTTACTTTATGCTCCTTATATAGTCATAGGAGAGATAAGTTCATGTTTTGCCTGTTTGAAGAAACAAACCATCAAATCCTACCGAATCAGAGAAGGCTTCTGGCTTACGTACCCATATTTAGAGACCTAGCATAGAAAGTGTGAGCAATTTTTTCTGTTACTAAAACACGAGCCCATTTAGCTAAGTGCATTTCACCGACCAAGTTTGAAACTGGCAGCAGATGGGTGCCCAAACAAAGGGATGATACAAGGATCACTTGGAGTTGGAGCAAGTAGAATTTTGATTTTCCAAGCAGAAAAACGAATGTGTCAACCTCTAACAAGATGAATTGCTTATTTCATGTTTATTTTCAAAGTCTGCTGAAACGAGATGGTTATCTCTAGAATTCCGCCCACTGAAATCTGTGGATTCCTACAGTTATCTGGTCACATCTTATACTTTTTTGGGAGCTGGAGAGAAAGCAGGGCTTGTCTGGAAGGAAGCTTGTACTCAAATTTCAATGTCTTCTACTGAGTTAGATTCACTTTTTGGCTGTGGAAAGGATCCCCAACCTATCAACAACACCGACAAGCTTAAATTTATTAGAAGAGTACTGATTTTTTATACATGCAGTAGATTCTAAAGTGCTTTTTCGTATAGTTCAGTTCAAGTGGTTAAAGAGAGAAAGCATGAGAAATGTAAACATTGTTGACATGAGCTGTTTTCTATTAATTAACTTATGCATATCAAACAGAATGCTGTTGCCAGCACTTTACATGTGGCTCCCTTTCCCCAGAAGATGGTTTGCCAAATACAACACAGGTTACATGGTGGGAAAAACAATCAGGGGAATCAAGCCTTGATCCAAACTTCTGCTGCCATGTACATGCTTGGCACTGGCACACCTGTGAACGTGTTTACAGCAGCAAGCAGTTGTACTACCTAAACACGAGGGCTGCTGAAATACCTCACTGAAGCTTTCTAATAGGTGCATTTTGAATTTGGGGGTAATAATGCTCAGACAGGGTCTCTGCACTGCTTTATGCCTTCTTGGAGAACTGGCAATCAAAGACTGTTCGGTTGGCTGGGTACTTGCAGCCTTGCTCCTTGGCATCCAGCCCTGGTATTCTTTTGTCTCAATTCTGCATCGTGGTTATCACACTGCCTCAGCACAGGGAAGGAGCAAAAACATTTTTAAAAGTGCAAAGGAAGAAGTCGAATTAAGATAAACATTTACGTAACTGGGGAAAATTACCCAGGAAGGACTGGAAATCTGATGACATTCTGTTTACCTAGCGCAGTATTGAAACAGTTTGTGAGAGATACAAACCAGAACACTTTGTATAAATCACTGTGAATGTAAGGACCTGTGAAGCGAGACAGTAAACACTAAAATTATCAAGCTGGCTCAGCACAATAGAATTTACTCAAGACAATATTTTGCACGATACTTTTACTAAAGCTCTCTTGAGAAGGGAAAAGAGCAAGGTGGTACAAAGCTTCATGTTAAGAAAAGTTGCCATATGCTCTATATGTAACATCTATAAATTTTGTCCATTCTAACCACATCTAGGTATTGTTATTCTATAAATGCAGGTCTTTCTGAGACTGCAGAATTTGCATTCCTGCTTCATTTTGTTATCATTAGGTGATCCTAAGCTGCGTTTGTACTTCTCATGCATTTTAGCCAGTAGAGGTAAAGTTGTGCAGAAATCTGAGCTTTGTACTGACCAGTTCACATGTCTGCTTGATACAACACTTGAGAGATATCAGACCCCATCTAAGAAATGCATCCTGTTTTATTTAGTTGCAGAGGCTTCACTTGGAAAACTATCACAATATTTGACTCCTCTTTCTGAAGCTAGTCTGAATTTTTCATGCCCTCAAATTAGATTAGATGCTTGTTTTCTCTCAAGACTTCATTGCAATCCAAAACAGCATTTCTCAAGAGTGAGGGGTCAGTTGCAATATTGGAGGAGGTGCTGGCAAGCTATGGAAATGGATGTTTCCTCTTTTTGGCTGGGGTAATCTAGCAACTCTCTTGATTACAGCATATGGTGTGTGAAAACAAGCATCAAACCAATCAGATAAGCAAGGCTGGAAAGGGAAGTAGCTAAAGAGGTCTGGGAAAAATTCACAATGGGGAGATCTCAGCAAAAAAGAAGTTGGGGAATTATTAATGTGCAGATGGATTAGAAATTCTTCTCCTATGGGAAAGGACCACGGCAACCACAAAATTCACATTTTCAAAATGAAACACAAGGATCATTTCCTTAACCAAGGCTTCTCCATAATAACATAAGACAAGCAAATTCATTAAAATAACATAACCACCCTTCTCACTGCCTGGGAAGAGGGAGGAATAGTTTTGTGTTCAACTTAAATTTTGTAATAAATACTGTATAAGAACATAAGCTAGATAACATATGTCATGATAAATGGAGTCTAGTCTACCAGGAGGCATTTATTAATAAAAACTACAGCGACAGCCAAAACAAACAGGCCTCCACAGAGCTCAAGTTTCTGTTTCATGTTCTGTATTTGCAAGAGATGTCTCGAGCTCTGTGCACAGCAGTGAGACAGAGAGTAGCTGAAGGATAAGTCAGAGGATGGATAAAAATTATTCACACCAGCAGATAGGGAGACACGGGGAAGAGTCTGGCACCAGATTAGATGAGAGGGAAAGAGGAAAATCAGGCTGGTGAAGCAGAGGGAACACGGAAATGTGACAACTGTGAAAGGAGTTCTGGGAGGAGGAAGGATGATTTGTTTGAGTGCTGGAGCTGATTTATTCACTTTCTGTGGGAATGCAAACTAGCTGCAGATCCCAATCCACTGTCAGCTCTGAACATCTGGACAGATTCTGAACTTCCATCCAAACTGCGTTCCCTTTTTCTTCTCACAGTTTCTTGCCCCTTTCTTTGTCTCCCTTATGTGTCTCTTGCCCTGGTGACAGCTGTATGCTCCTTGAGAGTGTAGTGTTGGAGGATTTCCCCATGGGAAGTGTTTCTGGACTTTCTCAGGTCAGTGAGGAGCTGCTCCTTGGATCAGTACCTGTGATGGATGTGGCACAGTGCCCAGCCCTGCGAGCTGGCAGTAAAATACAAATCCACACACCTTTCTCCATCCTCTCTTTGGCACCGTTCAGAACAGCAGGATGGTGTCAAGGAATTTTGGGTGCTCTAATCATGTTCATATAATATTTGATTTTATTCAGTTGTATTTTGTTGCAGTTTTTTTTAACCTTTGGAAGCAGGTTTTACTGTCTTCCCTTCAAAAGTAAACAATCAATTCCAGGGCCAGTAAAAATATAAACCCTTCATAAGGCCTGAAGCCGAGCCCTTCCCAGTAATGTTATGGCAGGTCATTGTTCTGTCAAAAGATTATTAACTTTTCTCGGTGTTAAAATATAAATAAATAAGAAGGAAAGTTGTACGTGTCCCCAGGACACTTGCTCAGCTATAAAAATACAAAGCACAATTACATTTCTCATCACAGAAAGGAGAATGAAGATATGTTTGGAACAATAGCGATCAATTTCAGAAATGCTGTGATTTATTGGGCATGGCATTTTCAGAGTTTTGAGGCATGTATAATATTATTTTCTCCCCATCCCTTTTATCCAAACAGATAAGACTTTTGGTGGAATTAGAACACAATTCACGTGATGCATAATGCTAAAGAAGCAGGGAAAAAGTAATTCATATCAAGTTGCTCTGCTCTTCCCAGAGACAGATTTTATTACCAAAGATTTGGGGTCCACTTTAATAACATTTTTTTTTTTAGGTATGGTTCATCACTTTCACAGAGGTTAAAAGCCATGCACATAACATGAAGAGCAAGATGAAAATTCTTCTCTTTCAGGTCAGCTGCTTTTTGGGCACATGACAAATACGTGTCTCTGTATTTCCTCTTTTGGACATGGAGTATCATAACTCAATTTATTTTCCATTTTTACAGTGTTAAGTAGCTGTTATCAATAACATAATTGAAGAGTACTCTAATATAATTCTTCCATAGAAATGACATTTGAAGAAGTTTTTTCTTAGAATAGAAGGCTTCCCAATTCACAGTATCCAGGGGTTCCTTTTTCACGAGGAACTCCCCATTTCAATACCCAGAGCTGAGCTTGCTGTTGGAGCCCTGACTTCCTGGTGTGCTAAAATTTCTTGGCACTTGAAAATAGAACATATAAAACTGATTGGTGTTGAAGTTTAGTTTGGGGGGAAAAACCATTTCATATCTGATCTCTTGCTCAGCTTTTGCACTTGGGAGGTCTCTGGCTTACTATAAAAATCAGATAAAACTGTCTGCCAAAATCAAGAGTCATAACAATCCATTTAAGAAACTTGCCAGATTTGCTGGAAGATCTAACACTTGATCCTCAGACATTTGCCTTTCCTCTCTCTGTCACTCAGTAACAGAATATTGTGTTCCTCATCAGGTTTGCTTCTTCCCATACTCAGCAAGGCCATTTTTGTTGTCCTGTGAGAGAGTTTTTGCCCCTCACTTGGTTGCTGTGACTAAGAAAGATCATTCTGACTCTTGTTCACTGTGAAGATGCTGCCACCAAAAATGATAGGCTGAACTTTTGCCTTCCTTTTTTGCTCCTTAGTTGTCTGTAGCTCACATCAAATCCTCGTTTGTCCCAGCACAGCTGCTCCCCGGAGGTTTGCTGGCAGAAGTATAGTTCTTATACTTGTCACCTCTTAAGGGATTAATTATTTCCATGTCAAAAACGTTACCTTTTGGCCACAGGTGGTGATCTGCCACATCCCCTCTGCTCTTTCTCACTTGCTCCAGCATTGGGCAGGGCAGGCATGATGCCATCAGCCAGAAGGGTTGTTTTGGGACAATGGAAGCAGCAGATGTTGCCAGGAGCAGGCTGTGACTCACAGCCCAGAGGAGTCCTCATGCCACGCTGGATGGGGTCCTGGCACGCTCCGCTCTGGGACTGGGAATGTCATGGCTGGCCTTGGCAAGATGTGCACGATAATCATCGAGCTGCTTAAGGAGGAAACATAGAACAAAAAGTAGCTGGGACTTCAGGCTCAGTGAAAGCAGGGCTGGATTGTTCCTGTGTCACTGCTTTCCTCATGTATGGCTCTCTGCAGTTTTAACACGACGTTCACCCTGCTTCACCCCAGAGGGCTAAATCTCCTCTTTACCACATCACTTCATCATCTAATTGTGGGTTGCATGCATTATGTGAGGCAGGGCTCTGGCACAGCAGGCAGAGCTGAGCCCTGTTGCAAGTCCATTAACTCAGATGGAGCTACCTCCAGAAATGAATGTGTAGAGAACTTCAGTGCTACTTTAATCAGAGTATTTCATATTCATGAGCCCCTCTGTAAAAAGAGCTGTGTAATTAAGATCATTCCTAATGCTGTAGGATATTTGAGCTAAGATAAGGAAGGTAACTTGCTTTTTAAGGGCACAAATCGATCTCCTGCTGTGGTTAGGAAAGCTTGATCCAGTGCACGTGTTCAGAGGAAGATTTAATAGTTGTGCTGCTGTTCTCTGAGTGCATGTAACAGGAAGAATAAGGTATTCTGATAAATAACATATTCATTTTGCTCAATATTGATGCCTTTAATCAAGAACAAAGTACATTAAAGTGCATAAAAACTACAGTGAATCAATGCAGTGCTTGTCTGTAATCCTCTCTTGAATACTGGGAAAGCACAAGATTTTGGGAGATAAGCTGCTGTGCCCTTCCCTTCTCTCATACTCCTTAGAACTCCTCAGCCTGTGAAAATGCGGGCATCTTTTTCTGAAGGGGAAAGGAGCACAGCGGGTATGAGGCACACGCACAGTCTCGTAGTCTCTCGCTGTTTGTCTGACTCATTCAGATCCTTGGAAACTCCCCTTCACTTAAAATATGACCTGCTGTGGGAAAGCAGAGGGGTTTTTTGTCCCTGCAAGTTGGCAAATGGTAGTTATGGAAGAGGTTTAGAAACGTGTTTTCAACACATCACACAATTAATACAATTAATCCAGCTCTGTACTCCCTTCTGTTGTAAGTTACAGGGGAAGGAGGCATTCAGCAAGGCTCTCCTTGCTTTCCACAAATCTCACAGCAACATGCCATGAAATTGCCCAGGAGAGAGGCCCAAGAGCTGATTCGGGAAAGCATGAGAAGCAGTTTGTTGTTGCAGACTGAGCCCTCTGCTTTTGGAGAGAATTTGGCCTTTTCTTCAAGAAAGCTCATCTGAGGGAGAGGTTGGTTATTGGATAGGGAAAACTCCACTGCCTCCATCTCTTGGGGAAGCGCAGATCCTGTCTGGAGAGGAAGCAACAATCTTTCTTCCATTTCTTTGCATACTGGTTCTGAGACCCAGGAAACAAGACCTCCCTCCTTGACAGCAGCATCTCTTAATGTGTTATATTATCAGCCTCTTCTCTTTCCAGTGTGAAAATCTCTAGGAGGCTTCTGTGTCCTATGGCCTGTACCAGGTACTCTAGTTCCTGATTCAGTCCCATGCATTCACCAAGTGTTTTGTGGAAGTGGAAAGAGTATTGCTAGGTTAATCACCTGGAAAAAGCTCTCTAGGTGGATCTGAGGGATTTGTTTGAGGTTCAGATTTACACAAATGCTCCTGCACTTGTTTTTGTCTCAAAATACAAAATAATGGCTTCTTAAATTTAGTTCTGATGTACTGCTCTTATTTCCAGTCTAGTAGTTTTCTGTCCTCAAAAGTACTCATTTGCAGTTTCAGTGGAGGCTCACTAGCAGTTTCTTTGATGTTGTACTTTAGAAAATGTCACTTCATTTTTGCTATATTCAATTCTACACCTGGCACAAACACTGTTTCAAATTATATTGGGAGACCCATGAAGCTGATATAACTTGATATGGAAATGTTTAAATCTCTGCACAGTGAGGCAGAGTGAAAACCACTGCTCTAAAACTTTTGCATGGGTGTCTAGTTTGAGCCTTAGATGTCTAATTTGGGATCAGCTGAGATTAATGAGCTACTTTGGTGAGAGCTCTCAAATCTCAGTTGAATGATTTGCCTGGCTCTGCACTAGGCTGAAATTCAAGTTGAGTCTTATCTGCAGCAAAACCCCACCTTGAACGTCAAGAAAACTTCAAGGTGTTTCACAAAAGTAATGATATTGTATCTGATGCTCTTGTCAAGTTCTGAACAAGATTATTCTTGATTTGCAAAAGTTACCGGGATGCTGATAAATGGCTTGTTGCCCCTTATTGCTCATGTATTCACTGCTTGGTAAATGAATCCAGGGTTTAACACACAGAGAAGTCAGGTTTTTAAGGGGGCCTGAGGTTCTCTAAAGAAAGGCACTGTCGTATAAGATTGTCTGAATAAACTGCATGTTTCATTCAGAAAGTTTACAGCAGTGAGAAAGAGCAAATGTTTGTTGCACACTGAAACACAGAAATTTATATTTTAAGAAAAATGAATTCTAAACATTTTTCTTGATGTCTCAATCCAGTAATGGTTTAACATCAAAGTCTGTTCTCATGCCTAGAGAAATACCTTTGTAATTTCTTAGGGCTAGATGCTTTGCAAAGCATAAATGAGCAGACAAGAATGACTATGTGAAAGGCATTATTCAGTAATGAAGGTTTTAAGTGAAAGCTGAAAGATTTTGCCATAGAATTTTCCATGAATTGTAATGGAAGATGCATGGTTAAACCACCCATACAGCAACCCTTATTTCCATTAGGAGTTCTACCACTGCCTTCTTTCCCTTCACTGGCATCTCTGCTGGGTTTTTTATTTTTCTTTTTTTCCTTTTTCTGGTCCAGACAAATACCACAGTGATGATTATGTTAGAATAGCTTCTAAAATAATAGAATATCCATAGTTTTTCACTCTCTTTTCCCCTCTGTACTTTACCTGCTCTTACAAATAGGTAACCAATGGCCAAAACAGTTCTTTTTTCCAGAAGACTCCAGGCAAACACTGTCCAGGAGATACCAAAAAGTTCAAATAATTTATTTGACGGTAACTCATTTATTTGTATTCCTGGGCATCTCTCAGCTCTGGAAAGAGGCAGAAACACCGAAGTACTGTGGCACAGTCATTTTTAAATGACATTTGTGCTTTAACCTCAAGTAGGAGAACTTTCCATGTGGACAAATATCCTGTCCACTTGGACCTATCCCAGTATGAGGCGCTCCACGTTTCTGTGAGAAGCTTTAACATTTTGGGGTTTGTTCTAAAGAAATGTTTTAGAGTTTTTAACTTCCTAAGCCATTTCAGGACAAAGAAACAACTTCAAACTGTCCAAGCCTTTTCTAATATTAGATTTTATAGGTAGGTGGATCAGTACCTTTTTGTTTCTGAAAGCAATAACATCTAAAATGCATTTCTTAAGTAGTTTTCCAAACATTAAACTTATAACTGCCAAATCTGTTCAGCTATAAGCAAACAGTATCTAGCTGCACTTCATATAATTTTGGTGAATATGGTATATGGTATAGAGAGCTAAGATTTTATCTGGAGAGTTGTGCTTTGGAAGGAGATCAAAAAGAGTTTCTCTTCTGATTGCAATTTTGTTTTGCTTCAATGTTTTTGTCAGGAGGATCTGGATTATTATAGCTGAATAGAAAAATATCTTTTCCCAGTGATTTGAAAGCAAAATGTAAGACAAACTGATGTTGTATGAAAAATTACTCCATAAATACTGAAAAGGAAGAAGAAAGGAATACCCTCAAACCAAACAATCAAAGAAACCAATTTTCCTTTTCAGTTTCATTTTTTCCCTTGGTGATGACATTCGGTGGTTGATTAATGTTGCATCAGGCCACGTTTTGTTTAGCTACATAAAATCTTTCTGCAAACTCTCCCCATGCCTTTGTGGATGGTGACAAGAGCTTGGATTTTCCTGGTGATGATTAGTGGCGTGGGGCTGTTCTCAGTGTGCTGAGTGATGCTCTGATTGTCCATTCTCATCAGGCAACATTAGAAGCAAGTGCTTTCTATGGACTGTTTCTTGTGCCAGAGGATGTGCATCACTCTTGCAACAGCTTGGCTTCTCTCCTTCATTGAGATTCATTTGGATCTGCAAGCTGTCCCCTGAGCATGAGCACTGTGCAACTGGAGATGCCTCATTCCCTTCTAATCTCTCACTCCCTTTATGCCTGTTTGTACAAAATAGGGTTCATTTTCAGAATTTTATAGATCAGGCTCCAGAAATTACATTTGAAAGTTTCTCGATTTTGTTGATTTTGCATACTCTAGATTTTTCTCCTTAATTTTTATTGTGTGTTAAAAAATCACCCCAATTCACTCTAGAGATTGGTGCTGCTTCATTTCATTAGTAAATATAAATCCATTCTGGTTTTTTAAAGAGAAATGTGTTACTGCGTAATTTTCTGCTTATTTTATCTGTGTTTGTATCTCTTTTGCAATACCTGTGTTACAATAACTGTGTAAATAAGGATTCAAAACTTGAAAAAAAAATTTAAATTATTTTGCAACTGAAGAATCACAGATCAGAAAAACATTCACAGAATCACAGAATAGTTCAGGTTGGAAGGCACTTCTGGAGATCATCCAGTCCGCTCTCTCTGTCAGCTACAGGATGTTGCTCAGGGCTGTTTCCAGTAGAGTTTTGAGTCTTCAAGGAGAGAGACTCAACAGCCTGTCCGGGCAACCAGTCAGTGATTTCTCTTACAGTAAAAGTCTTAAAACTTATACTTAAATGGAGTTTTCTGTGTGGGAGGGTCAGACCAGTCTTCTTTACTGTCTTCCATTGGGTAAGATTCTCTCATATTGGCAATATCCTCCTGAGAAATTCTCTTTTTCCAAGCTGAACAGTTCCATTTATCTCATCCTTTTTGTATGACAGATGCTCCAATTTTTTCACGAAGTTTGAAGAACTCAGTATGTCTCTCTTGTGCCAATAAGCCCAGAACGGGGTACAGCACTGCAGATGTGGCCTCCCCACTCCTCCGTGGAGGGGAATGATCACTTCTCTCGATCTTGTTTGCAACACTCTTGCTGATGTAACCCAGGGTACTGTTGGCTTTTTTTGCTGCCAACAGGGCACATTGCTGTCTCGTTTTCAGCTTGGTATTTTGATTTTCCTTACCCAAACTCCACACACTCAAACAGTCTCTTTATGCCATCTGAGTCACACATCCCTGCTTCTAACTCTTGCATGTTCTGTTTTGGTGTTGAAGTCATCAGGATTATCTTGTTCATCCGTGCAGGATCCATGCTTGATTGTTCTCTTGTCGGGACAGACCAAGGCTTGGAGGGGTTCGTCCCAGGTCATCCTTCTCTCCAGGACTGTCTGCCATGGGTTTCTCTCAGGCAGATCCTGGAAGAAAATCATGTACTCATCTGAAGTCCTGCTTTTTGCCTAATTTCCTTCTCACAGAACTGTCCCAGCTTGAGACAAATTCAGGGAAATGCTCTGAAAGGAACGTCTCCTCAAAAGAAGGCAGGTTACTGCCGCCCCTCCCCTGCCAGGTTCCGGTAAAAAGTATTCCTGGGATGAAAGTGAAGAAAAACCAAAACTGTTTATTTAACAAACATACAGGAAAGGAATAATAGTGCTAAATAATAAAATCTCTTGCTGTGGTGAGAAACCTGGAAGATTTTAGAGTCCTTCTGTAGATGTGGTTTCTCTCCTCCTCCTCGGAGCTGGGTCGGCTTGGGCCCTCTCCGGGCCTTGGTGGAAAGTTTTCCCAGTGAGTTCTGGTGTTTGAAACAGTCCAGAAGAGAAGAAGGAAAAAACCCGAAGTCCCAGGAAAAAAAGAATCTCTGTCTCTCTCCAGAGAAAACCAGAGCCAAAAGCTGGCTGAAAAGCTGGAAAGGTGCTTCCTCCCCTCTCTGCAGCAGCAGCTATCTCTCTGCAGCAGAAGAATGCCGAGAGGAGTAGCCAGAGTGACTTTGGAGCACGGAACTGCTTGGAAAAAGTTCGTTTGGCCTTTTTTTCTTTCTCTCCCCTCTATCGGGCTCAGTTTAAAGGCACAGAAAGGCACAGGATTCATATCTGGGCAATATGGGACACAACAGCATAAAGTCACCCAATACAAGGACCTTGAACTCCACCATCTTGTGGTCACTGCAGCAAGGTTGACCCCAACCTTTACACCCCTGACCAGTTTTTCCTTGTTTGTAAGTGTGGGATCTAGTAGACCATCTTCCCTTGTTGATTCCTGGATATTCAGGAAAGGAGACTGGCTTGCAATTTTCTATTGCAGTAGTTTTCTTTAATTTTTCTGACATCTCTGAATTTACACTCCCAACCCTATACCTCAGCTGATTAGAACTAGCTGTGGTAATAACTGTTCTGGCCTGCTGCCCAAAAATAATATTCCATCATTTCCTGACAGGGGAAAAAGTCCTGTAGACTTGTGGCCATTTGTCCTCACAACTATTTGCAGCTCCTTATTTCCCTTGAGAAGCATCCAAGACCATTTGGAAGTTGAATTTTCCGATGTCCTCACTGATCTCCGCCCCCCTCCCCGTCTGTTTCTTGGAAGGACCAGCTTATGAGGACAAATCTCCCACGTTGTTTAATTCCATTATTCACTACTATATGTCCATTCTATTTCTACTCATCACACAGCATTCTTTAGCTCCTCCTTTTTCTGAACGTACTTGGAGATCTGCCCCCGTAACACTTACACATGCATAAACATATAAAAAGTGGGCACTTTGTCATGTTACAGATTTGATTTAACAGCAGATTCAGTTATCAGATCCCCATTAGGCAATGTGCTGACATACACATCCCTGAGGGAGATGATTGCAAGCTGCTGGAGGAAAAATGATCAAGACTAGTCTGCCAAATGTATGGTAGGTATTAATCATCATCAAACACAGCGTTTTCTTTTCTCAGAAAAGCACAAAACTACAAAGCTTATCCTTTTGTCTGCAGAATTACTGTAGCGTGCATTGAACTAGGGTTTTTTTGACAGAATCAACTTTGACAGCATATTGATCTAATAATTTCAGTTGCTTTCTAGCATTCCAATGCTTTCTTTTCTCTTCAAAATTCCCCTTCAACACATGAAGATATGGATTTTGATAAACTTAGGCTGAATGCATATACAACTTGCTTTATCTCCATTAAGAGATTTCAAATAAAATTTTTATTCTCTTTCATTTATATTTCCCATTACTGAAAAGACCAAAACCTTCTAGACCTTTTCAGTATGCGAGTACCTGCTTATTCTTGGAGCTGAGCTTACTTAGCGTTACATCTTTGCATTCTATGTCCACTACTGCGTACAGAGAATAAAAGTTAATATGCTTATACGAAGTATTTGAACTTAAATCAGGACTTGATGTCTTGCACGTTGTGAGAATCAGACCCCAAAATGATGGATATTGGTAAACTGAGGTTCTACAAGCATGACTTTAAACTCTTTGTAAAACAGCCTTTCTGCATCCCCCTTAGAGATATTAGTGTATTATTCTGAAATTCAAATAAATATGTGAAGAGGAAAAAAAGATGGAATCGAGAATTAAGACAGTTTTTACATGATCATACTCAAATTTTTCACAGTGTAGAATGAACCAACCCTTGAATGAAGTAGATGACTTAATTTTCTGCTTCTCATCCTATCCATTTTGCCCTCCTTACAGAAACCAGCCTGTCGTTCTTGCAGATAAATACATGAAGTGTTGCAAATGGTGTCAGGGAAGGAGCTCTCATCATGCTGATCCTGGTCTCAGGAGCACGATGCAGGTGACAGGGTAACTGGTGCACCAACAGAATACAAAGGAAAAAAATGGGGTTTTGTTATCTACTACCCTTAAATTTGCAACATGTTCAAATAAATATTTGTGTAGCTAACAGATCATTTAAAGCTGTGCTCTGGGCATCTCAAAAGACTGACAACTCAGTGATATTAACAATTTGCCACTAGGATTTTGCCAGGAGTCACTAAATGGTGCAATTAAATTTGCAGCATTCCTTCAAGGTTCATTTCCTTTCAGGAAAAGATCAGCTGTCAAATAGAACAAGAGCTGTTCTAGAGAAACAGAATAATCAATTAGTGACTAGTTGAGCACTTTTAGCTGAATTATTTTCTTCATTAATATATTTTTCCTAGCACAGTTGAAAAGTGCTGCTTTGTCAGAATATTTGATGTTAAACTTCAGAGCCCAGATTGAATTTCTAGGTTCATTGTAGGGAACATGAACCTAGTAATTTTGGGAGTTTTGATCAGTAAAGAGAATCAATTTCTCAAGTAAATGATGCTTTGTGGATAATATCTTCTATGTAAAAACTGCTGAACTATTTGCATAATACCATTAAAGGTCTCTCACTTCTCACGTATCAGCTGGCATGAAGATCTCACGTTATTCTGCTGACAGCATTGCCACGAATGACACAGCACAGAAGGGTGTTAAATACGTCACTGTTTCCATTTAGGTTTGCAAGCACCTACATCTGAAAAGAGGAAGGGCGAGGATGTACATTTAAAATTATTTTTCCTTCCTCACATAAAATACAGTAGGTGAATCCAATGTTGAAATAGGTGAAAGTATTAGTGTATTCCAGTCATGAGCACAAGGTACCACTAAGCACTGCCTTCTAAAAAAATTCTTGTGTAGGAGACCTCCTGAGAATGAATTAGGGAGTGTGTGATAACACTGACATAAAAGGATTTGTGTAGCAGTAGCTGGAAGCAGAAGTTGGTTTGTTCTCTTGCCAAATGGATATATACTGACTTCACCGGGCTTACTCAGGACATGGGGACCAGATCCTGTTTTTGTTGAAACCAGCGACAGAGCTCTCATTGACCTCAACAGAACTGGGAATTAATGCTCTGTTTCTCTGTGGCTTATGTTTTTACATCATTTACTGCAGGGAGTTTCTTCTTCTTGGTCAACACAGTAGGAGCTTGTCAGAACATCACAGACATCTATGAAATAGCTGCAGACTCATGTCACTGGTAATGAGAGGAGAGTTTGACCCTGTTGGAGAGAAAACTTGAAGTAAGGAACCGAGAGTACAAGGAGACCGCTGGAACGGGAAGATTTGGAAAGTGCATGGCAGGATCATAACCGCTGGAGCTTCGGGTTTGCTGCAGCTAATGTGTGACACGGAAAGGGAAGGAACTTCTTATCCCTCACACTTTCTCTTTGCAGTCAAAGCTAGAAAATGCTTGACTGTAATATTTCTAAAGTTTAGACAGGAATTGCACCACATAAGCACAGCTGGTGGCTTTCCTCCGTGAATGGAATGGTAACGTCAGCTGAGCTTTTCCTGCTCTCTCAGTTCCCTGGAAAATTCTGAACATCATAATCAGTTCAGAGATGACATTGATGCCAGGTCACACAGCTACTGGCTGAGGAGTGCTGATGTGAACTCTGAGAATGGTTAATGTTCCACTTTATTGCATAGCCAAAATAAGACAGACCCATAGTGCAGACTCTTTTCCACTTGTACTCTGGGGATTCTGAAACATTTCACTTTTCCTGGTGGCTATATGGAGCAAAACAAAACATCAGCCAGTAGTTTACATTTTTGCTGCCTGCTTTTTTTAGCACCAACCCTGAAGTGACTCTGGGCATTTATAAAAAGAGAACTCTCACAACACTGAGCCCATGTGAAAGATGGTGTTAGCTTTCCTCTGTGGAGATTAAAAACAGGATTTTCTGTGCCAAGCCCAACTCCATGGGTAAGTTAAGCCAGGGAGCCTGTTTTCCGTCCCATCATTGGCTGTGTAACGCTGTCTGCAACAGTGTGTTATGGATTAATGGTATAACTTGTTCTGTCAGTCCGTCTTTCCAAGTGAATTCACTGGTCTGGGATGTGACTGGTACTTGAAAATGAGCCTTGAGTGTAGATCCAGGCAGGACAGTCCTTCCTAAGAGAAGGATGCATTGCAAAATGGACATGAATTGCCATTTTTCAGAATCTTGGATTAGTAAAATTGTTATTAGTTTAGAATATAAACATTTTATATCCCTAAAAAGTTAGGGATTTAGTCTTATAATGAGAAATCATTTATTAGAATTGTTTCTTTCTGAAACTTTTTCTATAATTCCTTCTGTTCCTTTCTATATTCCGTTGTCTTTGTGTCAGTAAAAGACAGTGAATTACACATTAATGCTAGGAAAATAATCAGGTTCTTTTTAGATGTCTTAGATGTTTAACAGCTAAAACCAAAGAGGAGAGACAGCCTGATGGAAGTTTGCCTTAGGTTGCTATTCAGCAAAGCCCACAGTTCAGAACTTCCCCAAAGAGCACCAACAACCCTACGAACGACATAAACCAGCCTGGTGACACGGAGAAGTGCCTGATGGCAAGGGCTCTGAAGAAAACATGCTTTGGCAGCCTGTTTTGCTTATCGATGTGGATGCTCAAAACAGGAATCTTTCTTTGAGAAGGAGTCAGGACAGAATACAAATAAATCAGTAAACCAGAAATGCTTGTGGGACAAAATATTTCAGTCTTTCAGGGAGTTGAAGTCCAGACATTCAGGGGAAGTAAGTTAAATAACTGGTGGTGCATTTGAATGAGAACATTCATCTTGTTTGTCAAAGTCCCACAGATATTCTTCAAACTGACAGAAGCGTCTGACCACATTTCCCCTTTTCCCTACCCTGAATGAACTTGTGAACTAGTTGGGCGCTGCCTGGGTTCCGGACATTTCAATAGTTTTGGCTGTATTCTAATATTCAGCCTAGAGGAATTCCTGTTAATTTTCTTTATGCTCTTTATTAAGCTTTTGTTTTGTTCCTTTGGGCCTTTTCTGTGTGTTGAATGGGGAAAACCATTTTATCTGATGGAATTTACATTTCCGTAATTGTAGGCAATGGCTACTTTCTCTGAGAACATCCTTTGCAAAGATCCAGAGTCCAAACATTCTTGAACTTTGTGTTGTTTGGGTGGTAAGTGAGATACACATGGACCTAGACTTCAGTTTCGCAGGTGATTTTGCTCTGTAGATAGGATGAGGGGATACAAAAGCTTGATGCTCTGCATCTGATTTTGTTATGGGCAGCTCTAAACCCCAAACAGTTCTGGGGCTTGTTCCATTAAATTTATGAGTGTTCTGGAGAAGGCATGATGAGGAGGAGTGCTTGCTGCTTCCTTAGCAGCAGGTGATCAAGTGAGCAAATATCTGGGGGGTGCTGGGTGTTATTATGTGGGAGCCTGCAGACAGCAAATCCAGAAACTTGGGTTTCAAGCATTTTCTCTTGGCACATATTATAACGTCAGGGGGACCACATGAAAGAGCCTGGAAGAGACCAAGAGTTTTTTTGCAAAAAAGCCTGGTATGGAAGCAGCCAGCCATCCTCCTGCCACAAGTATTGTGCAACCTGCGCTGTTGAAAGCAGCATTCTTTCAGCTGATTTTCTGGATAAGCATCATGATGCAAATATCAAGCTGAAACCATGCCAAACTCATCAATATCATAGGTCTTGGATTTGTCCGGCAGGTGCACATGCCACCTAAATTCATCCTGTTTGATGTTTGTTTAACATGGTGAGGCAATCCTGCTAAGCCTTCTGCCTTGCTCAGTCTGTGGTTGGACCAATCCACTGAAGCTGCACATCAAAGCCTTTTAGTAGTACTTAAGACATAGCTAACCTTTTGCCTGAGGAAGCTTTTAAATATGCCCTGCTTTTAAAATTTTATTTTGGACATGTCAGGAAGCTTCACAGAAAGTTGTATCACAGTGTTTTAACTTGGCTCAGAGCCTGTGACCATTTTTTTTCCTGTACTTTTAAAAAGTGTAGACATAGAGAGATTTACGAGTTTAGGCTTGCTTGGCCATTGCTCCTTTTCTGTCTCGATATTTATCTCCCAGGACATAAGGCATAAACCAATATAATCATCCTTGGACTATAAGGAAGAAGATCTCAAAGGCAGTCAAAAATCTGTTTTGATGTTATTTAAATGAGAAAAATATATAATTTTACATATAAAATAATCTAATTATTTTATTTGCCTGAAGCTTTGAGATCAAATTGGGAGAAACTAATTTGCTGCGAATAAAATGAAACAGAAATGTATTTTAGCTGATTAAAACTTTGTTTTCTGCCTGCTTCACCTCAGGTCATCAGGCAGATTATATGTCTGTTCTTCCCATAAAATAAGTTGACAATTAACTTTGGAAAGTCCTCTAGGAAAGGTGAGACTGTGTCAGAGGACATGGCATGAGGTAGCACTCTGAGGGGATGAGAACCAGCAGTTTAGCTCGATACATTATACGTCAAATTTATAAAGCTGACTTTGACTTTAGCAGGACAACAGGAGCCTTGTCCAAGCAGCTGTCACCAGGACTGGCACTGGTTATGGGACTGGGCTTGCTTTTAGAGTTTCACTGGGGAAAGATTTAGCACCAGGAAGTTTCCATTTGCTTGGCTGCTTGTGTAATGGATGGTACAGCTCTCTCTTTACTATTTCAGGCTTTTCCTGGCTCACACAGCAGCATCTTGTAATACCATAACATCCTTTATTTAGATCCATGGGAGGAGGAGCTCAGGTTGGTTGTTTATTTTTGCTTGGAAGTGGGTTACTTTCTTTCAGCACAGCTTTCCCTCGCCATAGGACCGAGAAGGGACTGGCGTATTTCATGAGTCCAATTAAATGTTGTCAAAACTAAGAGCGAGTCTGATTTCACAGTCAGAACACCGTAAATGATAACTTGATCTAATGTTTGAGTTATGGTGTGATTTCCAGTGTCTTTGAATACAGCTATTCTGCCCAGTGATATAAAGTGTGATTAAATACAAGACACTGCTAAACACTTTGCCAAACCCATGTTATGGTTTGACAAAATATACCTTGTGACCTATTATGAATATTTTTTGCTGATTGCAACTGTCTTTTCAACCCTTAAAATCAACATGGTACTTTGATTGAAATATTTAAATGCAGATTTCTGGCAACTGCAAAGTTAGAAAAGAATCACATACTTCCAAATTAATTTCCGTGCTTGCTTCTACTAACAGACCTCAACATGGCTATGAATGGCATTAGTCAGCTGGTATCTCCTTGTGCCAAAATTTATACCTGAAAATGTGGACTAGAAGGGGGAAAACATGCTGCAAGATCTTCATCTTGTCTAAGATTTCGTGGTGCTGCTGACCACCAGAGCTGTACTGGTCAGAACCATGAACTGTCCTGGAAGAACGAAGTTTGTTAAGGTTAAAATACAATGATAAACCCAAAGGCCTTGATCCTGAAACATACCAGTTTCTTAAACACTTTAAATATCTAATCATTTGGATTGAACATCTACACATATGAACTATACATAGAATTTTGCACATTAGTGAGATCCCACATTATTCCATTAATGAGATAGGAAACAACGAAGAAATAAAAATATAAATCACCATGAAATAGATGCAGAAATGACTATGCTCTAAAAAGTATTGCTGCCACAGCAAATAGCCCCAGTTGAAAAACACAGCAGATTTTATTTTCTTTCAGAAGACTTAAAGCATAGCTATGGCCAAAACCAACCAGCAGGAAAGATTCTGATGTATAGTTTGCTTATTTTGTGTAGTTTGATGCTTTGTTCATGCAGCAAACCTGCAGCATGCATAAACCAAATGATCAACAGTCTTAGGTGACTGTTCTGTATCAGCATGTCCCCAAGAAGAAACATGAATAATATTAAAGTGGATAGGTTTTCCTTTTTAAAATTTCTTCAGATAAATTTGCATGGAGGAAAAACTTGAGACATAGTAATGTTTTACTGCCTGTTAATGTGTATTGCTATTATGCTCAATAACTGTAGTGTATTTTTATCTTAGGATGTGTTTAAAATGCTGACAGGCAGAAATCACCCTGGCAGCTGGGCAGATTTTCTGGTGAATTGCTCAACAGGTTATAAACATGCACTATGTGAATTTTTTGTACAGTCATATTAGGAGTGTGGACGCACTTTCAATCCAGCTCAAGTATGAACCTTAATATGCAAATTAGGTAAAATACCAGTAGGTAGTCAAACGTCCCCTGGCAAAATTTGATACAGTACCAAAAGAGATGGTGTTTGACGCCAAAAAACCAAGAAATACTTGAGACGTGGTTTATTTCAAAAGCTGACTTCCTGTGAGAAATTCCAAGCCATGCCAGCTGAATCCAATAAGAGGACAAGAGACCTTGGGGTATGTAGAAGTAGAACACGATTTTATAATTTATTTTTCTAAATGCGACTTATTTGAGATATCACCAGTGAAAGCACGGTGACATTTAAAGGGAATTTGTGTTTCTGCTTGACATTTCTTGGCTAGCATATCTAGTACATAAGTCACAGAATTAATGACAAAATCCAAGATACAGTGTATTTTTTTTCTGGATTTGTAAACATCTATCCCTGCTCCCAATTAGCAACTCCGAGTACAGTAAATAAGTCCTGGAATATTAGCTACTGTATTATATATAGAAAACATGATTTATTTTTTATAACACCATTTTTTAAGGTTTATGATTGCCAGTAATACAAATCCACAGACTCAACGACTGTTGTAATCAAGGTGATTAGCCCTTTTTTGTCAGAGACTTGATCCTGAGAAAAAAGCTCCCCAGTATGTTGGTGCTGTTTTATATAAAATTTTGATTTGTGAGAAAGAAGAGCATCTTAAACTTTTATGCAGGAAGCAGCTCAGCTCCATTTGAAGCTGTTCACAGGATCAATCTCCTCCAGGGCCTGTGTCCCTGGTAGAAGCTGGCATACATTTGGTGCACATCTGGAACCAAGTTCAGTTTCCTCCTGAGGAATTTAGTCCATGTGTGGTGAAATAACTCTGTGAATCCAACTAATACCCAGCAAATGGCCATGACTGGGGAATTTAACTCAAAACTGCAGCACAGGTCTGAACCAAAACAAATGTAGGTGTCATACCCTCTCTACTTTACTGAGCTTTGCGTTGATAACTTGGTAAAGGAGTTCTGTCTTCAGGACTAAAAATGAGATTTTTTTTTTCAGGCAATATTGCGCAGCTAACTTGAAAACCAGAATTTAGTTTTATTGATTCATATGCTCGATAGATGAATCCTAGCTGACTTTGAACATATGAGGTTTTCCCAGCTAACTCCTATGACCGAAAAACATTAAAAATGTAAAGGAAAACTTTTCAAATGTGCCTTCGTATGTAAATACAGTCATGAGACCTGCCTAAATGTGAAAAATTTATGTGTCCTCAAATTTGTTTGTTTTACTTTTCTGAATGCAAATGGTCCTACATGCAAAGAATTATTTTAATTGGCACAACTGATACAATTTCTTTTGTTTAACTTCATGCAACTTACTTCATTTCCCTTTGCAACAAGTAGAGATGTTTTTCTTCTGAAATGGTTACAACTCGGCCTTTTGGAAATGAAGTACAGTTACTTCAACAAGGAGTTCTTGGCATTGCTGCGTGTGACAACACATATGTAGTACGTAGTTAGTGTGTACGGAGTATGAAGACGGCTAATCAGAGCTTGCTGTGTAATTCTTTGTAGGCGTGGAAAGGAAGTGAGATAAAAGCGTGAAGGGAAAGGTTCACAAAACCAAATGGGGAAAGCGCAGTGGAGAGTGGGATGGAAAAATATCTGAGCTCCTCTCTGCCCCAAGGAGTGGGGAAGCAAAAGCTCTGCAGTGAATGTTTGTGTTTAGAAAGGAGATGGCAGGGAATGCTGACCTGCTCAGTGGAAATCTTGACAAAGTGGCTGGGCAACTCATTTCTCTGATAGTCATGGAGCTTGCTCCTGTCTAGCTTTCCCTGTGCAGAGGCATTCCTTCCCCTGCTTTACTAGGGCCCTGAGAAATAGAAAAGAAGATGTCATCCCAAGCTCATTATATAAACACTGCTATCAGAAAAGACATTTTGAAGCATCATAAAAAGGCCCGTTGTGCAACTAGAGTCTTGGAACAAGAACGGCTTATAGCTCAACCATTGTTAAAGGTTAATGTTCCTATCATTGCATTCCTTTTTCTAGTTCCCATAACCAGGCTGTAATGATAGATAAATATATGAGCTCTTTCTTTGTGTTGGCAAAATCGCAATTCAGAAAGACATAGTTTCCTAGGTTATTTTTAAACTAATATGCTGGTTTATAGCTAGATGAATAAACCCATCTTTTTTAAGAGAAAAGACTTTTAATGTTCTGTTGCTTTTGCAGAATGTGACCATTTGTGAGCGTTTCTGCCTACTAAAACAGAGTAACAGCTTTATGATGTCAACTCATGAACTGAAAAGGAAACTAATTAAAACAATAACATTAATTTACTGTTGCCAAATGTTAACCAACCTTGTAGTTTCCACAATTATTTGTACTGTTGTACAATAATTTGAATGTCTTTGTCATTCTTGTGTATTGTTATGTTCCTGTAAGTGCTGAATGCTGATTCCAGGGCAGAAATTCTATTTTCTGTTAGCTGACTGAGCAACAGAGTCTACACATCTCTTCCAAGCTCTCCCCATTTTCACACAAGGAGCAAAGTAATGTCTTCTCTGTTTTAGTGAGTTTCTGTGGTCATTGGTCAGTGCACCAGGACTGCTTTCTATCACTAAGGTACTTTGATGAAATGCTGTAACTTCTAAGAAACTCTGCAGATTGAGGTATAAATTTTTTCCTATGACATGCCAGGGGTAGAGCATCTTAACCCAGGCTTTCTTTAAAAGTTGGGACAGGAAAGATTCAGTCTTCACAGTTTCATCTGATTTAGAGAGGCTTCTGGACATCCACAAAACTCCTCTAACCCAGCACTGCTGCTCTGCTCAAACATCTGCAAAGCTGCAGGTGCTTCTGTCCTGGTAGGTCTGAGTGGTGGAGCTTGTGCATCCTTCACTCTGTGTTTTCAGGCAATTTTTGGGTGAGTCCTTAGCTCAGCACAGCTGTGCTGTGCTCAGTACCTCTTCAAAAGGGTTGAATGCCATATTACTGCTCCTGGTTACAGGTTTTCTGGTTCAGGGACAAACTGAGAAGAAGAAGCAGGCCAGCTGCAGCTACCTCCTATTTTTGGAGTCAATCTACTGGAACCGATTCTGTGCTAAAAGTAATCCCAAATAATTTATATTTCTTACAGGCAAAGAAAGCATTCTTGTAACTCTTTCTTGGCCTGTGGTGGTTTTGAAGGGAAGTAAATAATTCTCCATTTAGCAATCTCAATGAAAATACCTGTGAAAGGTAAGTTGATGGGATATTTTGATAGCATGGTTCCATGGCAGTGATATATCCTAGTGAACAGAACTTGGGCTCCAGATGATGTCTGAGAAGATGGCCTTGGTTCCCTGCAGAGATTTGAAAATCAGGTTGTTCTTTGGAGTGCGTGTTAAATGTCCCTAAGCAAGAGATGGATGGGAAGTCCAATTAAGGAAATTCTTATTCAAACGTTCTTGTATTTTAACACAAGAAGAAATAATGAAGGTCCATCTGTACTTGCTTTCTGTGTATGAGTGGTATAGCTGCCAGCACTGTTTAGGTAACTGGTTAGGTAATTTTTCTATAGAAAATTTAGACTTCATTTAAAAAAAAAATCAAGCAATCCAAAACCCAGACAATAAATCCTCCCAAGAACCAACCAAAGAGAAAGGCAAATGTGTATTAATCTTTCAACAAAGAACAAATACAGCTGGTGCATCTTCATGAATGGTGTATTGCCCTTAAACACTTCAATTATTTTCTGAAATTACCTTTAAAATGATGGACATTACATCTTAGGCTCCTGCTATATTGATTCTGAGTGCAAAGAACTGATAGTACAAAATTGTAAACTCTGCTATCATTGAAGAAGCCTGCTGCATCCATTCCTGGTGCAGATGCACTGCTAGCAGCGCTGTGTGTTGGCTGTTTACACGGAGGAGCAGGTACTCCTGTTTACAAGCTTCACATGAATACAACTTAGATTTGCCTCTTGTTAGCACTGAAGCAGCAACTCTAATATGTTTTTAGGTGATGCTTTTTCTCTGTAGGCTGCTTTTAGTCTTCTGTGCAAGCGTTCTGACATGTCTATCAGAAACATCAGAGAAAAGCATCCGTGGTATTTGAGGAGGAGGCTGGGAGACAGAGTGTGGCAGGAGTCATTCGGACTAAATATGTTCTAACAGATAGAGTGGTACACAACTGTTATTTCCATTTCCGTGGGGTTTGCCTCGCTTTTAATGATGTCTTAGAGATTTGAAATTCCCATTTTATTCCCAGTTGCGAGGTTTACAATATTAAAATTGAACAAACTGGCAGTATTATTTTACGTGCTGATGAAGCAGATATCCCTAAAGAATGAGACAAATGTGTCATGTCATTACAGCATGAGGAACACAAGGTGGGATACCTGCACTTTTGAAGTGCTTCAGTGAGTAGTGCTTATATGGAAAAATTCTCTTAGCTCTGCTTTTCTGGACACACAACATGAACTCGGCTCTTTGCAAGACCTGGAAACCCAGCATCCCAAATTAGTGTCTGGTTTGCCTTCACTGTGATTATAAAATTAATATGGTTTCAGATACTAGTTTAGGTACATCTTCTTCAAAATCTAAGCAATTCTGCAAATTTTAGGCAATGAAATAGATTTTGGCCTCTGGTAGAAGGTTATAATAATACAGATAAATACATGACTGTTTACTCACAATATGAAAGTATTTGCAAGAAAGCAAAAAAATCAACAAAATTAAAAGAAATCTAGGAGCAGTTTTATTCAAGAGATCTCCTTAGAATGGGGAAAACTATAAAGTAGTAGGCTCTTTGTTTCCAAAAAGGCTGTGTTTATTTAAGTAGGCTGATATATAGTATACACACTTGGGTTAATACATATAACATGAAGAATTGGGAGGTCTTGTTATACATAATAACGCTGTTCTCTCAAGGTTCTCTCCTGCAGTTTTACTAAATACGTTCTTGAAGCGCACACAACTACCAGATTTTATGAAACTTTGTGTAAAATGTCACCCATTACAAGATAATGCAATGCAATACAGTATAGTCCTCCAATTTTTACAGAATACAGCCCTAAAGAGTGAGGTTCTACGAAAGTCAGATTGATTTTAGTTTTTGCTCATTTTTATTCAGCATAAAAATTAACCCAACCCAGAAGCATATTTTGTATTAGGAACAGCAAAATTATGAAGAAGTTTCTGCTAAATTGAAAATTCGTATGTGATTTGCTGGTTTTTGTTTTAGTATTGCTTTAGGTTTTTAAGCCCCCTTGGGACATTGCCATACAGTAAGTGAAATATTTTTCGAAGCGGTAGATTTTTAGCTTGGACTGGTAATAAAGTTTAAATCTTCAGCATGGAGATACAAATTTTAACTTCTAAAAGTTTCACAAAAAGAGAATAGCAATGTAATGGATTGTAAGAAAGGAGTGTGTATCTGTTTTTTCACTGTAGGTATTCTATTAAGATTTTTGTAAATCTCGAAATTATTTCTAAAAACATTTTACAATTCATTCCACTGCTACTGAAAGTACAATGCTTTAAATAGAAACAGTTTAATTAATCTTAAAAAAGCAAAAAATATCATGCAACAAAGGAAATTCTGACATACTTTAAAATGACTGCAACTGAACAGTCTATATACATTAAAAACAGGCAATATCATTTGTAAGTGGATATGAGCAAATTCAGGTGGATGTTTTAAATTCACTTGTCACATTCCCATATAAAAGGGGAAATCTGTTTTACAGAAACTAATTTTTATTTCATTGTATAAAAAAAAATTCAGCCCTGATCCTCTTTATCACTTAGATATTGCTAAGCATTGTATTTCTGAAATATAGTACTTCTTGTTTCAAGGGAACTCCCCCTGCGCTTAGAGCCGGATGCTGCAGTGCAGTTGTGAAGAATGTTGTTCTGCAAGCTGAAAGAGAGAGATTGATTAGGCAATTTCACAAAAACAAAACCCTACTTCCCTTCTCTCCCCTCTCTCTTCTTCCAGCCCTTCACTTAAACAGCCCCCTGTGATAAAAAATAGCGCTTAAAATCATGTGACGCGTTCTGAGGAAGATTGCTGGGCTTAATTTCCTTTCTGTTTTTCCTTGCCTCCCTATATAACCTTCAGAGTCATAGCTCAGAAGCTTTTTTTGGCAGGAGAGGGCTGTGTCGGGAGCAGAGGCAGCTCGTGACATGCTTTAGAGTATCACGATACGCCTGCAAACACATACCTTGGGTAACAGCCAAACAAACTTTGGGGACTGTGGGGGAAAGAGCAGGATGAACATGGCCCATAAAAGATGACTCTGTAGGGTATGGTCATGAAGATATTGGTCACATCATGAATATTTTTTCTTACAATTGATTTGTTGCACATGTAAACTTTCTTTTGTAGCTGCAGAGCACGAAAGATGGCTGGGGATGAACATATCTGTCTCTGATGTGTAAAACTTATCCAAGCAACAAGAAAAGGGTGCCTTGGAAGTGGTTCCAGTGTCACATTATTAGGCTTTGGGTGTTCACATTTACAGTGCAGCCCTCTCAGCATCCCCTTCATCCCCGTGTGATGTCAAGGGATGTGAGCTCCCATCAAACATTGCCAGTGGCAGTGACTCATGCTCAGAGAGATGGAATTAATTGTGGTTGCATTTCTGATGCTAATGCTGCTGTTTGCTCTTTACTTGAAAGAATCAGGAAAGAAGGAAAGGGGACTGCATTCTCCTTTCTAGTAGCTACACAATAAAGTGTAGCTTTCAAAACAAATGACTGGTTTTTTCTATTTTTTTTAAGGGGGAAAAAAAAATCCTGAGATGCAATCTTGAGCAAAGTACAAGAAGTTCCCAAAGGATGCTGAACATGAGCAAAAACATTTCCAGCATACTTATAATAATGCTGTGTTTACTTTGTCAATTAATGATTCATTACCCAAAACAGCTTGTGCAGTACAAATGGCTCTGCACTGTATTTATGGAGCTGCAAACTGTAAATGGCAAAGATGGCTTCACTTTTCTTGCAGCCATTTGTTTATCTGAATACCAGAAAACAGAGCTGTAGAGAGAATGTAGGGTATCATATATTTATTTATTTAGTCTTGCAGTGCCTTTGCTCTTTGATGAGGAGCTCCTATACTCGCCACGAGAGAACAGGGTCTTCTCTTGGGTCTGAGCAGAGGGACCTGGGCCCCAAAGTGCCTCAACTCCCCTTTCAAGAAGACCTGTTGCTCCATTGCCTCCACGGGCAGAGGAGCCCACAACTGCCTAGAAGCTGAAGGCACAAGGGCAACTGGTTTCCAAGAGCCATTATAAGTTGGTCATGCAACTGCTGCAGGACAGGAAGGAGGTCAGACCAAGTATTCTGCTGGTGTAAATCAGTCCAGCTTGTCGTGGACTCTAACGGAATCGGCTGATTTATACCCGTGGGGAATCTGACCTATCGCGGACAGAGATGGAAAACGTAGCGCAGTTAAATTCAGTGGGAGTTGTGCTCCCTTGTCTCATGTGTAATAGAGCTGAGTTCCTGCAGCTGTGGGAGATGCATCTTGGATTTCCCCACTCTGGTGTTCTTAAAATTATAGCAGAGCTTTTCAATCACGGCGCATTTTATTTTATTGCCATTAGGCCATCTGAGCTTGGTTAAACATGTGGTTGTAACTTTATAAGAATTTTTCTAAAATTAATTTCACCCCGATGGCTTTCACCTCAATAAATTATATCATAAATGGACATAGGTGAAAGCTGGAATCTTGTAGCATTAGTCTAAAACAACAGGTTAAATGGTTTAACTTTGCACGTAACAGTTACAGGATTTGATCAAAAGCCCATCGTGGAGAAACTCTCTTGCCTTCAAAAGGCCATACTAAGCACACTTTGCTGTTGCTGGTGCCAAAAGATTCAAGTTGTTTATTTGCAGCCTTATCTTCAGAACAGTTTGTTACACATTCAAACACAAGTCCCCAGAGGGATTTGCTCAAAAAGCCTCAGGCATCCAGCTCTTCCAAGAGAGTCCAAGGTGCACACACTCCATGTCTAACATCCAAAGGAAGAGTCAGTACTTCTGCATGAACTGAAAAGCAGCCAGTGCTTTTCATATCAGCAGGTAGAGAGGATGAAGAGCAGCAAACATCTTGAATCTGGAAAGGAGAGAAAGCACACTTTGTTCAGCATCACTAGACTGTACCACTCCCCAGTTGGGATTCGTGTAAAGGAGCTCACTTGTGAGCTTTGAATCCCCTTACAGAAACTATTATTGCTTTAAAAATAAACCTGCCATTTCCTGGCTGTGCAAAATTTGCACATTTCTTGAATATTAGGGTGTCAATACAGAGATATTAATCAATAGTATCAGATAGTGTCTGCAAATCATCTTTCCCCCCAGCATTTTTTCTGTTCATATTGTTATCAGTTTTTTTGAGCATTATGTATCTCGTGAATGTCAGCTAGCCAGGGTGATATAAATCTTAGAGCTGTGAGAACTGAAAAGATCCTTGCAAGCAATTATGCAATAACCTTATTAAAATAAAACAAATTGGGGCCAAAGTCTAGACATTTGCCTTTCAGTTATGTGATTCTTATCTCTGTCATTAAGTTTCTCCATAGAGATGGTCAGTAAAGTCTCCCTGCAGAAGAAAAGATAAAAGGTCAGCAGCAGAGTTAGCCAAACAGTACATTTTGAACTGGTATTGTATAATTTTTCATTATTGAGTTCATTAAAAATGTAAAGCCAAATTATAAATTATTTGCATTGATAAGCCTTCTGTATGTTTTATTAGTAACTCTTCTGCATTCCAAGGAGTTGGGACTCAACACCTTTTAGAAAATGAGGCCATTTTCCAGACATGCGAAAGTTGGCCTCAGATATGGAAACTGAACACGGACCCTGCAGGTCTGGATTCAAGACAAATTTCAGAGTTGAATGGAACAAAGGCCATACAAGCTTGAGACCTCGTTTTGAAGGGCTTCTGTCAGTGTGCTGTGTATCTTTGCAGGCTAGTGCTGGTAGCCTTTAATGTCTTCTGCAGAATTTGACTCAGTGACCTGAATAAAGGGCTTTGCACGAATTAAAACGCAATATGAGTAAGTAAAGAGTACCTACAGGTACAGAAAACTGGTCAAGAAATAATCTTATGTAGAACTAAAAGTCTGGTGTGACTTCAGACCATATTCAATTTGCAGTTGCACTGACAGACCTACAGAGGCCATTGGGATTTGTCACGTAAGTGTGATTAGGAGAATTTCGACTCCTAATTGGATTTTACAGCTATTAAGCGACATATTGTGAAGTGTTTTGGATTCAGTAGAGGAGCTTCTGTCCTCAGAGCATATAGTGGAGGAAAGAGCAAAAATACTCAATATTTTTTGGAGAAAACAAGATCAAGAAAAAGCAAGCAGTCTGGTGGGGTTGGTAGTGATCGTAAGTCTGATAGGATCCGATTGTCAGTTTTTCCTAAATGCTGCTCTGTGTTTCCATGGTGTTTTGATTCATGAAGAAAAGTTGAGGAAGCTTCATTTAATGAAAAGGGAAGCTAGACAGCCTCAGAACACAGCTGATCTCTTGTTTCTTTAATGTCAGCCGATTAGACAGAAGGGTGGGGAAGTCCTGTGTTTATTTCTTTATTTCCAAAGTCCTGTTGCTTTATGATGTATTAGATTGCCAATTCATATGCTTTCATAAACCTGGACTGGTGCCTTCATCTAGGCTATCTGGGTAAGTTTGTATTGCATTCATTGTTGTCATAGAACAGCCACGTATTTTGATAATTTTTTTTCTTTTAACTTGAAGGCATATTTACAAAGTGAAGTATTTTTATTTAATGGTTCCTCCATTTGGGTAAGCATGAATGTGCAGACACTACCAATTCTTTTTTGCCAAGTATTTGCATTTACGGTACTGGAGCTAGTTTGTTTAAAGTTACAGCAATTTGACCTGCCTGAGCTGCAGACAATTCTCTGGATCTTTCCTTTTTTGAGGGAGAATTGGAAAATAACTCTCAAGAACAAATATTTTTGTATATAACAAGAAAGAGGGTCATGTGATAAGAGAAGGGAAAGAGAATTGCTCCCAACACCTAACAAAGTTAGATCAGGGAGAATTTGTTATTAGGTGGTCGGTAAATTTACATAATATTTGAGGAAAAAAGAAAATGCTTAAGATAAGGTAGAAATATTGCCTGTTGATATGTAAAATGAGAAACATGGTTCACATAGGTTCTTATGAATTGGCACGTTCAATAAAAACATTTTTTCACTGTTTCCACAAATTTTTTGCTGTTTTGGGAACAGAAGAGATTTGAATGTGATCAAGCATAACCACTACATGTTTTTACAACCAAGTTCATGGTTCCCAGCTCGGTTTGCCCCTTACTTTATCAATTCCTCCCACCACGATTTCTTGTTGCAAACAGAGAGTCAAGACCTGTGAATAAATCCCCTGCTGTCACCTCAGACATATTGTTTTGAGGTTGTTTTCTAGCTTATTTCCATGTTGAACTCTCACAGTCATGTTTCTCTCTCCAACCCCTAACGTTCTTTTCTGAGCACTTCTTCTCGAATTGCTTGAGATTCTTGACAGGAAACCACTTGCTGAAGACTCTACCAACACCACTCATAAGAATGCCAGAGTAAGAAAGAGAGAGGATAGTATCTTCTGCAACTGAAATATCTGAATCAGTAAAAATGTTCATTGTCTTCTAGAATGACATGATTTCATCCTAAACTTCTTCTTTATTTCTTCTTGACTGAATCTTTTCTTGCAATTAATTTAGGGGGGAATTGAGGCTATTATCATCTCTTGGAATGTTTTGCTTACCATTAAGACCTCCTTCTTCCAAATTACTCATCTAGAATCACAATTAGTCTCCCATAGGGGTTTTCTTTAGGATGTCTTTTTAAAGAAAGCGATTTATGAGATTACCCTGCTAAAGGCATGAAAATGTGCTTTATTGCAAGAGTTTATTGTGCTTTATTGCAAGAAATTCAGCCTCTCTCGTAACATAACCCAAAGTGTTGGAGCCAGTGACAGTCTTTTCAGTGATTTTTACTCTGGGAAGTTTGCATGGAAGTTGTGTTTTGTCCAGGATTCATGTGGGTGAATACAAGCAGAAAAAGCACACATCAGCCCAAACACTCTAAGCACCTTCTCACACAATCTCAAGAGAGACACTATTTTAAGTTCTGAACTATAGTAATTTAATAATTTCAAAGCTTGGCATTTGACAGCCTGCATCCACTGATACCGGTAGATGGGGGATTTGGCACACAATATATTAAAAATCCCTTTGGGGAAGGATTCACAGTGTTAGTGCTATGCTTGGATACAAATTTTGTTTTAAATTTTATACTTGCTCTCCAGAACTCAGCCTGTTATCATCCGAGGTTTTGAGTTCAGGCTTTTTGCTAGTGGATGCATTCTCTCCCTTTATGAGCCTTGTAGAGAGCTACCACAAAACAACCTGAGCTGTTCCCACACTCTGACACTTTCCTTGTCCCAACACTGAACTGAAAAAAAAAAAAAAATAGAAAAAAAGAAGTATCGTATTTGAAACCCGTTAGAAAATAACTTTTGACATATGATAGTTAAAGCTTAAACTAGTTCCTATCTTATCCCTCTGTGTATTTATAATCCCTCTTGAATTCCAGCACATTTTGTTTTGACATTTTTCTCAATAGTTACCAAGACTAATATGAGGAGTTTCAATCTACTCCAAAACTGTGATACACAATAAAATACACCAAAGATTTAAATGACATAAACAGCTATGTAGTGAATACTTAACCATGTCATGGCAGGAGAGCTTGGGGACTCACTTTCGAAATGAATTTGCCTTCATTTTCACTATCTGTTACAATGCATTTACTCAAAGTAGTTATGATTCTAGACCATGAGGCATAAAGTACTGAAGGTAGAAGGCGTCTTTAAATGCCTTATTTTGATACTCAGAAAATAAACAAACTGGGCCTTTTTTTGATGGGGCGCCCTCCTACAAGAGCTCTTCTAGCAGAACACATGCCATTGTGGCATAGCTCCTCTCTTCCCCACGTGGCAGCCCATGCTGGAGATTCCACCACATTCAACTCTGTTCAGGCTTGAAGCTGAAATCAGTCTCACCATGTTTACTCTGGGGAAGACCAGCAGCTGCCCTGGTGGTAGAAAAACTCTAAAACAACTGCTACTTTTACAAGATGAACCAGTATTTTTTCCCTTCCTCTCCCCCCAAATCTCCTTACCCCAGGCTTCTTTTGTTGCTTAATCTTTCGAAACCATTCCAGCAAAACATACACTCGCTTGCTGTAGCCAACCCAAGCAGTGCTATTTCCTGTTCTTGACTTACCACATCCCTGCCTTTGGAGAGCTGGCACTTCAAATATGGCAGTGGGAAGCAGCTGCCACCCTAAAGTGGCCGTGGGAAGGCATTGGCTTTCTGGGTCAATGAGCACTAGGTTTGCCTCCCCCAAGGTCTGAGACCTGCCCAAGCCTTGCAGCACTGCACCACTTAGACTGAAAATGTTGATTGTGCAAACAATTCTCAGATAAAATCCCTCAGTTGTCTTATCCCTTCAGAGACCTCTTCCTGTGGGAAGAGAGGGAGCTGTGCCCAGATGTCCTGATGGATAGATTTTGAGAGTGTCTCCAAGGCAAGACTGAACGGACACTTGTGGACAACCCTGCTTCAACGCATTTTTGCCTTTTGCAGGATTAAACCCTTGTTTATAGGTCTTCATATTTAAAGTCATAGGAAAGTTGCTTTAGGACATTAAGGACATTATGCTGGGAAGTACTTACAGCCCTCAGCTTGCCTCTTGTGCAGCAACATCTGAAGCACCAGGTCCTGCTTAGAGCCCAACTTTGTAAAAGAGGTATTGATGACCTGGAGCAGTTTAAACAGTGCCATCAACTGTGTTTTGTGCAGAATGTTGGACCAGATGACCTCCTTGGCCTTAAATTATTCTATGGTGCGTTTATCCCAGCATCTTTTTGTCGCTCATGTTTTCAGTGTGAGTATCAAACTGTTCCTAAATAATTGTACTTTAAGTGTAAGGAGGAAAAACCACAGCACACAGCCTATTGCTGCAGGAATTACTGTGAGAAAAAGGGTTTAGGCATGTGATTGCAAATGGTTGTACTTTTCACCAAAACAGGAATCAGCAACAGAATAAGCTCTACTGTCATCTACATTCTTTTCCTTGAGCTTCAGTCACAGAAGTTTGTATACATATTAATTAAAGGGACACTGTACGAGGAAAGAATCATTTGTTTATTAAGTCCCCAGCTGATCAATTCTCCAAATAAAAGAATTTCTAAAATTCATTCTTAATTTCCTAAGTTATGCACTTGTCTTTTTGTATTTTATTACTGAATTGATGTGTTTAGATTGCCCTTATTTTAGTCCTCTTGCAGTTAGACCTGGTTATTGCCTTTTTTTATTTTTTCCTATTTGTTTGAGGAACTTTGGAACAATTGTAATTTTTATTTGGTCAAATTTCACAGGAATTTACTTATCTCTATCTTGTAATATTAGTGCTGTGCACACTCTGAGAAATTGCAGTCAGATCAAAATCAGTGTAGGAGGCCAATGCTTCTGTCAATATTCACTTTTTTTTCCTTTCAGCAGAAATAAGGGATAAAACATCATTCAAATTGCACAATCCTTTTCCTTTAGGACAGATTGCAAAGAGAAGGGCTCTTCCAAAGAACTTATTATGGTTGTTTCTTGTTTCTGTTGCAGTTGTCTGAGGCCTCGGTCAAAATCTTAGTCATGTTATTCTAGGCATTAATTTAATACATAGAAGCAGTTCTTGCTCAGCAAACTTATATTTAGGAGGCAAAACAAATAGACAAAAGAGAAGAAAATATTTTATGAAGTCTTTTACAGACAGATTGAATTTTATCTTCACTGCAGAAAGGCAGCACAAAGAGTGTTTCTGAAACAAGACTGATACCTGAAATAAAAATTCTAGTGAATCAGTGGAGCAAAAGTCAAAGTTATGCCAATGTAGCTGCAGTCATGGAGATGAGATTAGCAAGTATAATGTGTGCTGCCTAGAATCCTACTCTGACAAAAATTACTTGACATAAAAACATCATCCTTCTAATCCTGCCTACTGTACTCCGTTGTTAATACCTTAGCAAAGGGGTTTAGTGTTGCTTATGAGGCTCTTTGTAGTGAATAAGAATGAACTCCTGTCTCTTGAATGCTGAATCAGTGAGAAGTGAACTAACTGTAAATCATCATTACAAAAAGTTAGATGTATCTTTGTTGAGGTCTTCCTTACCCTGTGAAAAGATACTGCCTGATTTTTGTCTGTGACTTTATGAAAATGATCATACAAAGGGCATTTGTTTGAAAAAATGCAATTAAGAAGATCTATTAATTTCTTATCTGCTTTCCCTCTCCAATTGATTTTAACCACATCTCCATGTGAGATATGTCCAGTTAATTGCCATCTCCAAAGTTAAATATTGATTCTGACACTGGCTGCCCAGATAAGAGAGTCTACCTTCTACTGAAAACATGTGTTCAAAACAAACTTTCTCATGTATCAGAAACAAACCGAATTCATTATTCACATTTCAATTGTATTATAGGTCTTTATAATTTATTCTAATTCTATTTCATCTTTTTGTGGTTCCAATGGGCTGCTCTTCGTTGCTATTGCTGACCCACTTTCAATAGTGCATTAAGTTATGTGATTAACATCTGTCACATGTTGTTTGTACTCTCTTCTTCTCCCCAGGGATGGAAGTGTGTGCAGTGAAGTGTCCTGCTAATTTGTTATTTTAAATATGAATGTTGCTGTGTATTTATTAAAGAAGGCAAGGTCAGGGAATGTGCCTACCTTTGGACCAGAAAGTGAGCTTGTTTGTGATGCATTTTCTCCTCAGCCCTGATTACAAATAACAATATTGTGAGTAAAATTAACATAGAGACTTCATTTTGTAGGAGTAATATGATGTCACTTTTTTTTTACAGCTTCTGTCAGTGCTTTGTTTTGCTACATTTGTTCTTACAGAAAGGCATGCCTGCTTACCAGTGAATTATCAGAGTCCAAAATGCTTTTTTGGATCGTAGATTATCTTTTATCTTTAGTAGCCACACTTGAGATATCATACAGACATATATATATATGGTACTAACAGTATTTCAACCTTAGAAAAATTAGTACTGACAGTAAAAAACAGTTCTTCATCATGAAGTGATGGCCGCAGTTTAACAGCACTTTAATTTTTATCTTATTTTCCTCATTTGTGGTTTCTGAAGCGGTTCCTCATGGAACTTGCCTTTGCTTTCCTTGCTCATTTTTTGCCCAGTTTATTTCTGGTCATCTTGGCCTTGGCAAAAGCTAGAAGCTGTGAGCTATTAACTTTTAAAAATGTGAAAACTTGTTTTTGTATTTATTGGGCTGTTTCAGACTGAAGTGTTAGAAACAGCTGGGAGACTAATCAGAAACTTTCTGAGAAATACTAATTAATGAAAAATTTAGTGGTCTGGATTGCTTTTAGCACAAGAGGCTCATTCCTTGTCAGGTTTCTATATCCACAGGATGTTTGCTTTGTTATCCTAGGAGCACTTTCTAAATGGAAAAAGGAAAGTTTGAAAAAGAATGCATGATAACAGAAATTGAGAAGATTATAAATACGAACTCTGTCTCTCCTAAACCAAATGGCTAAACTTTAATTAACCTCATTGGTCCCAGGATTTCATCCTGAAGCTTTCTGACAACGTTTTTCAAGCTATAGAATCCAAGTGTGGAGCAATACTATTATCCATGGTATACAAAAGTGGAGGATGCCAAGAACTACAATGTATTTAATGAAATTCAAAAAAATTTCTCTGTGTTACTGAAAGTCACTGTCACCAGACTTGCCACATGGGAGTGATTTTCTCTGTCACACTCAACTCTTTGAAGCAAGGACAATTGCGAAATTTGGCATATCAGGTTTCAGTACTGCCACTTGCACCCCTTCTCCTTCCCTCTTTGTTGCTTTGTCTAATGTAATTCTCCATTTTGATCTGGTTTTGCCTGGGATAACCCACAAAATACAACAATATCCATTGGCTTTGATTTGGGTTTGTCTGACTTTACAAAGTTTAATGAGCCAATTGAAGAGTTCCTATTTCATGCTACATTTTTCACCTAAAATAAGACCTCAAACCCAACATTGCTATAGCAAGGATAGCTAAGATTGCAAAAGGGACAAGACCTGGATACAGGAGACTGACTTTTGATTTTTGATTTTTGCTTCACAAAATCAATTTCCTCGTTTAGCAACCTAGGCTGAGAAGCTGCCATTTGTTATGCTGCTCTGACAAGATGCCTCTGGGTGACCATATTCTCAGGCAGAGAGAACCAGGATTAAACCGTTCTGTCAGAAGTAAAGCAAGACAGAAGATGGCCTTAAAATTGGAGAAGAATTTTCAAAACTGAAGAGAACATTCAGTTCCTGATGTAAAGATGAAAGGCTGCCAGAACTTCAAAAGCATACTTGAATTAACCTTTCTCTTTTGTGTCAAGGACTTAGGAGTCCAAAATGAAAGGTCTATTTTGTGCCATAGGCTCTCTTCAGGCTTCCCCTAGGATTCTAGGAATCTTCTGGATCCTCTTAGGCTATGCAGCAGTAAAGATGATAGAAGAAGTCTTTTACTTGGAAGAATTTAGTACCATGGGTACCTGGAGTGCCCAAAAATCCTGGGCCTCTGTGTCAGGTAGTTAATCAAGAAGCCAGCAGGAACTTTGTAACTTCACCTAATAGTGCGCATGAGTTGCTGAAGATGCCTTTGCTTCCCATTGAATATTATTATAAGGGTAATTTCTCATGTAGTTAATTATGTCTAATGTCAAATTAGAATTCACCAGTGTTGATTATAATTGGTTGTGTTTTGCTGCACACAGAAATTCCTAATGCTGCGTTGTTTAAATCATAGCTGTGGATCAGCAGTTAAGAAGGAATCTTTGGAGTGACAGTGACAACTGTAATTGTGCGATGAAATAATTGAAGCGTGCTAAGCAATTAAGGAGTTCTATTTATAGCCAGAACACATTTCTGCCTCTTTTTGCCATCCTCCTTTTTTGTTACCTTGTGCACAAGGGAAAGAAATAGCACAGTTGTGTTCCCATGCTTTAACCAGAAACAATAAATGTGTTGTATAAAGGTAGGATCAGTGGGCAGCGCTGAATTAAATGTATGTCAGAAGGAGGGTTTGGTGGCCAGGTCAGGGCCAGGGACAGATTCTGATTCGTGTGAGTCAAAGTACTTGGCAATTTCTTGATGAAATTTCTTGTCCAAAATGGAGCATCGCTCCTTTGCTCATCTTCTCCAGGGACAGTGCTCCTCTTGAGCAATGTGGGTCAGCTGCTTCTTTGTGAAAGTTTCATCACTCAGCTGAGTGTCAAGAAAGTGACATACTGTTCCTTAAAGACTTTGGCAAAAGCTGAACCTCACTGGAAGAGGGGCCTGCATATTGTTTGCATAGGGGCCACGGCCAAAGCCATGAATCTGGTTTATGATTCAGGGACTGGAATCTGAATAACCCAGGAGGAATTTGTTCTTGGAGTTCTGGTTTTGGCCTATTGTAGCTACTTTCTTGGTTTAACTTCTTATATATCGATGAGATATTTGAGCAGTATAAATCACAATGCATCAAAAAATACATGACCCAGTCTGGGGCAAGGAACACGGGGTTTTGCTTTGTGTTTTGACTGCTACCTATCCCTCGGCCTCTGTTACATGATCCTAAGAAGACAGGGTCCATTTTTCTTGGGAAGAGAGGTGATTTTCACTAGTACAGAAAGGGAGTACATAAGAGATTGTAATGAAAGAGATAAGGTAATGGTTCATGGCAAACAGGTGAAAAAAAAAAAAAGTTGCTGTAAAGATAGTAACTCTTCAGCAGTTGGGAATTAGTTCTTGTGAATTGTGCTTTAATCTGTCATGTCAATTTTTTTTCAGACCAGGAAGCATAGCAGGAAAAAGCGCTGTTATAGCTCTCATATTCCATTTCTTTTGCTTATATTAGTCACGGTTATAATAAGTACCAAGGGTCTTCTCTTGGATTGGTCTTCCTAATAACGTAATTTCTTTGCTGTATCATCTCTAGGTCTTGGTATTTTCTTTTCTAAGTTAAAAATTACTTTTCTTATTGTAGAAGCAAATTCCTGTGCATTTTACTTCATAGTGCAATTAAACTTCTTTTAATTTCAAAGACTTTTTAAGGACTGAGATGCTAGTGAGACTTGAAAATTGGTCAATGTTAACTCAGTTTTACTTCAGTATTAGATTAGCATTAGTTTTCAAACACTTACACCCCTTTCAAAGTTCTTAAGTCCCCCATTAAGCACAGCAAGCATTATAGATTTTGCCAGCAGTCTAGATAAGATCTGGTGAGATTTGCTATTTCCAAAATGACCTGAAAACAGTCCTTCTTAATCTTCTACAATTCAGAAAAAAATAAACAAAAACCCTAAGGTATTTCTATTTGTCTAGACATAAACTCAAGTTAGTTTTTTTTTTCTGCTCTAAAAACTTCCACTGTTGCTATTACATTTCCGTGTAGAGACTAATCCAGGACAGATCCCTACTGATGATTTCTGTCCCAACAATCTCACTGCTAGAGATGGTGGGAAGCAATCTGACAAGTTTTTCTCTCACTGACCTCTTCCATTTAGACAAACCTTCGTGATGAAAGCTGATTTCTCGGCTTAGATCTTCTTCTACCAGGACACTTTGTTTTCTAGCTTGTGCAGCCTTTAATGTGCCACCAACTCCCTCATCAGCTGGGTTTCTGGGCTTCCTTGGTGAGTAGCTCCAAAACCAAGGACAGGAAGGTTTGATCCAGAGTAGCCTTTTGCCCTTTTGTAAACATCTTCTGCTTTGCAGAATGATCAGTTATACGTGTTGGCTTTCACTTCACAGAGTTAGGCATGAAATAGAAGAACTGCTGTTCCTGTGAAAGCCCAGCTAGTTTGTAGCCTCAACAAAGAGGAGCTAAAGGCTTGGAAAGCCTTCAGTGTGCACCATGCCAGGTGAACTTGCTGGGAAGGCAGCCCTGTGCCCCCAGGATGCTGTACCTTGCTCTGTGGAGAGAGCAGACCAGACCCAGGTCCCCCCACTGTCTCTTTGCACAGTAGCAGCAGTCACAGGAGGGCCCTGCCCCTGTGCTATTGATCACATTGGGGGTGATAAGACAGGCTCCTTCATGACTGGATGCACACACTCAGCGCTGAGGTCATGGGAAGGGTGTGGATGAGCTCTAGACATAAGTCATCACCTTCAGTGCAGCTCTAAGGTTTCCAGAAAAAAAGCCTTTATGGGTGGTCTGAATGACAGTTCATGTGGCATTGAGGAGGACATGCTAAGGAGTGTCCCTTAAGTTAGCCAGTATTGTGGGAATCTTAACCATGAGGACACTGATTTTATAGTGGAGCTAATGAAGCAGGAAATCCCAGACAAAAAATAGCCATAAAGCCAATATATGTGCCATTATACTGTCACTGTGGGCCTGCTGTGCTTAAGAACAAAATCATAATCTTGCTGAAGGCTCCTTTATTGCCTAAATCATTTTTCATTGTCCAGAGTTTTCCATTTCACAAACGAAAATTAGAGAGCGTCATTCCCTTTTTTGCTGAGATGTGCTTTGTTGCTAAGCATTTTCACTGAAGTGCTTTGAGGCTAAAATCAAGACAAAGCATTTCAGTGTCATCTCTTTGCTAAATCAATTCTCTGATGTTTATGTTTGGAGAGGAAAGGGCCTAACCACGGAATCAGGCTGAATATGTATTAAGATGACGCACGCCGAAGAAAGATGAATGCTGCCTTTCAAACCTGGAAGTAGGATCTTCATCTGCCAACATACCAGAACATTAGGAGCTTAATATCACGGTGTAGGACATGTGAAACAAGTCTTATATAGATTTAAAGATGCTGACTTCATCTAGATAGAAAAGCTCTATGCAGCTGTACAGGTGGGAGGCCAATGGAACTTTGCAAAAAAACCCCCAAAACAAAATCAACTCCCTGTGGGTCCTAGTGGAGAACAAACCAGACAGGAATCAGCAGTATAATCTTGCAAAAAACGTCAAACACACTGTGTTTGGGTTGTTTTGGTGACAGTGGAAGCAGATTGAGGGAAGAGAGCCTTCCACTCCTTTGCTCTTACCACTACAGTAAAAACTGTTTTAGAAAAGCCAGCAAGAATTAAAATGCCTTGCAGCCTGTTAGCAAGGAAGATCCTAGGAGAGGGGTTAGCCAGCATCCAGAGACATTCCAAAATATTGAGCAACTGCTGTCCAACTCCACATTCATCCATCACAATGAACAGAGGCTCTTGCTGATTGCGAGCTATGCATCTTTTTGTGGTTTTGGAGCCATTCTCAGCTGATCATTAAGAGATGGAACTGAAGCACCTTTTCCTTTCTATTGAGGAATGCTGACACCAACTGAACAAAATATGAATTGATTAAGGGCTTGCCGCTTCTGAGGATTCACTTCAAAGTCAAGCCAACAGCTTCAGTGATATTGCTGTGCAGGCAGTGATAGAGATGCTTGTAAGCAGTAATGGAGTGTTACACTAAGTGCTTATGATTGCACAAATTTTTGTGAGCCAGGAAAAAAGATTGCAAATGCCAGTGTGTGGACATGACTGCCATTGCGTATTCCAGATTGTGCTCTTCCACCTGCAGCTGAATTCTCAGTACTGGAATTCCTCCCAAGCCTTTTCAAGCCAACCATGTCATGGAAATGGCTGCCAATGATTTATCCAGAGCTTGGCATGAGTACTTGGCTGGGTAGGGAGGAAGAGTTTGGCCAGCAGAGTAAATGAATAGAGTTGAAATAATTTTTATCCCAACAATCTGATCTGTCTCCTTATGAAGAAAATCCTTTATTTTACAGGAAATCAACATTTATTTTTGTTTTACTTACATAATCTGTAGCAAATTTAGATGAGGTGCATCTGAAAACATGGCCCAGAAGTTGCATGTGGTGCTCTGGAGTCAGTGCTGCGATGGTCACAGTTGAACGTGTCAGCCATCAATAAGCACAGTGTTTCCCCGGGATGTGGTCACAACTCAAATTCACTGGGCTCTCCTATTGAAAGAATTTCTGAGTGTTACAAATTGGCTTGAACTGATTTTTATTGTCACCATGAACATTTGTTTCAGCATCCTCAGCTCTTTCACAGCTATTTGCATGTCACAACTACTGAATCTGCTGTATTTCCTATCAGAACTGCCATCAATTCTAGTGGGTTAAAGGGCTTTCCCCAAAGTAGCCTGGTTTGAATCACTCCTACTGCGTCATGCCTTTTGCAGGGAAGCAGCTGGATCAAATGGCTCAGTCAGAGATGTTTAAAAAGGATTACAATAGGCTTAGTCCTCATTTGTTGGCATAGTTACTCTTGTCCAACTACTGGAGTGAGCCCAGACGTGCTAAACTTGAGGCGGGTCAAGCCAAACAGTTCTGTCAACCCTTTCTGCCTGAAAGTTGTGATACAGACAAAAATCAGATGTGAAGTCACCTCTTTAATTTTACTTCCTTTGTATTTACGGAGCAAACCAACTCAGAATTGCAAGAATCTGTGAAATTGGATCAAACTAAATTTCTTTGACGCTTATTGATACAACCTTATTCAAGCTTATAGGAGCCTTTACTAGAAGGAAGACTTTCAAGGTGTCAAACAATGTAAGTGTCACAGCAGGAGTGCACACTGACAGATAACTAAGTTCTCTCTTGTTATATGCACAAAGGGGGATCACAGGACAAGAGACCAATTGTGATGCTCTGTTGATACATGAAGGAGGGTTTTCTCTTGATGAAGAAAAGGTTAATGAGCTAATGAATGTTCTTCCCTGTCTCTACTGCTGCAGAAGCAGGCTGAGGCACAGGGGGGCCTCATTCATGGAGGTTTTTGGAGCTGTTGGTGATTCTCCAAAGGCCACTTCCACTTGCTGTGGAGGGTCTCAGTCTATGTCAGGCTTCTCAAGAGCAATAGGGAAAGAGCGAGAACATATAACAAGAAGAGTAATGATGTGCAAATGTTGCCTTAATTCAATAATTATGGAACCCACCATTTAATGCCTTCAGCAGGTTTTACAGAGGATGGGATGAACAGAACTCTTAGGTTCAGGCTCCTCCTTGGGCTTGCTGGAAGGAGAAAGTAGCCCAGAGCCCAGAAGTGTAGCAGCTCACTCTAAGAAGATGATTTTGGTGGTTCTGAGAATCCCCTGTCAGTTGTCCCTGGCCCTGTACAGATTTCTGAGGCTCCCTAAGTGCTAACCTCAGTTGCTAGCATGAACCAGCAGTTTTCTCCTTCTGAACTTGGCTTGCTAAATTAGTTTTGACATAGAATATTTGGAGTACAAACAGTCTATAAAATGTTAGTGGATAATGGTCTCTTTTCCCTGGCATAAGATTAACAAACCCAGGCAAAACAACCAAATGCTGTGCAGCTGTATCTAAACTGAGTAACACGAGCTTTTACAACAACCTTCAGTGCAGAAATGAAATGAAATTTCCCTTAGCGTTTATTGATGTTTCCCATTATGACACAGTGCATGTGGTTCAATTAATTCAATAAATTTTTATATAAAACCAAAATGAACCTATAATTCTGCCATTAACTGCCAACAATTAATATTACCTCTGTAGAAGGAAAGTCCCCTCAGTTTCATTCTTGATAATTCAGCCCCAGTAATCAGTAATTTATCTTTATTGCCTCAGTGCCCCTTGAACAAAAACAGAGAATGCAACAACTTAAAATTATTTCTAATTTAATTATGTGTTTTTAAAAAAGGATATTCCATATCGGTGATTTCTTATGACAGGCAAAAAAACCCACTCCATAGCCTTCCAGGAAATGCATTATACAGTTAAGAAATCTCTTAATCATGTTTTTCTTTTCACAAAACTTCATCTATGAAGTGTTTTGAGAATTAATGTGTAATCTTTTTGTCTGAATATCATATGCCATAGTGAACATCTGGTTTATACAGTCTTACCATAGCATGCCCACGAGACCTCAGAAAATTTTAGAAGGTCCCTGTTGCCTTCGCAAACATGGGGACAAGTTATTAAGATTTTTGCATCTAATTATGAATTAGTGGTTTTTCTTCTTGAAAGACCAGAGAATTTGTGCCATATGAAACCAATAAAGAAATAATTAAGTCAGAAATTTCAATGAACTCATTTTGTCTTTATAGGAGAAAATGAAATTAGAGTTACAACCAACTTTTTAGTGGTTTTCATTTTGATGTGTGTCATGTAAAATTTCTTATAATGAAAGATATTTCTGAATAAACCTTTTTCGGTCTACTGTTTGTTACAGCTGTCTTGCTAACAGTCTGTAATACGATATTATTTCTCCTCTTTTTTTTTTCCAGTAAGTACTTGTAAAAGAAATTACCTGAAAAATTATAAAACAAAGAAAACTCAAAAATGGCACCCAAAACCAGATAAGTCCAGGTGAGCCTTGCATAAGACATTTTCTAAGAGTGCATGCACATTTTTGCCACTGACTCACTGGAGGTGATGAGAAGTGTAGGAGCTCAGAAAGATCCCTCTGAGTGCCAAAGCTGTCATCTGTCTGATGAATGACACCAGGGTGGCCCCATATCTTCACTGCAGCTCCAGAGTGCTGCCCTGGATCATTCAGGTCTGCCGATCATTCCGAGCTGGCTGGAGCATGCTGAGCACCCATTCTCTTCCTCTCCTCCTTCCCCAAGTGTAAAGGTGTTGAGAAGGAGCTGGTATTCATCTGGATTTTATCAAAATATGGGCCAAGATATTAAATGGGTTTTTTGAAGCACTTCCCGAACCAATTATCTAGCTGGCAAAGAGATAAAAATGAGTTACGGATTGACTTTGATAAGATAAAATGAATCATTTTCATGGTATATGATATATTCCAGCACTGTAATGCTGGAAAATAGCCCTAAGCAATGAGCACTGGAAGCTGCAGTTTCAGTCAGTCAGTCCATTGCTGCCAGCTCCAAACCAACATCTAAAGGGAAGAAAATCACTTGGTCACACTGTGAATCAGAGGGGTTGGGGAAAAATCTTACACTGATTTTACCACACCATCCCTGCTCCTCACAGTACAGATACTCCTATTATATGTTACAAAATTTGTTAAAGCAGAGGCATCTGAATGACTTGATGGACTGTAAAAATTGTCTCATTTGGGTTTTTTTCTCATCTCAAGATTATCTAACTTGTTCTTTAAAGACCTCTGAAGGTGGAAATCCCCACACAGAGTTACATGCTACTTCCCGATTTTTCACAAAATTTTTTTTTCACTGTCATTTAAACCTATAAATCTGAGCCATGAATAAAGTACCTTGTAGGGTTTTTTTTCTATTAAGTGGAGCAACACTATTTTCTTCAGCTTTTCCCCTTATATATGTTTTCTTACGTTTTCTGTTCGGTGTTCTATCCACAGCCTCCTCACTTGGCCCATTTCTGTCTTGAAATGTGGTGCTCAGCACTGGACAATGGCTGCTGGACCTAAATAACCTGGGAAGATTGTCATGGTGCTTCTGCTCTGATTGCACACCTTGTTACACTGCGTTCCTGTTTCAAAGCAGTGTTGCCCTGATGATCATGCAGCTGGAACAGCAAGGACAGCCTTCATGGCTTCTCTGCAGAACCCAGCCAGTGTTTCCTTCCTGCTGTTCACTTTTTCAGCAGAAGAGTCATGTGGAATATGAAAATTCTGTGAAATACTTTGTGTGAAACTGTGAAATCCTGTGAAATATTACCCTGTCTTATCAGACCTTAATTTCTCCACTTTGTCATTCTGAATTGCCTCTTCCTCCAGCATAGTGGCAGAAGTTCTCCAGATAACCTGTTCTGGAAATAATTTTTACTCCATCATTCTACAGCTGCTCATGGTAATGGAGATGATGATGTCCCCCTTTTTTTGTAGCTTTGTTCAAAAATTTGAAACTTTTTTTTTAATGCACTCCTTATTTTCTGGTTAATACTGCAACTGAGTATATCCCTGTGCATCCCTAGATGTTGGTGTTCAGCCAAGCCTTTGGGGAGCTGGTAATGCAAAGCATCACATCTTGGCAAGAGGCCTCCTCTGGAAGGCCTCAGCATGTGACCTGTTCTGTGTTTTGGGAGTGGAGAGAGAGCTCTTAATTAAAAGACACCGTCCTGTCATTAGTTGTGCAAGAGTTAGTGTCTGAGTTAGTGACATCTGCACAGAGAGTGGAGCCCTCAGTGCTAACTCTGAAAACCCAGCTCATGGGAGGCTCCGGTGACACCGTGGCTACCTCAGGTTAGGTGCCTAAAATAAGATGTAATATCTCTCCCTCTGTGCCCCAGCTGCCCTGTGGGGGTTACTCGTTTCGTCTGGATTCAGCTGCCCAGGAGCCACGGGTCTCTAGTGTAAGCTACATGACCGAATTCTGGTTGCAGCCAGGGAGCTCTCCAGGGGATCATTCATCCTTCCTCAGCCACTGATCTCACTTCTGATCAAATTCTTCCCCGGACAAGGTTATTGTGTTTTCTTGGGCACTGAAGATTGAAACTGTTAACTTTAGGTATGGTTAACACAGGCTTATGTTTGAGTTTATTCATATGCAAAGTTAGATAATTGTACTTCATGTTAGGATATTTAAAGCCTATATGGTGGTACTGAATGGACCCAGACTTGTCTGACTTTTGGAAATGGTCTGGGAAATGGCAATGAGCAAAAGAGCCTCCCAGTAAAATAAACAACTCATGCCTTCTACTATGCAAAAATTTCTGTCCAATTACTGCAACAATATGATATGGCTCTCCAGGCCGGAACAAGTTTGGAAAAAGTGTATTAGGTGACATTTGTTTCCTTTTCCCTTTATGGGATTCCTCAGCCCACGAAAACAAGGTTACTTTAGTGCAATTAAGCTTTAAGAAGCTTGGTTTGTTTGCACGAGCTGAACTCAGTCCTGCATTGTGTATGTGAGAAGTTCCTTTCATCTGAAATGTACTTTTAAAAAATCCAATCCAATATCCCTTTTTTTTTTTTCCTGGGAAAAGAGCAAAATCAAGAAGGAGTGATTTATGGATGGTTGGGGGAAGGAGAAGAAAATGGGTCATGAAAAAAGGAGAAATAGTGAGACTAGAATCATTCCTGCTGTTATGGGTTCAGCATAAAATCTCATGCCAGTTTTGTGGTGTTGATACTAAACTGAAAGAAGAGTTGTTTATTGAAAATCTGTGAACAAAAAGAGATTTTGTTTGGCTGTCGTTTTACATGGAAAAATGTTGCAACATATAAAAAAAGCTATATAAATTCACAAATAAATGTTTGTCTAAGAATTGTCATAACTCTATCTGACAGGAGTTTCGTCTTTCATATTTATTATTTTTTTCTGTAGTGGAATATAATAAATGTGTTTCTGAAATTTGGAAATAAGCTACGTTTTTCATCAGCTATCATTTATTAAAACATGCTTTTTTGGACTTAGTAAAAGGTGAACATAAAAATCTTGTTCATCTAATATTGAAATGTGCTGAATAAAGTCACCTGAGCAATTCCATCTCTACACATCAGCATCGTTTTTAGATTTCTTTTGTGGAATTCATACTAGCAGGCAGTTGATCCCAGGAGAGAGATCAGAATCTTAAATGGGCAGAGAAATAAAAGAAAACTTATCATATGAATATTTATGAGAGTTATGATTAGAGACAGGTTTTAGCTACAAAAATTACATCTTGATTCAAGCTTACTAAAAATTTATATATTTTTCTCAAGGTGTCCCTGAATTAACACTTAATAGGCCAGATCACTGCCATATAGTTGAAAGTCTTGTAGAAACTATTTCACTTTGTTTTTTATTGGACTTTGGGTTCAAGGGATGCTAAGACCTCTCCTGATCCATATGAGCAGCCTGTGTCCATATGAACAGTGAGTGATCAAAGATCTGAGTAGTCAAATATTCAATTTATTCTCTCTAACTTGGAAAAATTGACCTCTGAGTAATGCACAAGCCTTTTAAGTCTTAGTTTGGGGTATCTCAAAGATCAGATTTTATTTTGTCCCCCTTCTGGAAATTTTGAAAATAGTGTATACCCTGTATTTCCAGTGTGTTATATCCCATGAGATAATATTTGGCTTCTGTGCAATGGATTGAGGTCATTTCATGTGAACAATATAATTGAAGCCTGTGATCCTGGCTTTTTTAATGTTTCGTAGGTCAGCAACTGCACCATTCACTCGCTGTATTTATATTCCCGCTCAGATGTTTCCTCTGTTCAGAATTCCTAATCCCTTCAGTTCCTTTCCCTCTTCTCCTTGAGAAAAAAAGTCTGGCAGTTGTGATAGCAAAAGCTTCAGACACACTGAGAACATCTGGAAACTTGACAGTGAAGAGTTGAGTCCAGCAGCTCTGTAGTTGTTGTCTGAGTCCTCTGCACTGCAACTGCTGGCTTATCTCTGTCCTGGGAGACCAATTCCAAGCGAGGCTCTTTTCAAGAGCATTGGTAGAAGGATCGTCATGGAAGCATTTACTCATCCCCTTGGTCACTTTATTGAGCTCTGAAAAGGGCTGGAAGAGGTTCAGGAAAACGATGTCACAGGAGACTTTCTGGTTTGTGTCACGCTCAGCTGTGACTCTGTCCCCAGCCCTGACGCAGCAGTGGCACCAAATGTGGGGTGTGTTCATTGATCCTCAGCTCTTCTTCATTTTCCCACACAGCTCTGGGGGTAGTTCTTATGTAGACATAAGCTCTCACCAGAACGAAGCCCAGTTAAAATCTTCACCCTGGAGCTTTTAGTTTGTATTTTTATCATTCTGTATTTTTGCATGACTTTTAAAATTTTTCTCCATTAGAATCATTGCTTACTGTAAATTTGCCACTGCTCTAGTTTATCTAAGAAATCAGTCTAAGTTTTCTGCCTTACAAAAATAGCAGACTCTGGGGGCTTAAGGCTTTCCTGAATAGCCTCTTTTAGCACACCATGAGTAAGCCCAGCTAAAACAGAGAAAAATCCCAAGGCAAGGAAGACATTTTGCTGCTTGTCTTCTACCACACAACCCTGCCGCCAGCACGGCAAAGTCTTTGAACGAGATGACTTTCTAGGCAAAGAACAGCTGGTAATAACTTACCTAGAAAGAGAGAGGAAAACACTTGGAGTAGTTCGATCCTAGGAAGGTTTCTTTGGCCTTTGGGTTGTTTTATTTATTTATTTTCTGACTTTTTGCAGGCCTTTTTATATCATCTTTCCATCAGGTACCATGGTTGTTACAGTGCAATAAATCAAAGGTAATCACAGCCCTTGGCTACTACAATTACCTCAAAAGAGATTATTTTGTTCTTCACCCTTAAATTTATCTCAGAGAAATATTCATAATTCCCTATCCCTCTGAAACTTCTGTCTTATTGCACCATACATTGAAATATAATGCCTGGAAACACTTGGTGCCTTCCAGTGTGGTAATGCCTCTGTTCTTTATTCCTCAGATCTATAGATCCAAAGCCTTTGTAAGTTCCCAGAATGCTCCTTTCAAGACCAAAAATTCACAGTAAGCAAAAACACTTTTAAAAGCATGTTGTTATCATGCAATTAGATATAACTACTGTTGTTCTTTTCAATGGCTTCCAGAAAATAGGATGAAAATAAAGGTACAGGGAGCAAAACCTGACTTTTTTAACGTTTCAATTATAGATAAGTGTAATTATGCTAAACTGTATACCTATTCTGAGAGGTTCATCTGGAATACTGCAAGTACTGCTAAGTAGAGTGAAAATATGATGGAAAAATTAAAGAAGAGCATAAAGAAACTCTAAATGTTCACGCTACACTATTAGTACGAATGGCTAAATCACAGGTTATTTTAGAGGTAAAGAAAATAACAGATTTATTAGCATGTTTCATACAAATACCAGTAGTCTCATTTACATAAATATGAGTATCTATTGAGTGTAAATAGAAAAATTGCACAAACTGCATTTGATGCAATGAACAGAGCAGTCCCTTGCACTAGGAATTCATCTTCACCTTACTTCTTAAGCACTGGTAGAGATTCCGTATGTTTTTGTGGGTTTTTCAACTTTTTACTCTTTTTTGCAAGTTTGTCAACAGCTTATTGATTGGAACTTTAAAAATACAAAGATTTCCATCAAAACTTCCTAAAATCTATCCTATTTTAAATTAATTCCTATGATATCTTCAACTGGACTCACTCTCCTCTATTTCATTGAATCTGCCCGGGCTGTACTTGTGCTGAGATGTTCACCACGACCTGTTTGAGGACAGCCATCCAGCCAATTTCTTATCTAATGAGAGGTCCATCCATCAAACCCACGTCTCTGCAATTGGGAGACAAGGTTGCCATGAGGGACTGTGTCAAATGCTTTCCACAAATCCAAGCAGATGACAAGTCCATGTAGATTTCTCTGCATTCTCATAACAAACAGACCTTCTGCATGCCTTTTTATAGACACCTAATGTGAGCTTCCCAGCTTACCCAGAGGCATGACAGGTCCAGATGCATCACAGAAGAGATGCAGCTTTTAGATTCCAGGGGAAAAACCATGTCCCTCTTTTACATGCCATCAATCTCCAGCTCAGAAATGGTCACACGTAAATGTGGCTGTATGTAGGTTATCACCAGGACTGAAACAAACTGATTCATTGTGCATCCCTGCCAGCAGTCTGTGAGTGATCTCTGAATATTTTGTTCCATTACTTTATTTTGAGATTTTTTTTTCTGTTTGCTTTTGGAAAAGCTACTTAGCTGTGTCTTACAGACTGCTTAAAATTATATACTTTACCCCTATGTCTGCAAGCAGACCACTAAACCTACTTGGTGAAGTCTCTTCTCTTTCCAGTTTCTTGTTCAAGTTCTGCCTTAACAATTCCGATGCCTTTTTCTTTTCATTTTTTCCCAGGCCTCACACTGAAATGTTCTCCAGCTGAGTTATGCCCCTTAGTCACGGAATTCACACCCCAACCCCACCACTGACGCAAACTTTGGGGAGCAGCTCTGCAGAGGATAACCTAAGTTCTGCCTCCCGAGCTAAGTGTGCTGTCCTTGCTTGTTATTGTAACATTGATATACATATCTTCCTTTCCTCATTTGTTATAGCCTAATGTCATTAGGATGAGCCTGAAGCAATTTTAAAAGCTGGCTGCCCAGCCTTTTTGACGTCATTGCAGAAAGGTCTCGGCTGCAGACCCTGCATATACTGCCTGTGATATAGTGTATAAAAATCCATGTCAGTGCTGGCTCTCAGGGAGCTCTGGAAATGATTCAGCTGTCTGGAATGGGCAGATGGCTGCTATCAAAGTTTTATTATCACCATCATTATTATTACAGTGGTTTGTGACACATATTGAACTTTCAGTCTAGTGTTAACGCTAAAGTATTTGAGCAACATTTTCTGAAATTCAAATCCCTCAAATCCTGTCCAATCTGACTCCAAAAAGCAGGAGTAGGTTTAAAGCTAATTAGACAGATTGCTTGGTTCCACTTCCAACTTTCAGGATAATTATCTGAAAATTCTTGTTCTCATGTAAACGCAACTGTTAACTATTTTTAATTGCTTTGATTTATTGCAGAACTTAAATTCAGTACATATTGAATGTTCAGCAGGGTGGAAAGAAAATTTGAGTTAGTTAAGGGTGCATATGGATTGGATTGTCTACTAAGTTTTTTCTCTTTGAAAAAGCTTGTAGTCAACCTAGGCTACTGGGTGCTGCCTGCTGGAGGCATCCTCTATAACTAAGCATACTGAGGGATTTCTAGGCAAACATCTTCTCCTCTTTGTTTTTCCTTCACCATCAACCTCTTCCCCCCCACAGAGATGTCTCAGGCTAGCTTTCATTTATTAAGGGAAAGTTTGTTTCATAGTTATCTACTCTATGTAACTTCGTCTTGTCCAGTACCTTCACAACACCCTGGAGTCCCTTTCAGCGTCGGAAACCCTGCTATGCCCCTGAAATTGCTCTTCTAGCCTAGGCTGGGTCTGATGTGCTCTTTCCCGGAGACAAAGGGAAATAAAACCACTTTTCATTCCTCCACTTTCCAAATATGGTTCTATTCTCTGTTCCCTCTCCTGTAACAGAGTTCTGTATCCAGTATCACAGTAATTGTTGCTTGCTATTCCAGACACTCTCAGAGAATCACTAATTGTTCTTTATCGCGCTTCTTTTAGGTGCTATGGAATCTCTTGAGAGATTTAAAATAACCTAATCAGCAAATGAAGGCAGGTTAGTAAGCTTATGTCTGCCTTGTTTTCAGTTAATTTCCCCAGCAACCTGGTCTTGTCCAGGAAGCCGTGTCTGTATTGCCTGAAGTTTTTCTCAAACTCTACTCCCACCTGACAGCAGGCAAAAAATACATTTACTGACATCCTTTGTATACATTCTCTTGTCTTCCTCCACTAATTAACATGACAGATAGTGGCACAGAGAGGTGGAGTGAGCCATATGGAATAAATTTTACAGTGCTTAGGGTTCAATGTATGAATTACTAAGATACATGTTCTCTCTTGCAGCCCCTCACCTGAGACATTGGGCCTGACTGACATCTCTATCATGACAACTTCTTTGGTTGTGCAAGCATAAGCTACTTGTCAGATGTGTACCTGACCCTGTTTCCGGAGGGAAAGGAGGCAGCGAGGAAAGCGGCAACAAAACCAGTTAATGGTGAGCTGGAAGAGAGCAAGAATTAGCTTACAAGAAAAAATGGACTTATATTCAGTTTCATAGTGTGGCCACTGGTTTGCTAATGACAGCCAAGCTCGTTCACTCACAGCTAGTTCAGGAAACTCCTTGCCCATTTCTGAGACAACCAGCTTTTGACACAGGCTCATAGGATCCGCACAGGTCTGGCCAGCTTTCCATACCCTCCACCCAGCTTCATGTCCACATTTCCTCATGGTCAAGACAAAAGACACATATCTTGTGCTGTGAGGAGAGTGATCTGAAGGAGACTTTCACATGCAAGATGTTGTTAACTCCTGAGAGTGCCCATCGCTGCACTCCTGAATTCCAGCCCTCAGTCAGCAGCCTGGCTCTTGATTGCTCATTCACCTCCAAAGGCTGCTGTGCAGGGCTGGAACCAGGTCAGACTGTGCAGGTGAATCCAACTGTGAGCCTGGAGTCTGCACACTTCAAGTTAAGTGTGTTCTTGAAATTGGTTTAATTTTGCATATTTTGCTATAGGACTAGAATCAGAGAAATCTGAACAAAAAGACAGACCAATTTTTTTTCCTTTTGATTTTTATTTTTTTCATGGAAATTCTGACAGAGTACTTCTTTACTATTGCTTTAGAAAACAGTGGCACTTGGCCTATTTTATTCTCAGGTTTACCTACATACAGCAATTTCTGTAGCTTGGGAGAACATCAAGAAGGAAAAAGCAATGGCCTTACAAAACTGTAATATGATCTCTGCGCTTGGCTGGTGACTATCTTCAGAAGCCACAACAGACAGGACACAGGGTCAGTTGTGTGGCACACCTTGTGTTCTTGGGCCTGTTCATATAAAGAAAATCATTCCTTTATGAATAGTGAAAATGTGTGTGCATGCACATGGGTTTAATAGCCCAGAACCAGATGTGTGAGAGGTGAGGCAGCATTTTAGGGAAGAGAACAGGACAGCAGGGGAAGGAAGGAAGGAATGAATGAACGAACAAATGAATGAACGAACGAACGAACCAACGAATGAGGGGCTCAGGGAAGTAAAAACCACTGTTTTTCTGTAATGTAGGAGACGTTTAAGTTAGGAGTTGGTATTTCACGCATATCTAATTTCACGGATACATGACAAATAGTATTTTTGAAGATGCTAGAAATATGTCCTTGTGAACTTTTGAAAACCCCAGAAAACAAACAACTATGGGATTTTAACTTATTTGATTTGCTGGAGCTTTTTTTTTTTTTTTTTTTGAACCAGGGGTGACTCGGCATTTGAAGTAAATAGATGAATGTGACATCCAGTGTATGAGCATTTATTTTCATTTGAGCTCATTTGGCTGCAGCACACAAAAAGAACATTTTCATCAGTCATTGCTCAGTTAGAATTTAGGAGTACGGAAATAAAAAAAGGGCAAAACTGACTGTGAAATACAATCTCTACATACAGTCAGATTTTTGTCCATCTTGATTTCCTCATCCTCTGTACTCCACACACAATACTGTGGCCAGAACAAGCTACTGTAGATGTGAGAAGACAATGCACGTCATTCTGATCTAAAGCACATGCCTCAACCACTCTATCTTTCCTGAGAATTTAGCCAGTGGTAGCACATTAAAACACTTAGGAGTCCATTCAGCACAGGGCTGTGTTACATATGCATGCTGGCCTTTTCATTAAAATTCATGAGTAGTAGTGCCTAAAACTTGCCTGCTACAAGGATTTTTTTGTTTGGATAGCCCAGACAGGCTCATAAAAGCAATCGGTGCTTTACGTTCTAGATCCAACTCCGCAACAACAAAAGTCTTTAAAAATTGCACATATGAGGAACTAAACCAAATGCCACAATATAAAGAAAACTGCAAAACTCCCATATTGTATTCTTCAACTGACAACTTAATCATGCCCTGTAAGATTAGTGTCTGTGCCCTGGCTGAATTAAAAAAGATTTTACATTTCGTGGCTAGAATTCCAGTAAAATTGGCCGATGATACACAAATATTTTCTTCTCCATTGAAGACTCCAAATTAATCATTTCTGGAAAGGGGGATATTTATTTTTTATTTTTAGGAATGCTAGCATGAATAAGTTCTTAAACTAGGTTAGTAGGATATATAGTAGACTGGCACTAATCCTTTTAGCTAATCCATCTATTTTGTCATTCTCACCTGAGAAGGGATCTTTTTTCTTCACTTCTCACGAAAGATTTAATGTTGGATTTTCACATTTTACAAAAGACTTGACCAAGTGTATAACATGACAAATATGGGTAATCTTGCTGATGGGATAACTACAGGAAAAGAGATTTCGGACCTTGGGGCAGAGGGTCTTCTGTGACAGCCTCAGAGTGAGTGTGCAGACAGGTTTGGGCATAGAAAGGCTTTGAATCAAAATGGTTTGGGTTTAGAAATTGTGTATAGACTGCTTATTGAAACAAAGAAAAGTATTTAATGAACCTATCTAATTAATTATGGCAAGAATAGATGATATGAGTTACCTATCTAAAATGGGAAACCTAAAAAATAGAAGAATCTTTGAGTCCTGGACTAGAGAACAATTTCTGGATTTTTTAATCAAGTTCGATTTAAATTCCCAACCAAAATTGCCTTATAACCATATGTGCAGGATCTTAGTTACATCTTTTGAAGATTAATTCTTCAACTACCTAGAGACTTTTTAGCAAGCCTTGTAAACTAGAGAACGTAGCAATGGTGTGTAATCACTGATATTTCCATATGTTTTCAATGTTTATATTTCAATTGAATTTATTTTTTTACAGTTCCCTACACTTTCACTCCTAAATTTCCCCCTTTTTTTTTTCTCTTGGAATTGGTAATCCATAGTTTGAGCAGCCCTTGGGAAGGTATACAGAGGTATTCAGTTGCTGTTTTAGACCCCGGAGCAGTGCAAGCAATACAGTGGTGATGGTGCAGAGCTTGGTGTGTGCCAGCTGCTTGGGTGCTTACCCAGCACCTTTGGCACACACAGTAGCACCTGTGTGTCTGCAGTTTGCTTTTTGACTTATCAACAGAATTTGTGATTTGCAGTTAATAATCCCACATACAATGCACGTCCCATTCAGCCTCATCCTTGCTGGGATTTTGGTAACATCTGGCAGAGGAGAAAGTGGGAGGCAGGGAGTGATAACTTCTGTAGTTGTCCCAATGCCAAATGTGATGCAAGGGGTTGAAGCTAGTTCGAGAACATCTGTGAGTTGCACTTGAGGAAATGACAACTCTGCAGGTATCTGCTAGGAAGCACAACTAAAAGCACATTGCTCCCCTAGAGAGTCCTAAAGGAGATGTGGTATTAGATTTGTTTTGTCATATGATACAATTTAATTTAATAAAATAGGCTAAAGGAGAAAAGACCTGTCGTGGTTTAACCTCAGACTGCAACTAAGCACCACACAGCTGCTTGCTCACTCCTTCTCCATGGGATAGGGGAGAGAATTGGAAGGGTAAAAGTGAGAAAATTCGTGGATTTAAGAGTTAAAGCAAGTGCTGTACACACAGGCAAAGCAAAACAAGGGATTCTTTCCCCACATCCCAAGGGCAGGCAGGTGTTCAGCAATCTCCAGGAGAGCAGGGCTCCATCATGTGTAGTGGTTACTTGGGGAGACAAAATCCATCACTGTGATCATCCTCTCTTCCTCCTTCCTCCCCATATTTATATGCTGAACATGATCCATGCAGGTCTGGGACATCCCTTTGGTCAGTTGGGGTCAGCTGTCCTGGCTGTGTCCCCTCCCAGCTCCCTATGCACACCCCCCCACACACACCCCCCGCCCCCGCTGGTGGGGAGGGGTGAGGGGCAGAAAAGGCCTTGGCTCTCTGTGAGCCTTGCTCAGCAAGAGCTAAAACACTCCTGTGTAACCAGCACTGCTTCCAGCACAATTCCAAAACCAGGGTAAGTGGCCTGAAGAAGAAGGTCCCTTATTTTTATAGCTACATGAAACTAAAGGTAAGACAGACTCAACAAGATTTGCCCTGGCTGCATGCTTTCTTCCTTAAGAGTTTGAAAAAACTCCAATGGAATCTGTGCAGACATGTAGCACAAAAAATGCCTGTTTTCTTTCCCTCTCTTTTCCCCCTTTCTGATACAGGTGCTGAACTTTATGTATAGCTGGACATTCTACAAACAGATTACAGCACAAAGGACTTCATGTCCACGCAAAATGTTAGAGACGCCTGGTCCTTCTGTAAATTCATTTCGTGCTGTGTTCAGAGAACATGCCAGGCTTCTCTAGTTTTGTCACCTTGAGAAAATTTGGAGCCTTTTCAGACTTCTCAGAAGTCTGATGTTCTTTGTTCCCCATTCTCACTCTCCGTGTTCTCCTATTTACTATTGCCCTGCCTTATTACTGCTAGACCAGGCTTTAAATGGGAGTGAATCTTTGCCCACTCTTCCTCAAACCTTCTGCTGTGCCATGTAGCCCTGGCAGGCCTGGAGTGGCTTATGGATTTGTTTACATAACTCCAATGTGAAGATTACTCTGTGAAAGTTCTCAGAGCATCCTGAGTGAAAACAGGAGTTCAGCTCCTCCTTCAGGATCCTTTATGATTGATGGACTTCGGAAGAGAAGAGGTGCTTTTTTTTTTCTTGTAGGCTATCTGGGAAAGTCTTACTTTCTCACAGTAAATATCAGAGCACCTTTCATTTTTGACCACTGAGGTGGCTTACTGACAGGACTATGGTTTCTGCTGTATGTAGGAAATTCAGGCTGAAACTAATAACCTGTCCATTTCACTCTTATTACAGGAATGAATTTAAATAATATATATCTGTTTCAAATAAGTTGCATAGTTATGCTCTCGCCTTGCTTTACTACAGCATCTGGGATTCATCAAATTATACAGCTGGTTAGATGTAAAATACATTTGTGTACTCAGTGCCTGTGTTTTCTGTTTCTGTGAACTATTAGTGCTTTATTTTCTCTTTGTTTGAAATAAGCAAATTTCTAATATGCTATATTTGGATTGTATGGACAGCTGAGTTTGGTAACTTCCAGCATCCTAACCAAATTTCTGTTACGGAGAGAATTAAGTTACATTTTATAAAGCGAATCTATCGTTAATTTGAGTCATTATGAGAAACAACAGATAGTGTAACTCCTTATAGGTATAAATAGATATGCAAAGATAAATTAATATTATTCTGTTTATCTGTTATTGGAAAAAAATCTTATTTATGCTTCAAAGTATAACATCACTAGTTTCAATGTTACAGTTCAAGTACAACTTATTTTGATTTTTTTTTTCAGTAGAGGAGTTAATTGTAAAGAAGATTTGTTTTCAGAAGCTGAACCATATGGTGATCAGGGCAGCAGGGACTTGTACTGCTTCAACCCGCCTGCCCTCCCTCAGTCTTGAAAGCAGTACATCAACACTGGTACTGCCAACTTCCATGACCTCAGTATCCAGTGATGTTTTTCTTAAAGTCCTGCCATTTTTCAATCCCATAATTTTTTGAAGCCCCGATCATAATTTTGGAATAGCTGAGTTTAGCAAAATGGATTTTCACCAGGGATAGTGATTATAGAATGTTTCTGAGGTCCAAATTGTTTTGACAACAGGGGAAAGGTTTCCTTGCTTTCTGCTTATTATGATGCTTTGAACACCGACAGTCTTTCCTAGAGCAGTTCAGGTGTTCTGGTCAAGGGATAAATAAAACATCCCCTCACACTGCCTGCAGTAACAAATATTCTACTTGTCCTTGTATTCACTAAACAGTTCTGGTGTACCTCTGCTAAGGGGTGAGTTCAGGAGGCTTTCACTGATTTTGAGCTTCATGAAACAATGCCCTGCCGCCTTTGCCTCACTGACCCTTGGGTTGATTTACCACTTCAGAGTGGTGTGGTAATGAGGCTTATGTAGGTTCATGGTAAGGGATGTGTTGGCCATCAAGAAGATTATGAGGTTTAAGGGAGTCTTAGATGAGATGCAGCAGGATGAATCCTAGCTCCTAAAGGCAGTTTGCTGTGGGATCACATACCCTTTGTGCTGTGATGTGTTTGTTGACAAATGTGACATAAAGAAATTTAGGAGGAAAAAGAAACCACATTTTCTTAAAGTGTTTTAGATCACTTTGTGGTCTAACCACATGCTCAAAAACTTCCTGAGCTGGAAACAGTCTCCAGATGACCTACAGGCTTTAAAACTTACCAAAACAAAAAGTTCTCTACCACAAAAGCATTCCGATGGTTGTACTCTGGTAGAAAATAGTTTCTCATCATATGCTTTAACACTGAAAAATGTACTGGTTCCTTGTCACCTTTTATTCTTCTGCAGAAAATAAAAGGTTGTTATAGTTTAACATAGCTTTTGGCTTATGGGATGGCTTTGTGTATACAGCAATAAATTGGGGCATACAGTAAAACTTTTCGGTATCTTGCCAAATTATCCCAAATGTCAGCCAGGCACAACTGCTTTTCTTGGCGTCAATTTCAACAGCATTTAAACAGCAAAATGCGCATTTCTAGTATCTCTTCTGTAGAAAGAGCAGTTTCAATGGAAAAAATTATCTACTGTGAATGTGGGGAATATCTGACCGCCATGTCCAAAAGCAATTTTAATTTAACAATACAATTTGTCCATTATTTCAGTGGGGCTTTGAGCTAGAGGATTTATCATCGAGGCTAACAGGAGTAGAGCTTTTTTCTGATCTTTGCCACTTACGCTTTCTTTTACAAGCTTCTGCACTGTTAGAGCAGTGACACTTCCACCATGAAAGACACCACTGTATGTTTCCTTGGGATTCTGGGTTTCTTTGAACATACCGAATTGTACAGGCTATGGTTCCCCTCTATACCCTTGTGTCTGCTGCAGTCAGATGTAAAGGCACCTCATTTAGACTCACCTGGCTTTAAATCAAACCCCTTGGGCCTGTTATCTAGAGCTCTGCACAGCCTGCATCACGTGCTGGAGAAGCTCAGCTCTGTGCTTCAGTTGTTATCAATACTGGAAGTGGCTGGTCTGAACCCAGTTTGGGAATGTTAATTATTCACACCTTTCATTACAGGGTAATATGCTCTTAACCAGCCAAATGTTCACTGGAATGTAAGCTAACCTTTGGAGCCTGATTCTTCAGTTCTCCCAGTTCCACCTTGCAGTTCAAAGGGACCTTAAATGGGATGCTTATTGTATTTGTACGAACTGATGTAATATTAAAGCAGGACTAAATGGTCAAATTTTAAGCTTTTTTATCTTGATGTTGTAAAAGCATTCCCCGGTTATAAGTACACTTGTGCAGCTTGTGCAACCATCTCTAAGCTTAAACAGGCACAAGTATTCGAGATCTGTGCTCACATCTGCCATGAACTGCAACAATTACCTCTCTCTTTCCAAGTATGCAGTTATCTTCTTGTCTCTGCTCATCTGAGAAGATAAATATCTTTCAATACAGATCCCTCCAATCACAAGTATAATGAGTATCTTTTTTGCCAGCTCTCCACGGTTCATTATGAAAGTCTCTCTCTCCTGGTCACTAAACTTAATCATTCCAAAAAATTTACCTTTATGTGCTTCAAAGGTTTTTACTTAGCTCAGTTTCATACATGACTTCACATCTACTCCTAAAAATAAAACTTTTATTTTCAAAATTTGGGAGTGAAACTAACATTTCAACAGAGAGACTTCAGCTTTTTTGTGAAGTTTAATGTTAATCATTTAAATTAAAAAAACACAATAAGTTTCAAGGTCAAAAAGGAGCTAACCATTTTTCAATCTTTGTCAATTGCCAGCTTGTAAAATTTAGGTTGGTGGTGGCAGTAGAAACCTGCAGGATTTAGACCAATTATTTGTGGCTATTTTGTATGCCTTAGGAATATTCTGTCGACTGCCAGCATTGAATAGAAATGTGTTAGAACTGAGAGGTCTTATTCTGGGGGTTATTTTTATTTTTGCAGGAGTCAGCCCCTGATTTTTGTTGTTTTGAGGCACCGTCTTTACTTCGTTAAAGCTTACACACACATAGAACTCCCTTCTAGGAGATGTTAAACATCATTATTAGAGAACCTCTAGAATCTTTTGAGAGTATAAGGCTAAGCATATTAAAAATTAAGCCAACAAGATTTAATTAATAAAGCAAGTAAAACGTAACTCAGTGTTCGAAGGAAAATGAGTGGTAGGACAAGCTGTGCCTGGGCCATGTAGTTCTAAAACCTGCAATCTTTCAAGATGCTGTAAGGATCCTTTGAGTGCCCCTTTAGGTTCTCACCAGCAAAACTTCATAGGGTGGTTCCTGAACTATCACTTGTTTCCTTTAGGAAGGAACAAATGCTTTCAAAATACAGCAATCATATTAATAACTTTTCTATGATATATTTCGATTTTCCTTGAACTTTATATCAGTTTTGATGAGCTGTACTGTTAAGTCAACTAAAAGTTGGACTGTAAGGTCTGAGGAACAAACATGCCTCCAGTACAAGCACAGCTTTCCTGATTTTCAGATCTATTGCAGATAACACCTCTGTGGTTCTGCTGACGTCTTTGCCTGAACTTTGTGGTGTGTTTTTTATGCACTTTGTTATAGCTGAACACAATAGAGATTTGGTTGGTTTAGAATTAAGTGTACAATTAACTGTTCTCTCCAGCAAGATAAACGATACTGATTAACTATTTCTTTCTGTGTAAAGATAAATCCCTACAAGCAATTCCTGATTCTTTGTGCTGTGTAATGCATCAGCCTGAATATCCAGAGAAAATAAAGCGAGCAATCATGTCCACTTCTTCCCTTCCTTTTTGTTTTAAATGAAAAATGTGGTAAGTGAATTAGAGTCTACTTTTTCAAAGTCGAACTTTTTAGACTACTGCTTCACTAGGTAGATTCTGTGCTATTAGGGGACAAATGGGCAAATGTATTGGCAACAACCCAGCTTGCCAGACTGGTCTTAGTAAGAATTTCTGTGCTAATTATCCTGGCTCAATTCTACAAGTGCACATTTTCTACCCAGAATTCTTCAGATCCTTACAGTTTATTGCTTTTGTCTCATCACAGAAAATCTAAGATGGAAGCTGTATATCTTCCTGAAGAGTCTCTATTTGGAATATGTACAAACAAATAGGATTTGGAAAATTGCAAGTTCCATTACAAACATTTTATACTGCAAAACTCTTCTGCCTTAACGTCATTTGATTTTTCTTTTTGACAAAGCAGTGGTTCGGGTTGAGTGCTTATTTCCTTTGTGAACTGATGAGCAATACATGTGGTTTTGTATTGCCCTGTGTAAATAAAATCCACGTAACATTAATGAAATCCTTGAGCACTGTTTCCTTCTCTCATTGTGACTCCTTTTTTCCTGTGTGCTGTGTTTTATAGTGTAGAATTATAGATGTGAAATGTGAAGCAGATATGCAGTGTAGGAAAAGTTTTGGTATCCCTCAAAAGAGAGGCTATGGAATGACTGATACAGAGCTTGCAGTCCTTGACCTAAAAGTCTCAAGAGCTGGCCGTGCACTGTTTCTTTCCTCTCTTTCTTATGCGGTTGATATTCATACCAATGAACCTCCAATGGAAAAAAACATCCTTTATCTTCTCTGCCATTTTTTCTGCAACGGGACCAAATGTGATTTTTCTCTAAGTTAAAAAAAAAGTATGGGTAGCTCTTTTTACTTTGCCATTGATTTCAAGGGCGATGAGGCCTTAAACTGAATCCACCACTGACCTGAGACTTCTGAATTAAAACACACGCCCTCAGCAGACCAAAGGTCAAACGCACTCCTGTACAGTGGCTTAGCGCAAACCTTATGACATAAGTGCCTCATAAATCCTGAAAAGATGAATTTTCTTTTTATGGGGATAAATTTTACCTAACTCAAGGTACACCTTGTGTTGAGTGCAGATGTTTGGAAAGGTCTTTGAACTTTAATTCCAGTAAAGTTGACAACAGTGCAGGTACAGATATCGAACTCCAGTCTTTGTTAACCAGGGATCATAACACTGATTTGTTAAAGTTCAAAAGAAACAGCTGTGACTTGCTGGACTAGACAGGAGATGTTGCCAGTGCAGATTTGCCATTGTTTGTGTGAGGCTGAGGTGAGTCACTTCTGTAAGTGTGAAAATGTACAATAACATGCATAAAAACATTTGTGCCTAGTATGGCAGCAGATAGAGTAATATTAATTAGTCATTAATTATTAGTTAATGCATCTGCAGCTTTTTAAAGTGTAAGTAATAAACAAAACCAGCTCCTATGGAGTTTTTTCCTAAAGGCATAGAAAGCCACCTCCAGTTGGGATGAATTCTATTTTTTCCATGTCAGCTGTTTTAATCTTAAAGCTCTGGAATTCAAGCTGTGTTTATGGTTTACGACTGATCACAATCTCTAAGATTTTATATCCTTGACTATGCAAACTTAATTCTGGTCCTATGTTTCTAGAGAAACTGCTTGTGGAAGCAAGATTTAAAATTTGTTTTGCATTAGTATTTAAGCTTGAGATTAAAATTTGCACTAATGAATTGCAGATGCATGCTTTTACTTAGGAGCTGGATATGGCAGGATCACCAAGCTGGCTGGAAAAAATAAATTTTGAAAAAACCCAAGAGGCAAATATTTCAAAAAATAGACATTGCTTGCCTGGATCTTGCAGACATTTTAGAAGAAAAAGGTATTGTCATGGTTTTTCTTACCCTCCCCTATTATCTGGGAGTTTTCTTGGTTTTTTGTTTGTTTGTTGCCGGATTTTACATTCAAACTGATCTCACATTATAGAGCCACAGACTCAGTAAAGTTAGAAAAGAACAAGTAGGGTCACCTAGAGCCAGTTGCCCAGCATGATGCTGATGTAGTCAGGTTTTCAATATCTTCGAAATCTGTTCAAGTCCCTCTGAACACCACTATAACCACCTTGTATACAACCCTCTCCTCTAATTTTCATGTGATCTGTAAACTCAGTGCAGATGTCCTCTGCCCTATTTTCCAGGACGTTAAGGAAGCAGTTAAATGGTAAGGACATGGTATCAGTCCCTGAGATACATCACTAGTGACTGGCTTCCAGCTGGACTTTCTGTGGCTGATGACACTTTTCTGGGCTCAGCCATTCAGCCAGTTTTCAATTCACCTCCCTGTTACTTACCTAACCTGTATTTAAACTATTTGCCTGAGAGTATGTGAAGTAAGAGACTGCCAAAAGTCTTGTTAAAGTCAGGCAAGCACCATCCATTGCTCTCCTGTCATCTACCAAGCTAGTCAGGCTATCAGCTTGGTCAGGCATGAATTTGGAAATTCATCCTGACTACTCTTGATAACCTTTAAATCCTTCATGTGTCTGAAAAAGGATTCCAGGATTATTTGCTTCACCAGATCCATGGGGATGCCGGTGAGGCTGAACAACTTGTGAACAACTTTAGATACTTCTTTCTCTTTGTGAAGAGAGAGATGACATTTGTTTCTTCCATTCCTCGGGAAGCTCTTGCAATTGCCATAACCTTTCAGAAATAATCAAGCAAGCCATCAGCCAGCTTCCTCAGCCCTCATGGCTGCATCCCATCAGATCCCATGGACTTGTGTGTGCCCAGTTTGTTTAAGTGTTTCCCAAACTTGCCCTCCTCAACTGAGGGCAAGCCTTTCTTGCTCCAAAAATAAGTCCATTAAAAGCAAGATAGAGCAGCATCCTGCCATCAGTATTAAGCTCTTTGATTTTAATCTAATGGGGAATTTTGGTTTTCTTTTTTTCCCATCGGAGTGATCCTGGAAGGTGGTGGGCATCCAAAATTCCACTGGCAGTTCCTTGGCCTCTGAGTTCTCAACAGCATCTCACAGGATCAGCCTCTCCAGAACCACTTACGAGTTTCATGTGTAAACTTGAGGAATGAATCTTGGAGATATGACATAGGTTTTGTTTGTTATTTTAGGCCACTTTATACTTGATCTGATCTACAAGGTCAGTGTTCTTGTCTCTTTCTTAAGATAAACAAGTTTGTGTCTTTCTTTGGCCAGGACATCACATCTTAAAAGTATGTGTGACAGAGCTGCAGTTTACATTTCATCTGCTCCAACAGTTGTTTCTGACAGCTGCTAGGAAAGGAGCGGAGGGTTGTTCCCTGCCTGGATTTATGACTGTGCCTTCATCATTTCCGTAATTCCTTGTTGCAGCAATGTCCTGGGAAAGTTTTTATCTGACATGGGTAGGTGATAACACAGTGGTCACACCAATGTGAAAAAATGGTGATGCTCGTGTACCATCAGCAGGGTTTGAAAGCTGTTGTCTTCCCTCCACATCGGGTTTGTGCTTTCTACCACTAGCCTTCACACTGAGGGATATTCTTTCACTCTTCCCAAACACCCACAACAGGTCTTTTACAGAAAGAATTAGTGAGAGGTATCCAGGCAATTTTTTATATGTCTCAATATACTAATATTCCGGTTTTTATTTGTGATCTTTTTGTGGATTGTTTTGTTCAGCTTCTCTCATTTTTCAGTCCACAAATTATCACTTTCACAAGTTTCCCACTGTTTGGTTCCCAGGACCAAAAAGTTAAGCTAAACTCTTGGTCACTAAAGTGAATTTCTGGTGGGAAATGCAAAATTGTAGAAATTCCCCAAATGACAAATGTCTGCAAATGTTCACATTTCATTGTGATTTGTTTTTTTAACATAGGGTTGTATGTAATAAAATATTATTTAAAAGAGCAGTGGGATAAAAGAAATTGAAAGTGCAAAGTTCAAACTATGTGCTTTTTTTGGGAATGGCAAATAGGGATACCAATCCATTAAAAAACCTGTAATTTTCATTTGAAATTTTTGTTCTGTTGAAATTTTATTAGAAGTGGCATGTCGATTTTAGTAATTTATCCCAGGGAAACTGATCCTTTTTTAATTGTCATTATTGTATTATCATTATCAGCATGTGCAGAGGTTTTTGCATTATTTTTCTGTATTCTGATATGTGAGCAAGAAAATTTAGGGAAAAAAATCTGTATTTACAAGGGGTTTCATCCTGACTCTGTAGCCTGCCCTTTCCCACTTCTCTCAGCTTTTAAAAGAAATTCTAGGTATGTTACCAGAAGTCTTTTCTCTGGAACACTCTGGTGGGAAGAGCAGGCAATTTAAACAAAAGGGAGAAAGAAGGGTAGAAATGTTAATGTCACCATTTTGCTAATGGAGTTACGATAAACACACCGAAGCCACCAATTAACCCTGGGATAGAGCCAGAAATTAAACCGTGTGACCCAGTCCCTGGGTCTAGCACAATAATATCCTCTTTTACTAAAGAGCTTTGCCATAGGTGGCAGCAAATGAGAGGCAGTGAAAACTGAACGATTGGCTGTTTATTTCCTCGTGATGGTTTACATTTCTCACATGTAGCAACAGCACTGAAATACTGTTATACATTGAACATTGAATAAAGCCATTGTCTCAGACACAATCTCTTTACAATTTAGAAATGTTTAATTTCATTATTAGGACACTTACATGGCATGACACCATTTTTTAAAACTCTGTAAATATTCCTGGTCCTGGTCTGAGAAAAGTAGTTAATGAAATGCTGGCCCCTACTTCAAATTGTAAATAGCTTTATTTCTACTACAGAAAGATGCCATTGTAGTGAAGCAAAGGAACTTCCTTCTATTATTTGTAAACTGCAGGAGGCTAAACAATCTATTGCATTATAAACAGCACTCTCACACACAGATATTCACATGCACTGCAAAAGAATTCATGCTTTGTCCGGAGGAAAATGAAGTCCCAGAGGTAATTTCTGGACTGTGTGGGAAATAATGCCTCCTGCATAAAATTTATAGCTATGATTGTTTAATTGAAATGAAAAATATAGTGTTAAGTGTTTTTAACAAAAGCGTTCAATTGTTTCATGTTTTTCATCTGACTCCTACCACTGCCAATTTGAAGAAATTATAAATCCTGGACAGAGTTTCAGGTCACTTCACAGGAACTGGTTTGACTAATTTCAATATATTGTTTTGATCACATCATAAAATTATTCATTGAATATGCATTTAGCTTGAACTTGTTGCTGGCCTACACTGAAAATAATAGAGTTTATGCAAAAGTTCATAAAACGTCATTTGAGAATAGTGTCAGTAAATACAAGAAAAGTTTTGGTGTATGACTGACAGTGAGGGTTGTCTGAGAAACAGCAGATTATTTGTCTTGAAAAGGGTGTTTTCCACCTGTATTTAGATGAAACTGAATGTTATAGGTGTGACAACCAAACAGGCAAAAGCCTGTCACTGCAGATCCCACGGCATCCGTTCAGTTCTTGTCCTGGGCTGATACCGGCAGCCTCCTCACATGACCCTGCTGCGGCTGGGCTGGAGGCTTCAAATTGATCAGACATGATGATAGTTATGAGGCCCTTGCATGCTGTTCCCTACAGGAACTGCCCTTGGCACGCTCAGCCTAATGAATTTTCTCATCTGTTAGGATGAATTTAGAGTACAGATAAGCATCGTGTTCATCTGCATGGAAAAGGGGCAACTCTGAAATGAAATTCAAGTTTCTACTCATTTTCTTGAATCAGAACTGAGAATGACGTTTTTTCCTGAAAAGAAAAAAGAGTGATTTCCCAACCTGACTGTTAAAAAAAAAAAAAAAAAAAAGGAAAATAAAAAAAGGAAAAAACCCAATAATAATAATAAAAAATTATCCTTTATGACATGTCTCTTTCTCTGTTTATCTCAATGTCTTGCACACTCTTTCAGGGAGGTGTATTAAACCCCACAGTCTTACCTTTACTGTCCTTCCCCTTTCCAGCTGTTCTTGCTTTCTGAGATCTCTGATAATCTTTCTTTGGATATCGGGGCGATTATCGGCAGGTGCACAATTTCCCTTTTGCTTTAGCTCCTGTGTCAGTAAAAGGAGCATAAATACAGCTCGCCTGTTCCACAGCAGCTGTGAGCCAAAGCTTGTGCTTATAGAGCACATTGAGCTGGGTACACGCTAATGTCGGATAAGGGTAGGTTAGTGATTGTTATTTCTTTGGCTTAATTGATAATAGGAATAATTGAAGGTGAAGATAAAATTTAACCCTTTGGATTTATGTAGATTTGAGAAGCTGTATTGTTTCCATCTACTGACTCTTTCTGATGAGTGAATTTTATCCCTTAGGAGAAAAAAATTGATCCCAGCAGTAACACTGAAGAAAGCTGTGATATGCAGGGGGAAAAAAAGTCTTGTATGCCCTTTAGATCCTCTGTCCCTTTCTCCTCAAGTCTGAATCCACTTTTCCTTTACATAAGACTGCCATTAAACAACGAGAAGCTCAAGGCAGTTGTGGTCTTGCAGCCACCATTTAAGGGATGTTGGGAGTCAGAGAGAAGCACTAAATTGGTTGTCTAGCGATAAGCCAAAGCTATCATTCACTGCATGGGTTTTGGACCAGACATGGGGCTTATATTAACTCTGTATTTGCAGAGATTCCTCATAGCATGGCTTTTAAAATGCATTTAAATTCCTTAATGTTAACCAGTGATGCCCAGAGCAGCCTTTATTGTTGGGCTTTGAGGAGAACTGAGAACTGTAGATGAATGATGCAGATATGACCAGGTATTTCCCTGCAAAATATCTATCCATCTATAGCTATTCAACTTCTCCTATTTAGTTAAACTAATAATTTAAAGATAACCATCAGGCATTTTTCAGCAAACCCCTCACTGAAACAATTGCATGTTTCATAGTTTCCAAAAGCTTCCACAAAAGTCAGCAGATTTATGATTTAAAGAAAAACACCCTATCACATTCAACAGCTTGTAAAAACAAACTTCCTCCCCAGTTAGACATTCCCTGATCACGGTGTAATCTTTTTAAAGGGCAGTTACTGGATAGGAACTTTGTAAATGTTTAGTTGAAGGTTTCTTGTCTCAGTGAAGTGTTCACACCGAGCATGCACTTCTGTTTGCTCTTGTGGTGCATTTGAGCTGCACTTGCTCACAGCACTAGATGCAGCTCAGGGCAAACAGGTTGTGAAAAAAGCTGACCCTTTGTCTTGGTTTGAAAGACAGGCGTCTGTTTATGTGAGGCAGAAACTCCCTTTGAAATGGGAAATGCAACCCCCTTCCCTCCGGGTTATTATAATTTTGAAATTAAGGGGCTTTCAGGCAAGGATATGAGAAATAGGAATAACAGTTCTTTACTAATTTNCTGGTATTTGCCTGAAGGTCCAGTGATGTAGCTTCTCATCCTCTGGAAGTCCAGCAGAGAAAAGCTACCTCATGCCTGAAAAACCTCTGATTATATCCGGGTGGGAAATGTTCAGTTCCTCCTCCCAGGCAGAGCATCTCACAATGGGGTGGTGAGGCACTGATGGGCCCATTAGCAGGAGATAGTCCAGAGCCCGTTATCTATGAGTCCTTTGGCAAGGCACAAATGTTCCCATTAACAGAACATAGTCCGGAGGGAGGAGGCAAGGAAACACTGCCCCACCTGGTTTCACAGCTCACAAAGGTGGTAATAGAATACACTGCAACCCAGAACACCCTTAGCAAAGAGGAAAAGATCTTCTGCCCTTGAAAACACAGGAACTTCTGCAGAAATTCATCATCACTTCTCTAGTAACTCACCAGGCCTTTCAGGGCTGGTCTCTGCTTTTGAGAACTGGTCCTTACCTTGTGGGGTCACAGTTCTTCCCACATGCCACTCTTGGGCTTGAGAAAAGGAACTGGAAGCAAATCCGGGAAAGAGGCAGTTTTTTTCTCCCCAGATAGCAAATTCAGTCTTCCATGTAGGACTGTTGCCATGATACTCTTGGTTTTTCACTTGGTGACTGAAAGCGATGTGTGGAAAATACTGCTCTAGAGCCCACCCAGTGTCTGGTTAAAGTTCGGGTGCAAAGTTAGTAGAGTCGTCAACATCTTCTGGCTCTTCCTTACTGAAAAAAAAAAAAGAAAAAAGATGTGCTCTTCTGCTTACATAGCTAGTCTCCATTTTCCTAATGCATGTATTTCTCAGTTATGGTCCCAATCTTTCCCTGCCCTTAAGGAGCTGAGTCTACTTCCATCAAAATATGGCAGCAGTGTTTGAACTTGTTCATATGGATTGGCTAAAAATAACAGTGAAATCAAAGATGCTTTCAGTTACTCAGCAAACCATAGCCCATATAATGCTGCATACTACTGAGGAATATAACCACAGGAAAATCAGGAAGCTGGGAGATTTCTCAGAAAACATAACTGGACCCTATTTAACTTATTCTCTGAGGTACCTTTAAAAATTCAGTTATGTAATAAATGTGGTCAGGAATTATTTGTTGAAATGGTTTATATGTGTGTTGGAAAGTGGCACTTCATCAGAGCCACAATGTTTTTTCTTTTGCTGAAATATTTTTCCAGTTTCAATAAAACTTTCAACAGGACAGATATTTTAAGACCAAGGCAGAATTTGGTGGGACTAGAACTGAGGCTGGTAGCTGGGGATGTCTGTCCAGGAAAAGTTGCTAGTCCAGAAAATGTGATAACAGAAACAGGCCCATAATTAGAGTTTAAATGGAAATTAAAAGACAATGCGCAGCAGTGGGAAGATAAATGTAATGGAACAGGTTTCCAGTCGAAATAGCAAAAATACTCATCTAATAAGGCATGGATCTCTACTTAATTAAGAAAGGGCTTCGTGAACTTCTGTCTGTGAAAGAGATCATGTGTGTTTGCCTTGATTTGCTGAGAGGAAAAGGGAGACACCGGCAGGCCCATTCCGTTCTTGTATTTTTAAAAAGTCTTCTAAATTCTTGTCTCCATCTTGCTGCCCTATGGTATTGGTCTTTGAGCTTAAGGTGAGATGGAACAATAAAACTGTTCCCTTCACAAATTTATTTGTAGACTCAGGCTTTATACAAGCATTGAATTAGTTGCCCAAATGGCAGCTAAGTTATACCATCTGAATTTTGTGCATTTTCATGCAGTTGCATTCGTAGTTACGGTTACATTTCTTAATTTACCAAAGCCCAGGAACAGGAAAAATGTGAGAAAGAGCTGGTATGAGAGATAGAAATTTTCAGCATAAGAATCCGATAATGATTAGAATGATACTCACCAGCAAAAGATTCTCTGGTTTCTTTTTTCTGTCTGTTTCTTTCTGGCCTGAAATATCTGCAAAATTTTAAAAAGTAATTTAAAAAAATTTAAAAGCACAATTATAAGTGCAGTAAGGCACTTTCTGTTCCTTTAAAATAATAGACAGAATTTAAAACATGTTATTTATTGCACAACGCTAGAACTTAATAAAAAAAAAAACTTGGTGCTCTCAAAAAAAAGAAAGATGATATTTGGAAAAGTTATGTTAGGGTGGGTCATAGTGAACATAATTGCCATCACTAAATCAAAGATGATTCTAAAATTAAATTTCATGCCCATCAATTGTAGGCTTCTAAGAGAACATCAAATCATTTGAATTTTAAGAGAGCAATAGAAAATGGCAGATTGTTTGTTCTGTATTCTCAAAAAGCAGTAACCTCCTGAGAAATGAGGGACTTGAGAACTAGATAGCCCATTCTAGTGATAGTAGAAAATAGTGATGTGATAAATGGAGTACTTATTTTCAAACTGCTGCTGGAAGACGTAGATTTACAATTAATTAATGTAGAATAGTTGCAGGTGCATCCTATCTGCTAAGTGGTGTGTCATTCACATCCCGTTACACTAAACACTTTTAGCACCTGAAATGCTGACAGAATGAAATGGTACCTGAGAAGATGTGCCAATAACATTTATAGAAATGCTTACTGGATAAGGAAAATTGGCATTTTTAACAAAATTAAGTTGCTAGTAATGAACTCTCATTTTTTTCTGTCACCTCTGAACACAGAGTGATTCTGACAGGATGCAAGGGAGCACATTCCTTCTGACACGATTTATGAGAGGTCAGCTCCAGTGGGATGTCCTACCTACAGCAGTTGTAGCTGACAGAAGGAAAAATAAGATTTTAACAAGTCTTTATTTAACTTGGTTATGTCCATAAGATACCAGCTGCCACAATCATGGCCATCTTCTTAATTCCTCCTGCCTTCATCATGCCCTCAACCAGCCTGAATCTGGCATTTAAGTCCTGACACAATTCCTGCTAAGCCTTAGAAATTGGAATTTGATGGTATTTTTTCTAAACTTTCGACCACAATTCCAAAATACCAAGGCTTTGAACTGGCTTTACTGTTCCTAACTTTGGCCACCTGGAAGTTAGGCCTCAGTCTAAACTGGGTGTCTGTCCTTTCAGCTTTGTCAAAAGACCAGAGAGGAGGAGAAAACCTAAAACATATCAGAGAGCAATTTGCACATGCTATTTTGGAGATGCATTTTAGAGATGGGGTTAACTTCTCCATCTCCTACTATCAGTCACACAAGTGGCCTAGGTTGGTTGTGGGACTCCACATTGGAGAAATACGCTCCTCCCAAAGAGGTGCTACCTGAAATCCCAGAAAGACTTCCCTATAGTGCAGAATTAGCCCAGCAACTGCAGTCTGGATGGGTACATGAAAAGTCCAGCTCTGGAAAAGCTGTGGTGAGACTGAGTTGTTCTGATTGCTCTGGCTATTGCTGTTTTCTATACATCACCACTTTTTTCTCATTACGGCCACAACAAGCTCTCTTCTTGTGTCTTTTAGGAGAGAAGCAATCACCGTATAAGGAATTACAGCTCCTGAGAGGGCTGTTTCTCTACTGTTATGAGGATCAGAATGGATATTTTAATGAAACTGAAATTTTCATTCTTTTATGAAAGCAGGGTCTGACCGTCATGGGTGTTGTGTCACGTGTCTGCTACCTGACAGGTGGGAATTCCTTCTCCCTGATTGCTGCCCGTGATGGCCAAGGTTTAAGCTGGCAGTTCTGAGAATGCTCAGGACAGGTGAATATATGGATTCACTAATTACCCGGCCTCCTTAGGAATCTTTAACCTTCTACAGTTAGTTTTTAGTTTTAATTAAATTAATCCCTATTTCAATAGCACTAGAAACAGATATTTCAGTTTGGGTTTTTTGTACTTATGAAGGAGATGTACTTATGAAGGGAGTAGGGGAAAGCAAAGACATTCCTAAAGAGAAAAGGTGATTTACACTGTAATTTATCAGCCACATAATTGGCAGTGGTAGCACTCAGCACAGAGAAGAAAAGGCATTTTACCATGCAATAATACATGGTGCTACTGATTCTACTTCAGAACTTACTGGTTGGGGCTACAGCTGTTTATTTTTAAATTTATTTGGTTGGTTGGTTTTTGTATGTTGCAGAACCCTTTCTGTCGACATGAGGAAAGGGATGTGTTTGAGAAGAGTGTCCAGCAGGAGAGGATCATCAAAGTACCACATCTGAAGCTCAGAGACCTGTGCTCAATTTTCACCTCTGACAACCTGTCTTGACTCAGTGTGAACAGTTTGCTTCTCCTTGGATTGCAACTGCAGTTAGAAAATGAGCCCTTTCCTAAGCAGAGGTGTTGAAAGACTACATTAATCTTTGTGGGGTGCTCAGACATGGCACACCAAGTACCTGGATAGAGAGCTGACAGGCAGGACTAGGCAAATTACTAATTGCTTTCCTTCAGCTCAGGCTTTTTTGGGTTGCTTTGTGACCTGTTATGAGGGAAGACACCACAATACATGCGTTACCTATTAAGTATGTGACTGTAAAATACAGATTTGTCTGTGACAGAGCCATGCTAGAATGATAAAGAGAAACTTCATTTTTCTGCTCTGTTACTTTTCTTCACACAGCAGGGTAAAGGGTGGTTACATGAAGATTTGAACAATTTTGTGCGGAGGCAAATGGAAAGAAAACTCTGAAGAATTCTGTCAAGAGTACCTTTCCAGGATGTGAACTCTCCCAAATAAAATTCACAGTGGGAAACATGGATTTCCTCATAAAATACCTGATCCAGCCCTTTGCTGCTTGCTTTACAGAGATTTGAATGGAACTAGGACTGATTCTAGTATCACTTTCCTTTCAAGGAAATCTATTGTGCACATTTTCTTGACTAAGTGCCCACAGTGTTTCTATATTTTTGCCATATGATAGCATAAGAGTTGTTTAATTAAGGACTTTGTAGGTGTTCCTGTTCGCCAGGAAAAAAAAAAGGTCCCTTGTCTCAGGGCAATACATGGTCAGGCTTCTGAAAAGTCATTGTGTTTTTTAAAAGGTAAGTGGTAACAAAACTAAAGAACCCAAAAATGCCTGGACTATGGGTTCTGGAGGTGAATTCTCACAGAACGCTTGCTACAAAGTGGAAAAACTATAATACCATTTTTGTGCTAAATATTAACAGTGGTACCACAGTTACTGTTACTCTGAGATGTTGACAATGTGAATCCAGAGCTAAGTGATGTATGTGTTCCAGCCGTTTGGGCTTCTGACCTTTTCAATATTTGTTTGCCATTTCATTCTCTCACCTATAACCTGGAGATTTATGGCAGAGCAAACTTATTAATCCTAACAACCATATTTTCATTTGGGAGCTGGACTGACTGTCAATAAACATCAAAAGAGCTCCTTGGCTTTCAGGGAACACCTGTGAAAAGAGAAGGTTCACACGTCACACGGCATTGCTGGAGTGAAACACGTGAATTGTGCTGCAGTTATCACTGGGAAACCTGGCAGGGCTCCCTACACTCTGGGGAGCTGAAGGCAAACCCCTTCAAGGATTTTTTTTTGTCCGTGTGTTCTTGGCATGCCTTTCAGTAAGGTCTTCATCTTTTTTATTGATCAAAAGCAAGTTTTAGAGCTGAGCCTACAGCTCCTCCAAAGACAAAGAGTCTTTACAAAGTTGACTGGAGCTAATTCTGGTGAATAAGCTTCCTGCTGCGGACCCAGGCCAAAGCCCGTTAAAGTCAACTGTGATCTTTCCACTGACTTCTGTGTATTTTGCCTCACATCCTTGGGGCAAAATGCTGCCACTGTGAGTCACATGAATATATTTTGCCCCACAATTAATTAAAATTAATTGGATTCATGAAACTACTCACAAGATCAAAATGGTAATCAATATGAGAGTGCTGGATCGCAGTGAATGTCATCAGTGCCACTACATAGTCCATGTTTTACATTTATCCCTTGATTTTTGTATTATTTTATGATCAAGAAGCAACAGCTTTATTTTGTGGTTATGCTGCTTTGCTTGCATTTGCAGTGTCCATTTTTATAATGTTTATGCACCAATTTGTGAAGCTTAGTTGAAGATGAAAAGCTGTATCTTTTTAAATTTTCAGCACTTCTAGTTTAGAAGCAGGAAATTGTATGATATTGTAAAAATGTTAAAAATTTAAGGCACTAGAATTACAAACATAATATAGAAGTACGTGGTCTGAGCTTCAAAAACAGTGGATAATAACATAAAATTTTGTATTTGAATGCATTTTTAAAAAATGGTCCTTTTTTTTTTCATGAAGAATAAGTATCTTCTGAAGAAAGACCTTCAGATTTGCCAAGCCATTTTCCATTTATGTGTAGGATTTCTAGGTGCCAAACCCCACCCTTACAGGAATGAAAGTTGATTCTCTTTGGTGCTAGCAATATAAGAACTCATCCACTTCTACAACTATTCCAATTTTTTTCCCCCTAATTATGCTGTTTATAATCAAACAACTTAATGCAACATCAGCTGTGAAGAAATTCATTGCGGATTGCCACCCACAATCCAAATGTTATCCCGAGTGAAGTGTATGTTTTTACGGAGTGCTTCAGAATGGCTTCCTAGGCAGGGGGGATTATTCTGCTGCTGCAGTGCTCCAAGTCATCCTGCCACCTTCCACGGCCCTCCTACCCTTTTTCTTTCCAGTGGAGGTGCCTCCAGCACACAAGAGCATTCCCAAGCTTGCTCAGCTCCAGGTGCTTTCTGCAAGGCTGGCATGATCTGACTCCAGTGGAGGTGGCACGTGTCTCTGGGAACACTTGAACAGCCCCACGCTCTTCCCACGCTCACATTTTCTATCATCCCCACTGCAATGACACTTCCTGGCAGCTGCCTAGACCTGCCTGCCAAAGAATGCCATCCAATGAGTGTGACTGCAGCATCCAGCATCCAGGAATAATATTTGATGATATCCATTTCTGGTTATAAACACTTTGCCACGAAACCAAAAAGTACCAACTGTTCTCAGAACTTTTTTTTCTTCCTGCAAATTCATGCTTTCTTAATCTTCCTAGTTTTTTGGGTTTTTTTTATCAGTTTGTTTGTCAACCGTTTGTTTAATTTATGAGTTTATTAATTTTCCAAGAACTTTTGCTAGTAGCATGATTTGCCTGTGTTTTTCCAACAGGAAATGAAATCAAGGCTGGTGGATGATGCCAATTGTCAAAACTTTATTAACAGCAGAAAAATGTTTTTTGGAGAAAAGTTGAGTTTTACCACCTGTATTCTCAGTCCTGAAGACAGTTTTCTGTGAGGACTTGGGCAAATCTCTTCCCGGCACTCCACCTCTGTGTAACATGGGGATAATGTGTTATCCAGCCTAGAAAAAACACAGTTGAAAGTAGAAATAGAAAGTCTGATGATAGGGATGAAAACTGTTCTGGCTGAGCCACATCTCGGACCCTTGAGGTTTTTACAAATTAGCTTCTGATGTCCAGTTCATGATTCTGAGCATCTCTTATTTAAAAAAATAAGTTAGAAGAATAAAGCCAAACAGAATGTGACAGAATCATTCACTCACTTTTCACTCAGACAATAACTGGATTTTCAGCCAGAGTTTGCTTATGTGCATGCTGAGCAAAAACTATTAGGGGTTTCTAGAGGGATAAACAATTTTTTATTTTAATCTGTGAGAGTGTCTTCTCTGACATCCACTGGATTGGATGGATTGGATTGAGTTGTACAAGAGAAGAAAAAAAGGCAAGCAAACCCCAAAATTAAATACCACATTACTCAATGGAAATTTGTTTTCAAGTGTTTTCAGGGTTACCTGTGTGGGAGAATGGCAGTTGTTTATTGCAGCTGGATGGTACAAAATGTCTCCTTTTACCTGGATATTGCTAGGAAAAATAATCTTTCTTTTATAAAACATGATAGTTCTACTGTGGGTTCTTCGGGTTTTTTTGTTTTGTTGGTTTTTTCTTTATTTTCATTCTCTACTTAGAGTAATCCTTTATAGAATTAATATTAGTCTCCTGGTACATGTAAAAGAGCACTTATGTCCTGTCTTCTGGAGTTTGTGCCTTGAGTCACAAATACAGGGAGAGTGGTTACCATCCAATGCAGCAGTGGCATGGTATGAAGCTTTGGGAGAGGTGATGGATGGACAAGGGCCTCACTGTGATAGGAGAGCTTTTTTAGAAAACTCCTCAACAGCAGTGTACTTGGGTTTATTAGGATAAACTAAAGGAGACATTAATTGGAACCATGTGTATCCATGACAAAATAAAAGGAAAAAATATTCGAAGGACAGATAGAATCGAATTGGAAGATTGGGTCTAACACATATTTAATGTGATGCTGACAAGCCTGAGCAAATTCACTGGGACCTGAAGTATAATCCAAACCAGCTTTGAGAGAGGTTCTCAAATTGAAATTTATAAAGTGTATCTTATAGACTGATGCACAAACTGATGGCTCTTTGAGGGTTTGGCATTAAGCCATCCAAGTACTGAATTTACAGCAGATGGTGGGGGTTGCAACTCTCAATCTGCTAGAGGTAATACAAAACGAAGTAAAAGAGACCAATACTAATCTTAAAAACAATGTTAAAGTGATACTTTTTCTTCCTGACACCACTAGTAACAGGGAAAATATGAAGGCGAGTGCTGGTCTTTCCTTCCACCAGAGAGCTTTTCTTGTCTCTACTGGATTGACTCACAAAGTGTCTTTTTATAACAGGTTATTTTGATTGCATTTTCTGTGTATAAAACCTTCTTCTGTAAAATATATGTAGATTTGCATTCCTAGTTTATTATACTCCTGCTGCTGTTCCTAGTGGGCCTGTAATATTTACAGGGTGAAAAGAAGAGGGAACTTGTTTGTAGTACTATATTCTTTGTGTGATTTGACAGAGAATTAGGGAAGGCTAATTTGGGTGTGGAAGTTGTGCATGGCTAGCCTGAGATAACATGCTGTTATTACATCTACAGGGAGGAAGCAGGAAGAAATCCTTGGAGCTCTATATAAGCAAAGTCAGGATTTTGATGGCAGTGTGTGGAAATTCACATTTGCTCTCCACCAGAAATTTCTTTCTCCAATAGGTTTTGGAAAAAAGCCATGCAGGAAGTAATGGTTTTTTTTCCAAATCAGTGGATCCCAAAACACCTTATAAAAGCATACATTTGTAGCAAAACAAATATGCCTCTATATGGGCTGCAGCATAAACCACCTAGATAACCATTGCAGAGCAGACTTGCAGGCACAAGAATATTTTCCTCTCCCAGACTTTTTTATCCTTATTTAAACAACCTGCATTATCAATGTACCACAGACATAACCAGAATTGTTGAGGTTTGCCAATTAAATTTGTTAGAATAACCAAAGTTAAGGAGATAACATCAGATTTACCAGTCTGGGTTGTACACAGCAGCGTCTGGAGCAGTTTAAGCAGTGTAACAGAGAAATTAATTGAGCCCTTTTTCAACAGCTATTTTTTTAGCGAGTTTCGATGTTATAAAATCAAATGACACGTTTGTGAATTATGAATTGTGGAATTGAGAATTGTAGATCTATGTAGCTCGTACTTTAAGGACTACCTCTACTGCTAAGTTAAAAAGAATCTCCTTGAAAAAACACACTTAAGTCTGAGCAATGTTTCATAGGAAGCAGAGACTGTCCCATAGGGGTTTTTTATGTGGAGCAGAACCTATTAAGCACCTCATGATGTGGAGGCAATCCCACAGAATTTTCTAGATCTGCTGGCAAAGTTCCTTTTCAATGTTACAACAACTGGCCACCGACATACTTTCAAGCCAAAGCAGTGTTCAAGTAGTCCCACCCTGGTAATTTTCTAGCCTGGTTTTGGATGCAGTTACTTAGAATTCCACATCCAGTAAAAAAGGCAATAACAACTTGCCTGTTCCTTCTTCCTAGTTCAACAGTATTGTCTTTCTGGAAAACGTACTCTTGTAATTCAAAGCTATGTTAAAGGAAAAAGGCCAACATAATCATCTTTTTTCATCTGAATCATATCTCCGTTTAAGAATGCATTGAAAACCAGTAAGCGCTGGTTCGTTTTGGTCTCCATGACGCACGCAAGATAGGGCAGAGTTGACCAGCTGCAATGAACCTAATGCTAAGCTCAAAAATTGGCCAATAGATTGCTCCATACTCGAAGCAGATGTTTCTCTTTTAGACTAATGGAACTTTTGCAGACCATATCCCTTCCCAAGAGAAAACACCAGCACAGTTGGAAGCTGGAAGGACTCATCTCAATAACAGAAGCAAGGTGCCAGCAGCATCAGCCACAGTTTATTAATAAAAATCCATGAACACAGCAGCAATTGAATTTTGTTTTAGCTTGTTTGAAAGAAAACCCACACAAACCAACACTTTTTCTTCTCTGCATGGCCCTCTTAGATGTAGTGTTTCTTTGTCCTATAGCAATAGACTTCTGTGTGAGACAAGAGGAAATTAATCTCTTGCTATTTGCCTCACTGTAGCTCCGTCAGTCATAAAATGGGAGAGAGAACTGAATTCGTGTAAACACCCACTGTTAAAATTCATGTCAGAGGTGACAACAGATGCTCTATGTCCTAGGCAAAAATAAGGAGAACTTCATTATACTTTGACAGCATAGACTGGGTTTGATTTGAGTCTTATACCTGAAAGGGCCCCTTCTAGTGTCAGCCCATTCATATTCATTTTTGTCACTGTAAGAAGAGAGAAATGCTCATTATATTTCTCCAGAGGATGAATGACAATGAACAGAGCAAGGCTTTTATATTAGACTTTGAATAAGAATTGTTTCCAATTCCTGGAAACATCCTCTTTACTGTGAGGACTTGTACATCTGGTTTTGTCTAGTCAATGGTTCCGAGAGTTACTTTTAAAATTATAATTGATGCCAGGGTTTCATATCTTTTGCAAATGTGACCTGAAACCTGGAGAGCCAAATTTCACAGAAAGGACATAAAAGACAGGAAGTTGGGGAACAGTTTGTATTGTCTCATTTCTGTTTTCCAGAAGCAGTGGCAAAGAATTGAATCTCTTCTCTTGGAGAAAATGTTTTAGATTTCTGCTAGGTCTGGAACAAAACCTACCTCTATCTCTCTGTGTTTGTTCTTTTTTACATTATAACATTGTTGGGTTCAAACTTCACCTGGCTTCTACAGTGCACACCTTTCTCCCTGGAGAGACACAGTGAGGGGAGGTGCTAAGAATTTGATCTATTGGCAAGAAGACAAGAGTGAGGAAAATTAAGATGTTAGTGTCAGAATACTCCTTTTCAAAGCGTTTAGGGAAGGTAGAGCACCTGAGAAAACATCACCACAAAATGAAAACTGCTGCTACACTACCAGAAGCCAACACTTCCAGCAGCCCAAGTGCTGGGCAGCTTGCTGCTCACTTTTCTTGCTATTCATGTGGAGTTTTGGGGCAGGTTACACTTACTAGCACTCAAAAGTTCCACTACACGTTGGGCATTACACTGTGACCACCAGCACCAGCTGTAAGATTTTTTTGCCCTAGTGGAACCTCTGTTACTAATGTCGAGGGAAAGAGTAGGGAAATCAGCAGTTTCCATCATAGTCCAATTGAAAGGGAATGGCAAACAACACAGTATCTCACATTTCATTGGCTGCATAGAAGTGTTGGCTTTTAATAACATCTTCTTAAGATTATTTATATAGTCTATTTGCCATTATCCATATCAGTTCATGCCCTTTGTGTATTTTAGATAACATTGTTGTGTTTCCTTTGACTTCACATTTGGTGTGCTGTGAACTTGCCAATAGTGAGAGCATATCGGGGTTGCCTCTGTCTGATCCCTTCCACAAGCTGTTTATTAAGGAACAACTCATTATTAGAGATTGTGAATTCAGCTTTTACACTGGAGGTCTCTGTAGCTACACTTGCAGGGGCTCTTTGCCTGTACTTCTTCTGTTTAAAGATGTATTGGTTGTTTAAATGCTGAGAAACCTTTCTAGATTGAAATGAAAGAAGTCAGACAAAGCTCAGCACCTTTTTCTGACTGATTCTCACTGTGCAGTGAGCAAACGTGAAATTCCCTAGAGGCTTATCTTGCTCAGTTCTGGGAGTTAGGCCTGGTTTTCTCTAGAAGATTGGCCACCCACATAAGCTGTAATCAGATCCAAACTTCTTTTGCCAGCTGTATGGCTCTCCTGACAATTTTTGAGCAGGATCAATGAAGATCCATTTAATACACTAACCAGAGAAGCCTCCTGTGTATCTGTACTGTTGAAGAGCTGGGATACGGCATTAGACAAAGCCATTTGAATCAAAAAATGTGAGTAGGAAAAAACGCTGAAGATATAATCTAATTGCAACTAAACACTTGGCAAAAAACATGAATGAATGTTGGCTGGATTGCTAATGACCTGCTGATGATGATTGCTAATGATTAAAAACATAAGCATGAGAAAGAAAAGATGCTTTCAGACCCTACAAAATCCAAGCAATAGCTGAATCTGCAGAAAGAGGTTCCTGAGTAGGTAGGATGCAAACTATTACAGTTCTCCCTGACTGCCTAAAAGCAAATTAAAAATAAAAAAAAAGAAAAAAAAAGGAAAAAAAAAGAAAAAAAAATGCATCAAGGACAGGAAACAGTTCTTCCCAGAGTACAGGCATCTATCAACCATCATATTGGCCCTTTACCTCATCTGACTCCCCAGCCATTTGGGAGTCAAGTCCCTGTAAAGGATTAGTACAGCCTCCTAAGATTTGTGAGGCTTAAGAAAAGTCTTGTGGTTTTGGTTTCTGGATTTTTTTTCCTCCTTCTGGATCTTAGACTACACATTAATCCGATGGCCAAATCGTAACTGTGAGACTGTGGAACTTTTATTTGCGCTGACAGCAAGACACATGGCATTCTTATTTTTTGTTTTCAGTTTCTAGTGTTAAAAAATGTTCTGCAGTGTAGACTTTAATTTGCATTACAAGACAGCCTGCCTCTCCAGAAGCAAAACAATATTTGATGCAAAAATTCCTCCTCAGAAAGGCTTCCAAAAATGAAACAAAGGAGGAACAGATTATTCTTTCCAGAATCTGTGTTAAGAAAGGCTCTGAGCAAGTTCCTCAGAGGGAGTACCCAAGCAGTCGTTCTCTCTTTTTAGGACCACAGAAGCCACCTAGGGTGCTCCTGTGTGATAAAAAACCAAGAACTCCTGGTTTCCACCTGTACCCAAAAAGCAGCCACTGCCAGGCACCACAGGCAGGATATGTCATGCTGGATGCACTTCAGTCATGTGAGATCCCACCTGCTGTGCTGCATCCAGCTCTGAGGTGCCTAGCACAGGAAGGACACGGAGCTGTTGGAGTCCAGAGGAGGCCACCAAGAGGTTTGTACAGCCAAGGAAAGGTGTTTAGTGTTTCCTGTAGGCTGGGGAGGATTGTGAACCAACAGTGCTGGTAATTTAAAAAGGAAACACAGATATGTAATTCTGACTCTTTTTCCTGCCAGCTACCCTTGGGACAGGGGTTACATTTCACCAGCCTGTTCCCATTGACACATTTCCACAATGTGCACAATTGCTTGCAGCCCTTTGCTGGTTGCACGTGTGTTTTTGCACTAAATGTTGTCCCTGTCCTGAAAGCTCATCTCAGTTATTCCTCTGCCTGTACCTCTGATACCCCTGTCTCTGCTGTCCCTCCTGTCCTTCCTGTCCTCCATTCCTCCTCTTCTCCTTTATCTCCTAGCTCTTTCCCACACCACTCTGCGTCAGCATTTTTATTTCCACTGCTGATCAGCAACAGACTCCCTCTTCAAAGTTTGCATCAGAAGTCTGTCCTGTTCTGCATTGCTGATACATTGGTTGCTGAGGTCTTTCTGTGAGTGAAATAACAATCCTGTTTACCCCTAATGGAATTTAAGTGCTTCATAGTGGCAAAAACTCTGTGCTTTTGTGCATTGCAAATTACCAACCGCTTTTTCATGTCCTTGGTTTTAATAAAGGACACATAGCACTAGAGACTGGAGTAAAAATTGTGTGGAGCAGCATGTTTCTGATTTCATTTAAATATTCTGAATGTGAATACTCTGAAAGACAAAAAGAGTTAAGCTGAGATATGCTCTAGGCTTTTGTGATAATGGAAACCTGGAAGGGAATTTGTTTGTGGTTTTCAGGATAGAGCTCCCATTTATTCATTTCTTAACCACTCCCATTTCCTTAATCCATCCAGCAGATAAAGCTGCTATCTAAATCAATAGCTGTTAGGCTTAAGATATTTCCTATCATAGTTCTGGAACAAAAACATTTTCATTTGTTTCAAACTGGAGTATTTCCACTTCTAAGTGATAAAACAAATACATATGCATACATGTCTCTATATACGCACATGTACACAAAGATACACAATGGATTAAGACTAGGTGGATAATGTGAAAAATGGAACTGGAAAGATTAAAATATAATTAGGAATTTCAACATGAACAAAAAGTACTAACCTCTCTCAAGCATAATATTTTTTCACTGAACAATTAAAAAAATGAACCTTTTACTATCTTGGCAAAGGGATGTTTGATTTCTGAGCTATTTGGAAGATTTATGCTTTAACGTATACTTACACAAATCTACATTTCTATTGTCCCAGTACTTTAATTCAGTGCTCACTTTGCATTTTGAGTGTATCAGTCAGATCTGGTTTCAGTTTATGTCTTCAGCAACTACTGTTGCTGTTCTGTTCTTTATCGGAATTGTCCTGTGTCTGAGTTAGATGTCACTTTCTTGCCTTTTCCCTAGAATTTCCCCAGAAAGTTTATGGAGGTGCTGTATGCCTCTCTAATTTCTCTTTCTACCTTGTCTTCATGTCTTAATTCTGGAGGAGGATGCCCAGCTCTCCAGCCAGGATAATCCAGCCCAGTCCTGCAGAGTTTCCCTTGTCAGGGTACCCACTCAGACGAGTCTTTAGAAAGTTGATTTGGTAACTTTCTCCAGAGGTGATGGGCACCCACCCTGCTCTTCACTGACCCCTGTGACACTTCTGCAGCTCCATGGAGTAAATGCACTTTTTCAAACTGCAGTTGGTAGCATGTAAGTGACTCTGCAAGCCAGGCAAAGTCACTGACAGCTCCACCTTTAAGTTTTTCTGTGCATTCTGAGATGCCTCAGTCTATTTATCTACTAAATTCCAAATTCATTTAATTTATCATGAACTCATTTAATTTTCTCTAGCAGCTACTATTCCCAGTCTTCTCTGTCTTAATCAGAGACTACTGAGCCACTCCTGCTCTGATTAATTTCTTTATTTGCATTCTAATAACCAGGTGTTGTTTTCCTCTTCAGTCTCCATTCTTTTGTCTCACTTTTCATTCCTCTCTGCTTACAGCAGGTTTAATTCAGCAATCAAATCAGGCTCTGAGGTGCAACAAAGTGGTTGCCAAAGATCCAGAGCTTTCAGGTGAGGTGAATGAAGTTTAGTCCCTCAGCAGCAATGTATTCATGTGCCCTTACCTGGAAAATACGTAACAGAGAGTGAGTCTTTAGAAAGTTGATTTGGTAAAATGAATGAAACCTCTTTTGAGCTCCTGTTACCTGTGAATTTGCAAATGGCCAAATTTGGTGACTTTCCAGAGGATGAATAAAAGACCAATGTAAAGAGCTGCTCTTCTTCTGTGTCAGGATTGCTGCTCCCATAAGAATGTTCTCTCTTGATGGGGAAGAAGGTAAGTAAGCTGTTCTTAAAAAGAATAATGAATCTCTTTTTTTTTACTGTAGTTTTTAGTAATGATTGGGCAGTTTTGGCTGGAATCTTACATCTTCCCTCCCATTTAACTAAAACAAAAAATCAATCTGAAGCAGAAAATGAGCCTGGAAATTTTCAACCAGAACAGTTGGTTTAGTCATGTTATAAGTAATGGGAAACAGTGTTCAGTGAACTTTAATAATATAGGTAGTTCCTATTTTACTTATAACAAGAATTTTAGTGTGGAATATATGTGCGTGTTTCATTAAATACGCTAAGCTGAAGTCTCTGTTTCTACTGTGTAATGAGTATTGTATATTTAAATGTAAGAAACATACTGAAACTTACTGGAAATCAGGAGGATATGTGAGCTCTCAAGGTGTTTCAGTTTCGTAAACCACTTCTATAGGACGTACTGGATAATAAAATTTGATGCACTTCATAAAACAATGTATATTTTAAAAATATGTATCGTAAAAGCCTGGTGGAAAGAAAGAATTTTTGCTTGCTTTCTTGGGTCTGCCATGGATTTCCTGAGAATGGGCACAATAATTTAACCTTCTGTTTTCATTTGCCTTATCTTTAAATATTTGTCTATACATAATCCTTTTTCCTCCTCTATTTCTTATAAATACTTCTAAAGCCCAGATTGTTCTTTGAATGGGCCTGTAGCAACTTGCATGTTTGAGGGTCCTACTTTTTCTCTTGATTACTGGCAGAATTTAAATACTGCTGTCAGCTAGTTTTTTCTAAACCTATTCCAATTCCATATGATGACGTGCTTGGCTTGAATTTTGTTTTAAAACTATCTTAAATAAGCATAATCCCTTGTCTGGGAATCACAGAAGCGACACTATACTGACTCTGGGCTCCTCCACCAGCCTGGCTGGAGCAGTGTGAATTTTGTACTTGCAGTGTAAGTGACTGCATTGGGTTTGTAGCAGACAACAGATATCTTGTTAATGCCCTGCAGCCTCTGTGGAACTGACATAATAATGTTTGTTAACACCATTCTGTGGCACACATTCCTGGAATGCTGAGCTGATTGCTTATCCCATAAATACGTGTGTGTTACTCATCATGAGGCGCAGGCTCCTGCCTGGTGTGTGCCAGGAGCTAACGGGCTGGATGAAAGGGGTTTGTCCAGGCTTTAGCATACGAGTTGTTCAGTGCACTTGGATACAAATCATTTAGCCCAATGGGTTCAAACAGACACCACAGGAATCTGAGATCACGGGAAACTTCCTTCTGTGGTCCTTTTGTAAGGATCTGCATGTTGATTTAAGTCAAACAGAAAGTCACTAGTCCATGTGTATGTAATTAAATGTCTTTGATAACCTTTAATAGTAAATTACCTCGTGTAGTCTGGAACAGATTTAGAATGCAGCAATAATAGGGAGTACGGCACTTTGTTTTCTGTTTTGGTTTGTTAAACCTGACTACTTGGACCTTTTTGTCTGTGTGTGCACTTTTCTTATCGATGAAACTTCCTTTGAGCATCAAAGACTCCCTTTAGGAAATCAAAATTCCTGAGTTATTGAAACAGAGCCTTGTTGACTGAGCTGATTCTTTTATTTGACAGGTGAATTTCCTGTGGGCTTAAGAGTCCTGTGTAACAAAATCACTTTGCTTCCAAACCATGTGCTTTAGTAAAAACAAAGAAGCATCATGTTTATCTGAATGTTTCATCTGGGACAAAACAGGCGTTAGATGGGGCCTTCTCCTTTGTGTGCTAAATGTCTGTTACAGCATAACATTTTCAGTATTACCTTACTAACCCAAAAGTTTGGAAGGAAAAAGTTAGTTCTCTAAGTACGGGTTTGAAACTCCACTTAGCCGTGGGGCAGTGGGATCAAAATGTCCCACCTGGATGTAACTTGGAGATACACGGAAGTCTCCAGAGGTTTTACAGACTGCAGCTGATACTGCAACTAGATAATTGGTCAGGAGGTGTTCCAAGCCACATAAAAAGAAATCTTGAGAAAACAGCCACAGGGAACTCCTGCAGACTTTGATTTGGCATTGAAAGCTTTTGGCCATTGTGAGGGTAATCTTGGCATTGTCATGTAATTGACTCAGGTTGAGTTATGCTGAGGGGTTTGGTTTCTGCAGCTTCAAGAGTAAGCAGGAGCTGCTGGAATATGTTCACAACCACAGTACTCTTTAACTTGTACCTGGAGGGTGAGGGAAGAAGAAGATTGTAAATCTCATGCAGGTGAAACTGAGAATTATCGAAATATTTGCAGCTGAGTCTTGTGTCCTTAACTAAATCTAGCCATTGGGAACGTGTCCTTTGGAGCTACCCGAGTTGATCTGGTATCAGAGTTAATCGGTTGTGCTAAGCCAACAAAGGTGTTTCCCTTCAGAGAGATGTCAGGAAAGCGATACCAAATGCAGATTTCTGGTCATGCTTCAGTCATACTGTTTCATCAGAGGGAAGAAGAAAAGGTTAATTTGTGGCCAGACACCATTTGTGGTCTTCTTTTATTCTCCTCCTCTTCTTTCTCTTCTCTTCTTTTCTTTAGGTATTTCCTTAGGGAAGCCATGAGTCTGTATCCATATGTATGTTGGTTTAATACATAGATGAAACTTTCCATTTATTTTCCCCCCAATTTCTGACCAGTTGAAACACCTCTTCATTTTGAGGAAGCTATCCAGGAGAAAAAGCGGTTTCCAGCAAAGTTTTTTCCCTGATATATTTTCTTGGGATCAGTTCCATCTTCTGAGGTGAGCTAGCTTTGGGCTTGCTGCAGTTGTATTAGGTTTAGATTAATGTTTGTAACATGCAGTAGGAACTAAAGGAAAATCTAGAAGCTGAAGCCACATTACGTGAGCTCTCATGCAGGCAAAAAAAACGTGGTCCCACCCTAGAAAACCTTGCAAGCTTAAATGCAGGACTAAAGGTAAAATCATGTGACAAGTATATGGCAGAGTGAGAATGCCTTGTAGCATGACACCTGCTTCAGTTTAAGTCCAGTGCCCAGTAGGTGACCTGATATCCCTGAGGATGGCTCGCAGGACATCCACATGCCACAGGAGATTGTCCAGTAATACGAGTGAGAGAGTTTGGTAAGTGAGCCATCATGGTGTATCTACTAGTGAAACAAGGATAGGAGCTACAACTTTGAGTTATTTTATGCAACTTTACAGCTTCAAAATTACATTGAAAATAAAATGTTACTTAGTTTTTGCTGAGGTTTGAAGTCAAAATCACCCAGAGTTAATGTGAACGTCCAAAAATATTCAAAGGTATAAATATCAGTTATATGTTACACGTATATATTTCAGCAGAAACCCCTCTCAGGTGCTATAGATTTAAACTGTATCAGGAGGAAAGGGGCCACAGAGAGCTATTATCTTACAGTCCTGTTCTATTAACTGACTTCTATCAAGTTTCCTTTTCTTTCCCAATAGCATTGAGATTTAATTCCACCCCTGCCAACGTCAGCCAAGTGAGACTACAAGTTTGGGTAAACATTTAATAAAAAAACGCTTCTTTTTATTTAGAGAAACATTTTGTATGCTATAAATCTAAGAAATTTTGCTTCTGAGTGAGGAAAACTGACTATGGGCTTAGTTGCTTTTTTTCCTAAAAAAGAACTTGTGGGTTGTTTGTGGTTTTTCATTTGTTTGTTTCCTGATTCTAAGGCAACTCTTGCATCCATGTTGATCTTGGCCTTAGAGTGCTTGAATTTAGGGAGCCTACGAGACCCTTGGTGGATCCAAACTTCTAGTCCATTTCTCAGTTTACCAGAACTCCTGAATGGACCAGAGTGTAGCACAGCAAAAAGTAAGAGAAGTTAAGTAATCAGAAGAGGGGTACCCTTGGGTTATAAAATGTCATGCAGGAGTGTACAGGGTTTGTTTGCTTCTGTGAGATGTTAGATGTTTTTAACAATGAAATCTTGGATCATTTACTTCACTATTGGAAACTGTTCTTTTCCAATTAAAAAAATCAGTACATCCCTTTCACCAATGAAAATTCCTATTTACTTTCTCAGACTCCATGTACCGGGAAGAGTCTTTATGATAATCTGTTTTTAAAATGACAAATAGGGCTTTATTCTCGGCAGATACCCATCAAATTTTAAACTACCTCCTGACAATTATGATGATAAGGAATCTTACACCTGCATTAACACTACTGTTGTCTGTGTATGGATTTTTTTGTTTGGTTTTTTTTAAAGAAATATTTAGATTTTATGTGGTCAGAACTAGACCTCAGAGTCAATTTTGTGCCGCTGCTGCTCCTCAAGCAAATGCACTCCTCCTTTTTCCCAGTTCATTCATCTGAATGCTGGGTGCAAGAAGCTGCATCTTACCCTAATGTCTCTGAATGCTTCTGTTTTTTTCAATAATTACATAAATACACACACACACGAGATGTTATAGTACATGAATTAAGGGCTAAGCAAGTGCTGTCGCATGCTCCTTAAGCTGTAACACCTTGTAGCTGACGTGAGCTGTCAATATTGGTGCACTCAAAAAAGAAGTTGTTTGAAAGCCAAAGTTCCATGCTTCATTCTTATTAGGAGAAAACTAGACTTTCAATTTTTCTAAGTTCTCGAAATTACTTAATTAAAGACTGCTGCTGTTCGCAAATTGGATCCAATTTAAGGGGCTCTTAGGCCAGTTATCTCTGTCACATCATTTTCTTCTTGTTCTCACTGACATGCATAAGTAGCTTTAAATTGTGCTGAATTGAAAATCAGTTTTAAATTAAGCCATCCAGGTTGAATAAATAGCAATAAACTACAGACAAGCAACCAAAGATGACTCAGACATGATGTGATGAGTCATTCAGTGTAGAACACATTAGTTTGAATTGTACAGAAATGTCAGTTTTTAAGCAGAAATTCATGTGAAAGTACATTAGGAGTTATCAGAATTATTAGGAGTTTCTGTTTGGGTATTTCTATATTTTTAATAAGTGCATGTAAACATTGTAAACATTAAGAATTATCACAATGCCTTTCTTTGAAAATGATTTTCAGGATATGATCACAATGCCTTTCTTTGAAAATGATTTTCAGGATATGTGAAAGAAAAGTCATCTTCAAAGTATTTTCAGCTACATTTGCATGAAGGCTGTTGCCATTTTCGTGTGTTGCTGTTTTGGCACCTCTGCACTAACACCAGCCTCTCCTGCAGCTGAGAGCACCCAGCCACTGGAACTCATAGGGTGGTTTGGTTTTTTTTTTTCTTAAATAGGGTAGAGTGGAATTCTTTGGAAAGAATATGAGCTAGAATTTGCTTTAGATTGTAATTATGTAATTCGTTTTCAAATAAGAAATAAAGAAATTCAGGCTGCTGGCAGTCAGGTAAGGTGTCATGCATATCCCTTCTTCTTGAAAGTCTGGGGTTCAGCACTGACTAGACATCACGAATCTTACAAGTGATCTACTTTCTAAAGTTATTGGCTTGTAAATGTGCTCACGTGAAAAGGTGTGATTAAATATAGTCTGTGCCCCGGGGCAATCAAGAGTATTCCTGGATGAAGAGAAAATCAAACTAACTGTGAACAAGCCCCTAGCAATTTCCTGGTATATTGCTTAAAAACAGACATGATTTTATTTCCTTTCTGAATATCAGGATAATTGCACATTTCTGGAAGGTCTGATCTTCATAATGGAGAGTTAAATATGAGTCAAGATCAGAATTTAAAAGAATCCATCGTTCTTTTAAATCTTTTGAAGAACCCATAGGGAGAGGCTGCAAGCTTTTAATTTGGCATCTTATAGAAAAAGGATGGAAACACAAATCCAGGTATTCCTAAGATTCATTATTGTGTCCTTCAGGATTAGTATTAGATCAAGGGGTTCTTTCTGAGCTTAGTTTTATTCTGTTATCTATTAATTCTGTTAAAAGTTATCAAAAAAATGTATTATTCCTTCTGGATTTTCAGAATGACATGCAGTTTAAAATATCAAATACGTAAATATTATCACACTTAAAATCATTTCAATACAGACAAATACAATTTTAAACACTTGATTTACAAATGCTTTTCCACCAAGAAATGGTGACCACAGTAACCACAGACTCTGAGTTTCCAGAACCTACCTGCCTAGAAGAGGCTTCATTTTAACTTGAATAATTATTCGAAAGAAAAGTGGTATAAAAGCTAAACACTGGCAGAGGGAGAATGTTCTTTGTGACCCACCTGATCTTTATCGGAACAATCAGGCTCCTGATAGTGCCTGACCATGGCAGTGTTATTTCTGTGAATTACGTGGCTGCCTGCAATGTCTCTGCTTCCAGGAAAAACCATCCTAAAAATAGTTTAAGGAAGATAATTTGTTTTAATTATCAAACCTCTCATGTAAATTAAGTGGATTCTGAATATCTTGGAGTATTTTAGGCATGGAGAGCTCATCTATCACTTGTCTACTCAATTTAATTGTTGAGTAGACTACTCAACAATTGCTACTCACTTTTCAAATAATTTTATTTTTGGTGTATTTTTTGCTCTGTAGTGCTAGACAGTTTTTCCCAACTTTTCTGATTATCATAGAGAATAACACGCATTTTGTCATTGTGTATGATTTACAATTTTTAAACTAAATGTTGAAAATAAATATCCATTGCTTTGCCCTGGCAGAACAGCGTTCCACCCCCAAAAATATTTTTTCACACTTATTTTATTCTCAGCCATGTCAATCCTTGTTCTCAAAATTGTACAGCATTTACTCAGCCTGTCAATAGCACTGTGAGTTCTTTACAAGGCAACATCTTTTGTATTTGCTTCTACATCTGGAAAATATCCTCTGTATCAATCTTTCTTTTTTCCTTAACTCACAGTAATACACGATTCACTCTGAGGGGAATTGTTACTTTCTTTATAATATGCATAATTTTTTATAACATTTTTATAAAATATTTGCTTTAAAGAATAGAAAGACTCATCTTGGATTTTTCTTCATCTGTGTCTAAGTATATCATCACCTGGTCTTAGATGTGGTGGTTGATTCTTGCGAAATTAGAACATCAGTCATGTTGTGTCTGTATTGTGCTGATTCCAGGGAAGTCGGTTTGGAGCCACAAGGGAAATGTATGGAAATCTTTGTTGCAGCATCATTCCAATGACAGACATCAAAATAATGTCTTGTTTGGTTTTGGAGGGGATATTAGTATAGTAGAAAAAAGTTACAATAATTTGTTTTGATCAGCACAACCTATGGGATTTTTCTGGGTTTTTATTTCAGTTTGAGAATTTTTTTGGTGAAAACTGCAGCAGGTGAATGAGGAATAAAGTGCAACAATGAGGGTTTGCTTGAAATGAAGCATTTATCAACAATTAGAGAAAGCATAGGACTTGCAAATAACTTGCCCTCTTTTTGTCCGTTCTCTTGATGGTCGCATGCTTCAGGCTGCTTTGTTAAAGACAATGGACTCCGTGAGTCAGCCTTGCCCGCACCTCCTGTGTGTGTTTCTGAAGGTTTTTCCACCTTTTGAGCATAGTGGTTTTCTAATGAGGACGGGTTTTTTCAAGTTCCTAATATGATGACTCTTCATTAGGACTAGACAAGACCTAAATGAAGCAATGAAACTCTTAAGTTTAAGTTTATCAAGTTTCAGACACGGGGCCTGTCATGTCAGGGAAGTCCAGTAGCTCATTGTACCCTGACTATCTGAAAGCAGCACTATCAGCTCATCAAGAAGCTCTAAGTAATATATAATTTTAAATTCCTGGTAAAATGTACATCTCATGCAGTGAGGGTGTGGTTCCATTGTCCATAAACTTTTGTTAGTCTTGAGATCCATACTTAACTGCTGGCATTAATTACATCTTGTACCAAAAAGCTACATCACTACTTTTGAGTGTAAATTTCAACCACTTAGGGATGGGCAAAAGGTAAACTCCACTTTGTGGGGAAAAAGGCCTCCGAGTAGACTCTATCTGCCTACAGACCCTGTGTCTATTTCAGCTAGTAATTACAGTTACTGTCCTTCTTGTGGAGGACAGCTGTGTATGAACCATACAGAATTAAAGAAGCAAAAATATTTTGTTGTATGCAGATAACAAAAGCAAAGAGTTTTCTGCAGCTGCTTCTGGACCTTTTAAGACCACAATGTCTGTCATTTTTGTAGTTACAAGAGTCTTACACCGTGGGTAGTAGCTTATAAAATACGTCAAAAGCAGTTTTTGAATAAAAAAATGTACTTCACAATATTTAGCCAAAAAATGGTAGATATTCTTTGTTCCATTGGCCTTCAAAAGGATAATCTGGTATGAACCAAGAAAAAGCAACAGAAATCTTATGATGCTGAAGAACGGAGCTTTTGTGGGCTTTTTTTTTTTTTAAGAAAAAAATGCTAAACACATATGATGCCAACTGCCACAAGTAACAATAAAGTTGAGGTGTTTGTGTGGGGATTTTGTGAATTTTTTAAAAAGTACCAAATTTGGACCAAAGCAGTTTCTGTATGTGGTGTTAACCGCTGTAATTATGCTTTGATATACAGAGCAATTAATGCAAGACTAGTTCCTCCATTTTCCTTCCATATTTTTGCTGGTTTTGCGTGTCAAGGAAGTTTTTTTTAAAGTAATGATTTATAGACTATAAGCCAGAGGAGACAAGTAACATTATAAACTATATTCTTTTCCTGGGCATTGAAAATCACTTCCCAATTGGTCCCAAACAGTGAAATTGACTCTCGTTGCTCTTGTCTCCAATTATTCAGTCTCTTTCCTACATTTTGAGGCCAGGCAGTGAACTCAGCTTCGCTATGGCAGACATGAGGCAGAGCTGTGAAGTGCCTGAAGTCACAAGGAGAAATGTCCTCACAGCAACCTGAGGCTGACTGTGCTCAGTATTATGATACTGCCTGCAGTGTGATGCTGCCCATGCTCCAGTTTTAAAGACCCTTATTTTTAATATATTGAAGGCTAACCCAGAATCCTAGAAATCTTCCTGCTTTTCCATCCAGCAAAATCATCCATGACAGAGTTGTCTGATCTGCTCTGAAGAAGAGTCCTCTATTAGTAAACTGGTCCCATGCTTCACCGTAAGAAAGTTTTAATCCTGTGTCAACACTTAACTGTCCTTCCTGCCAATTTAAGCTCATTACTTCTTGCCCTGTTACAAAAGAATAAAGAAAAAAATACTACTTTTTTTTTTTTTCTAGCTACTTTTTATGTATTTGGAGGCTGCAGTTCATCTCTAAGGTCTCTCATATTCGAGAGCTTTGGTCACTTAACCTTTCCTTAGGGGCCATGCTCGCATCTGCTGTCATGGTGGCAATGAAAGCCTCTTTCACCATTGTTGCTTAGTGCTTGAATGTGCTGCTGGCTCACAGGTGCATAAAAACACTGTCAGGAAAGATTCAGGGCTGAATGGATGTGACGTGCTGACGTCAATGACCCAGGCTTCAAAACAACTTTATAACCTGGAGAAAACTGAACAAGTCTATAAAAGCTGTGGGAGTAAAATCTGTTGGTTTCTCAGGGCTGTGTAATCCTTCCTCAAACACAGTCACCCCCCAGCAGCCCTGCACAGCTCGCTCAGCCTCCAGCTACTCATTACACGTTCAGGCTTGACTCTTCCCTCAAGGAAGCAGACAGAATAACTGTGCTCAAAGCACCTCTTATTTCCTTGCTGGAAACCCTTTTGGGTGTGTTTTCTTGCACTCCTAGAAGGCAGTGACAGGCTCATTCTCTCTGGCACAAGATAAATGAGCACACAGTCCAGTTGCTGCCTTCTTTTGGCTTTCCTCTGGTGTCTTTATGTCTACCCCAATCTTGTGTGACTGAGAATTTGTGACCATCTTGCACATGGCAGTTAGCTGAGATCTGGAAAACAAAAGCTGTTGAGGAAGAGTTTTCCAGACCACCTAATTCTTACTAGCTGCTTTGTCTTTCCTTGGAGCATGCTATTGTACATTCATTTTAAACCTGCATTCCTGAGGCCTGTCAATAAAAGGTGTGGGTTTCCTCCACCCCTAGCCACAGATCCTCCTTTGTGTTGATATATAATCTGTGTGGTGAACAAGATCATTGGACTGATCTAGCTGAAAATGAATTTAGCAACAAAGCTAACAATGAATTTTCTGCACAACATCTGCTTTGCAGTGGGATGGCACCAGCACCACTGGAGGAATAAATTGGGGCTGGCACAGGGCCAAGCATGCAGAGCAGCAGCCCTGGCTTAACTGAGGTCACTGACCAGCCCTGGCGGAAGCTGGAGTCACTTTTTATCTCAGCCAGATCATTGAATCTCAGCCTTGCCTCCTCAGCAGAGTTGTTCGGTGGTTTAGGCTTCCGCCTCCACCAGTATGTGGGGCCTGTTCTCTCAATGCCACCATGCACCGTATTATTAGGCAGGATGTCCCTTTATTCTGCCTATCCCAGCACACCTGCATCACTGGGAGTGCTGTTTCAAATGTACTGCTCCCCACAGCTCTGTATCCTTAAAACTTGGTTTTATGGGTTCATTTCATCTTAGCTTGCCCATGTCTCCGGAGCTCATAACTGAGGCAGGTCTTTAACGTGAGCTGTGTAGGCTCAGGAACAAAAAAAGCAGCAGCTTGAGAAGGGAACAATTCCACATTTGTAACCTTTCTGGACATCAGCACATTCACTAAACCAGTTCTGCTGAAGTACCACATTTCAGCTTAAGCACTGCACCCCTACACCAGCCTGGGTGCCTTGCACCGGGCTTGAAGTTTAGGCACAAAGGTTCGTGTTTTGCTCAAGCTGGGCTTAACTGAGTGACCCTTCTTAGGAGATGTGACCAAGCAAGCAGCTGAGGTCACACTTGAATTTTTAGTGCAGCATCCCGGTCGCAAGATGTTGGTTCCTTTTTGCGTCTTTATTTCTGCAGCTGTGTGTTCTGGATCCTCTGGGGCTGCCTTCCCAGGGCCAGGGAATTCAGTTAATGTTCCTGTGCTCCCTATCTAGCACAACGTACTCTACAACAACACATGGTATTTTTCATCCCTGCTTTCCAAATTGTTACATTTCCCTAATCCCCTTCTGCTTGTACTGGTAACAAAACCAAACCACTCTCAGGTCTGTCGCTGCGAAAGAACCACTTGATTTCAAGTAAGTTTGTTTTTTTCTTTTGATTTCCCATAAAACCTTCTGTTGAAATATTCAACAACCTTAGGAAAGCATGTGACTTCCCCTCCTCAATTACTGCCTGCCAGAAGCTGGCTTCTCTATTTAAAATGAGACCTTTAGACCATTTGGGGTTTATCTACAATAAGCCCACAGATGAGGTTCCTCCTTGACCCTGCAGCTGATTGTGAAACTGTCACAAGGAGAGAGTTATGCACTTCAAGAAGGTATAAATCACGGAGTTAATCATAATCAAACTGAGGAAGTTAGACAGGAATCAGTTAAAGGCACAAAACCAATCTAGCAGCCATTACAGCTGCCCATTTTGCAAATCCATCATTTGGGAAAAGATAAGCATCCAAGGAAAAACAAATGCCTCTTGCTTGAATGCACACAATTTCCAATACAGAGGTGGTTGCCTTGAAATCTCAGCTCTGATTTAATTTGCTTTATTCAAAGCATTAATTAGAGGTGAGGGTGGAGGAGGGAAGGGGTTGTTTTGAGTTTTGGGGGGCATTCTGTTGGGCTTTTCCGGTATGTCTTTGGTTTGGACTTTCTTTGGGGGTATTTTGAGGCTTTTTGTTTCCTTTTTTTTTGTTTGTTTTTTTCTTTTGATCACACTTACAAAGTTCTCTGTCCTGCCTGACCCAACAGAGATTATCACAAGAGAAGGTTTTCCAGTCTTCTAAAAATCAGTTAGATATTGGACTGAATGTGCACAGATCTGGGCTCAGAGGCGATGTGCAAAATTCAAACCTGAGTTATCAGTTGCCAGCTGAAAGTCTAAATGTAAAAGCTTCTTGACTCAGATTATTGAGTCCCTTATTGGAATTTCTGTCAAAAGCTTTCCTGTGGTTGTTACTTAAGGGCAAGTGTAGTATTGCTCTAGACAAACAAAGCTACAGGAAACAGGTCTTGGCACAAAAATTATTTGCTGCTTCACTGAAGTGGAGGCAGCTAAAGGGGTGGGAATCCAGTTTCACAGTGAGATAAAACAAAACCCATTACCTTTATGTATTTATTTTATGTTAGGGTTTGGTGGGCTTTGGTTGGTTAATTGGGATGGAGAGGGCTTTGGAGGTTGGGGTTTTTTCTGGTGGAGTTTCTTTTTGTTTGGTTTGGCTTTTTAAGTGTAGAGAGGAACAAAAGGAGGCCGGAAGAAAAACAAGATATCAAGAATAAAGACTTTAACCTGGGTGCCTTATCCAGGGTGAATGACAGGATCAGCTGTAGTATTGTCTTCTCTGGCATATTTTTAAAAACTATTTTTGAACGAGTTCAATTTTAGTGCAATGTAGCCTGGAGAGGAGGGTTGGGACCCAGTGCCCAAGGTAAGTGAGTATTCCATGGAAACTTCAGTGTGGGAGCATTTCACAGTGAGGCCCAGTGGGTGTTAGCTGTTTACACAGAATAAAAGGTCTGCAGTAGGAGATAGAGAGCAGCCCCCCAGTAAGACTGATACAACCTCAGCCACGTGGTACACTGGCATTAAAGCCATTTTTGTGGATACATTGATTTAAGTCCAGAAAAACGGGAAACTAAAACTTGCTCGTGTTATGGAAGTGCCTTAAGCACTGAATTTCTCTCCTATCATTTTTCTTCTCTGTGCCTCTCATCCTCTCTCTGTTTTATTTAATTTGGTTTTTTAACTGGAAATTCCATTTTCTTGATGCAACTTTCCTTGTGCCTGGTACTGTTCCACGAAAAGTTTTGTTCTCCATACTTCGAGAGTTTGTGACAGAAGAGATAATTTCATTAGAAACCCCCTGATCAAGCTGTAAATGGCACACTGCATCCCAGAGCTCTTCGGTACAACAGGAGAGGATGCACATTGCTGTGCTCTGCTCCTCATGGTCCTCAACTCTAATTAAAGATGCTTTGCCATCCGTGAAACAGTTCCAGCAAGAAACGTGAAGGCAACTCCGATTGTATTATAATCACTTCTAGCCCAAATGTTCCTTTAATGCTGGCTCTTTTGTCTAATTTGGGAATAAAATCCTCTGTGCAAACAGTTTTGGGGCATGGCCCTTTCTGAAATGTCTGGGTTAGTGTTGTTCAGGAAGTCAGATTAGATGACCACAGTGCTGCCTTCTGGTCATAGGTCCAGGACAAAGTTTATCATTTACCTTTTTCCTTACCCTTTTCCCCTACCTCCTTCAAAGTGTGAAACCCAGGTGTGACACTGTGCAAGGGCTCTGTCTGTAACATCTTTGTCATCCCCTTTTTTTTAATATATTTTTCAGCTACCACTTCCCAGAAACTCTCTGAGATAACAACATCTGTAGTAGAGGTTTACTGTGCAGGAGAGTATGCTCAGCTAAGGTGCTACAGTTGTGTTTTATTTTGGGTTTGGGGTTTTTTTATCTTAAAAAAACCCAAAAAAACCAACAAAAAAACCAAAAAATCCCAAAACAATTCCTTCCCTCTTCCCCCCACCAAGAAACTCTACCTTCTGAGGGACACCTGTTAAACAAAAAATATCCTCTTTCATTTCAGAGGATGGTTTGAAAACTTGCAGGAAAGGAGAGCTTTCCTGTAATGTCTCCAGCACCTGCTGGTGTGCAGCAGATGGTGCTGAGGAAAGTAGAGGTTTTTTTACAAAAACGGGAGTGGATGTTACTGGGTGTATTTCTTTCTCCCTATCGTCCTGTGCAATCCTTACTGCATCTGCTGCATAGAAGCCAAATGGCAGGAGGGAACCCTCCTCAGTCATCACCCACTGGAGATGGAAAAACTACAGCTCAGTTCCCCAACCATGTATTTAATATTCCCTGGGGAATGTTATGTTCTGCACTTGTTTTCACATCTTCATCTATTGTAAAACTGCAGACTCAGCTCAAGGTGTTTTGAAAAGTGCATCCTGTTGCCCTGTGGGGTAGGGGTTGGACTAGGCTAACACAGCTATATCCACAAAACCTTGATTTTGCCTTGCACAGGTTTGCCAGAAAGGTTTCCACCTTTGGCTTTCACTGACGAGGATCTTATTTTCTGGCTGTACAATACATTGCAGGCAGAACTGAACAAGTAGATTAAAAATTTTGAAAGCACTTGTGACATCAAGGGATAGATTAAATCACCAAGACAATTGAATCATATTTTCAGTAGAAGATAACATCGCAAAATGATTAAATCCATAGGCCATTTTAACTACCTTATGTCCTCTGCTTCAAAATATTGAGGCCAAAGTACCTGAGGCCTCTGCTGCTCAGAATGTCACTTTGAATAGCTGTCTAGGGCTATCAAGTATCCCCTAGAAGAAGAACATAAAAAACCTTCAGTGTGGATCAAAGTTGAAGCATGGAGTGCTTACAGACCATTTTCCATACAGGCTGATACAAAGTACTTGGGGAAAGGGGATGGGTGATAACCCTGTGGCTGTTTATAAGAACTGCTATTTTATTTTAGCTCAGACATTGTTAGTCCTGATGGTTTTTTAACTTACTGGATTACCAGATATCTGGGTACCGCTGATCTACTACCACGGAAGTCCCTTCTTGTACCTGAGAAAAAACAACCCAACACACATCAGAATTGGAGCTACTGGGGAAAGATTAGATCTAAGATGCTGCCATGAAGTCCCCAAGGAGACAGTGCAGAGGGCAAAAGGAGGTGGCTACTGCAGGTAAGATCAACCCATCTGGAGATCTTTCAGCTGGACTTGTGTCCCTGCTCATGACTTGGCTGGAAAAAATAAAAGATGGTGTCCCAGAGTCACCCCTAAGGCTATTGTTCTGATTTGTGCTAGGCCTCGTAAACCTGGCTTCAGGTCCCTGCTTCATGCAAATTCTTCCTGTGCCAACAAGCAAGCCATTCACCTTCCCTGTTTGCCACTTCCCCGTCTATAGTATGTAGATAAAATCCTCCCCATTATCTCAGCATGGACGTAAAGAGTGGGAGGTTCTGTTCATGGATTTTTTTTTTCAAAATTTTTCTGCTGACATAATAGATTCTGGATACTCCTGGAAAGAGAGAAAAAGATTGTCTTTTAGAAAGTACGTGTAATTAGAAAAGTCTGAAGAGGAAATTATCTGATAGGTTTTTTCTTTCTTTAATTCTTCTTGATTCTCTGAAAATTATTTCTTTCTGTTTACTGGGGTAGTATTATCGTCTTACAGAAGGCTCACCAGACCTTATCTGTTATTTGTTTTGCCATGACTCTAAGAGGCAACATTGTGTTACTTTGACTTGGAAAGAGATGAGAGTTCCAGTCTGTAATTTGCAGAATAAAATAAAGTACCCCATCTTCACTGGATAATCAAAACCTTTAGCACCTTAGTGCTAGGCTCAGCAAGAAAGAAAATTCTGTGAGGTGATTCTGGTTGGTCTCTGTAGGAATAAAGCCATGCATCCAAGAAAACACCATAAGGGGGACTGAGGCTGGGATCTGATGTGACCTGGAAGTAGAGGAGGGAGAAGAAATGCACCCCAGACGTGGTGTGTGCTGCAGGGCAGGAGGCCTGCGCATTGCCTTCAGTACTGCAGCACCCATGGGCCCTGCCTGGCCCAGAGAGCTGCAATGGGCACTTCTTCCAGAATCCAGAATTATTGTTTTAGCTGGCCAGAATCCACAGCTGATATAACCTAGCTGATAAAGCCTTTGTCTTCACCTTTATGGTCAGACCTGTACTTTGAATGCTCTGGCCACCTTTGGTTCAAAGGTCGATGACATACAATGGGAGTATTTTCTTAGCCATTAAGGTGACCTTTCTAAAAACACTGGATGCTCAGCAGTGCTTAACCATGTATACACCTAGCTGCTAGTCTGTGCAATGAAAAATTAGCTTAGTGTTTTGATAAGTGACAGAGGAGCCATCTATGTATTTCAAACCAAAATGACAAAATAACTTGGCATATTTTCTTAGCAGAATCACATGGTATTAAAAATGTTTTATGGAGGAAATATTTTGAGCTATAAAATTTTCTGTTTGTTTTTTTCTGCCTAGTGAGATAACAGCAGAATGTTTTGTCTACACGTAACCAGTCTTCATTAGCTGCTGGAAGATGTAATATTGATACAAACTTCTTGGAACTTCAGCTCAAAAGAGAGATAATTTATAATGCTTTGGATGGGAAGTTTCCGAGAAAGGAACTTCCTTTAATAATAGAGGGTTTATTGGCTTTTTTCTGTTTTATTTGTTTAGGGTTGTTGGTGCTTAGAATATGCTTTACATCAGTATAGTACCCAGTAGTTAGTGTGTTGCTTTTTTCGGATTTATTTCCATCTATATGCTTAGACCTCTTATTTAAACTGTTGATACTATTAACCACCAGCAATATAACTAATTACCTTTATTATGGTAAGACCTAGATGCCACTTATAAATACGATTTTTTTTCACTAGATGCTGTATAAACAGGCTAAGGCAGTCCATGGCTGAACACTTCACAGTTTCAGTATTCCACAGAACAATATATTATATTAAACAAGCAGATAAACGTTACATAGGGACAGCAGATTTTTTTTATTTGGTTCATTTAATTTGATTTGGTTTATTTAATTTGTTTGAATATTAAGTGAGTGGTGCTCAGTAAAAAATGGAAGGAGATTATTTGATTAGGAAAACAAACAACAGGAGAGATGAGAAGGGAAGCACTGGAGTGAATTCGGCAGGGATAAAAGAAAGGGAAGTAAGGCAAGCAGGTACACCAAGGGCTAAAGTGAAGTATCAAAGAGAAAGTTGGGAGGAAATACATGGATTGAAAACTGTAGTAAAATTCCTGAAGACATCACAACACATGATATTACCAGTAGGTAATGCACTGGTCAGTCTCCAGATGACTGTGGGGTTTTCTATTAAATGTGAAGGCGAGGCCAGCATAAAGAGATCTTGACATTAGGGACCCCAAAGGAACTTAAATTCACTCCTCTCATCCTCATTGCAGCTGAGGTCCTCGGTAACTGCAACTTGCCCTGGTTAGGGAAAGCAAGGAAAGCCATGCTCATTTATTACAGAATAGTTCTGCTTCCATCACATCTTCAGTGATCACTTTCCATGCCTCTTTAATTAAAACACTGTCCATAACAGCATGAAAACTAGATGTGTCCTTTGACATTGATAGTGGTTCAATTAGTAGCTAGTCCATGGCTATATGAATATTTGGAAAAGTTTGTTTTCCCCCTATACTGCTTTTAGAGAGGAAATCTTAATCTGGAGTCTGGTGTTCTACATTGTCTTTTAATGAAGTTGAGCGTGTGCCATCTGCCAGCCTTCCGGATTACTTGGGCAACTTCCATGTTGCTATTCACATAAATTGATGCATAATTTAGGTTATATGCTAGATACTGGCCTCGAGGCATTTCTCCATTGATTCCAATGAGGACTTAAGTTATCTCTTGCTGTAGTCACTGAATCATCACTATTCTTTTAGATCAAAAGCCTAAAGGAAAAACAGTTAAAAACATTTCCTGTCATAAACCTGAAATCTTGAGCCAGTACCTTAAAATGCAAGAACAAACCATTAAAAACTGCCCACAAGCATGAAACAACTGTTTTAATTTTTTGCCAAAACCAGTTTATCAGATTAAGATGGCTGACTGACTTTCCTTTTTCTGGTCTGTGGTTTGCTGTGCGGGATGTCTTTGTGTCACTGGTTTTAAGAGCCTGACCTTTAGTTATGGGAAATAATTTTTTGCTGTTCTTATGAACATGGCCCAAGGAAACTAGAGCTTCATTTTTAGTCTGCTGCCTTTAATGCAAAAAGTCCAGTATAGCTGATTCCTACAGTCTACGGCAGAGTTATGGAATCTGCCCTTAACTCTGGGTAAGGATGTGGAGAATTGTCCTGCTTGACAGAGAGAGGACTTGGACAGGCTTGAGAGGTGGCCCCGTGTGAACCTCATCGAATTCAACAGGGCCAAGTGTGAGGTCCTGCAGAAGGCTGGAGCAACACCAAACACAGACGCAGAATGGGAGGAGAATGAATTGAGACTAGCCCTGGCGAGAAGGATTTGGAGATGTTAGCTGATGAGAAGCTCAACAGGAGCCAGCACTGTGCACTGGTAGTCCAGAAAGCCAACCATGTCCTGGCCTGCATCCAAAGCAGCCTGACCAGAAGGTTCAGGGAGGGGATTCTGCCTCTCTGCTCTGGTGAGATCCCACCTGCAGAGCTGCATCCAGCCCTGGGATCCCAGCACAGGAAGGACATGGAGCTGTTGGAGAGAGTCCAGAAAATCAGAGGGATGGAACACCTCTGCTATGAGGAAAGGCTGATATAATTGAGATTGTTCAGCCTGGAGAATGGAAGACTTTGAGGAAACCCTAAAGGGGGCCTACAAGAGAGATGGAGAGGGACTTTCTATGAGGGCATGTAGGACATCGGGGAATGGCTTCAAACTGACAGACAGTCAGTTTAGATTGCACATGAGGAAAAAATTCTTTACTGTGAGAGTGGTGAGGCCCTGGCACAGGCCACCCAGAGAAGCAGTGGGTGCCCCATCCCTGGAAGTGTTCAAGGCCAGGTTGGGTGGGGCTTGGAGCAACCTGGGATAGTGGAAGGCGTCCCTGCCCATGGCAGGGAGGTGGAAGAAGATGATCTTTAACGTCCTTTCGAACTCAGACCATTCTATGATTCTGTGTTTCTACCTCAGAGATCTGGCATCTTTAGTAATTGTTTAGCTACTCCTACATTGTCGTAAAAATAAATTTATGTTTGCAGAGGGCTCTGAGACGATGAGATGAAAGGTTCTGAATAAGTACAAAGTATAATTATTAGCTAGTGTTTAACAATGTTCTATGATTATCACACTGCCTGTGTAAACAGTATTTACCTTTGAGTTAATACAGGGTGAGATCTGGGCATCCCACACTACCTTTTTCACTTCCACTGAATCTCATCTAGGACTATTTGAGATCTTTGTCTTCAGTTTCTTGCAGCTCAATCCAAAACTCTCAAATGAGGCTATTTGTTGATAAAACATTGTTTACTTAAATCTTGGAAACAGTCAGGAAAGAACCACTTGATTTCAACAGCTGCTTTTACAAGGGTGTCTTGGCAAGAAGTAGTCATTTATTCAACTATCAACACCGAATTAACAAGTGAGGGTACTCAAAAATTTCTTAAGGTTCTCTAAAGAAATGCATATTTAAAAGGAAATCTCTAAGTTTGACATGTTCATGTGCACTGTAATACACACTAAAGAAATCTATTTCTGGCTCAGGTCAGCAGTTCTAGGGTTTCTGAGGAGTTCTGCAGTAACTGGGTGTTTACTTCCTCCTCGCTGCTGGTATGTGACCACCCCAGGAACAGGCTATATAGCACGTCACTGACAGCAGTCAAGTTATAATTACTTTGCTTGAGGATTTTTGTTTGTGGTTCCAGCTATCATTATGGATGCAATTCATGCCCTTCATATTTTAAAGGAGTTATTTAAGGCAATAAAATTGAACAGGTAGCAGAGGTACACTTTCAGTGACATGGTATTGTGATCACACATGCACATTGACCTCTCTATTCCATCTCACACTGTAAATTGTTGCTCACTGTATTTATTTAAGATTTGTGTAGAAGTTTAGATGGCAATAAGAACTCAGAATACCTTTCTGCTCCTTGTCAGGATGGACACTCAGAAATTTCTGCTTAACTGTCTGTAAGTTCATTTGAGCTTCTCTATAAACTACATAAGCTGTTTTTTACCTCATAACTTAAGGAGAAAAAGAGTTCTGTTTTAACACAGCTGCACAGCGGTTAGAGAGAAAAAAAATGTAAAAAGAAAAATAAAAAAGGGTGATTTAAAAGCTTATAGAGTCAAAGAGAATTTGCTAGCTTCCAGTATTTCGCAGTACTTACCATGAAGGTCAGCATGTGTCTTCCTCTTTGTTTGAAACCTGTCCAGTTTCCATTCAGATGCAGCTGCTTCAAATGCCTTTTGTTCATATACAGGTTTGAGCAACTCCAGAATATTGTAAAGGAGAAGGGAGGGGATGAGAGGAACATCCTGACGAACCTGAAGGCCTTGTCATAGCTTGTCACAAAGCAAACGGTGTAATGCTGTGGAGGTCGCCCCAAGGCTGGGCAGAGCAGCAGTGTGTCCACTGGCTAGCAGTGCCCAGAGGAGCTGTAAATAGAACCTTTTCTCTCTCTGGTGCCAGCTAGATGCTAGATTTGCGATCATGGCATTTACAGTTCAGCTCTGCTCAAACAGCCTCTGTGCCAAACAGTAGGCGAAAAAAGCAAGCAAGCAAGGAAGCTTCTCCAGATCTCAGCACGGGGGATGGAGAAAATCAGATGATGAATTCATTATAGGCACTGAGTATTTGTGGCTGAAGTAAATATTTCTCCTGGGTCAGATCCCTTTCTATCTTCCCTGATAAATGAACTGGCATCAATGGACGTATTACAAAGGCTCTATGCTGTGGCTTTACTTTATCCAGACTTAGAGACACGTCAAGAGGAAAGACATGTATTTTTCACTCAGCCTAAGAGCTATTAATCACAGCTCTGTCTGTGTAAGATCTGAGGATTCAATCTAAAACACTAATAATTAAAAAAAAGGTGTTTTCCCTTTACCACTTTGCCTTAAAATCTGTAATTCAATGCTCTGTCCAAGAGAAGAAAACTTCAGCAGATAACACTCAGAGCAAAGAATGCATAGCACTGGACATAGGCGGCTGACTTCCCAAGCACAATCTATCTTGTCTTTGCTGGACTGGAGGCACCAAATTAATAATGTATTGGGGTGGAGGGTTTTATTTGAGGGGGAGGGTCAGGTCTTTTGGGGGTTTTGTTGGTTTGGGGTTGTTTTTGTCTTTTTTTTTTTTCAGGGGTTATTTGTACTGTAAGATTTCTGTCTTTCCTTGATAAAAACAAAAAAGGTAGACCAAAAATACACTGACATTTTTTATGCAGGTGTTCATCTGTGCATATGACTGATTTTTAGTGGCCACTGGGAGTGTTGCATGTGAGGCGATGATACTTTTGCAAGCTTCCAGTCCAAAGGAGAGAGAGGGAACAGCAGGAAACATAACAAATGGAAGGGAAGCTCAAAGTAAGAGCAGAGCAAAAGAGTCAATAAACAGCACTTCCAAACCAGCAAACATCTGTCTGTTACCAAAGCAGATGTTGCAATAGCATTTTCAGAGGAGAAAGCAAGAAGGCCAATCTAGAGATCTATTAGCTGTGTTTATCCAGCCTTTAAAGCTGGATAATTTACAATTACAATTTCAATTTACAAGCTCAAAACCAAGACAACCTTCTTCCCAGGCCTGTGTATTCAGCTAGTCTTGAGCAGTGCTCTTTCATGTGTGTATGGGTTATGATGCCTTGCCCTTGCTTTTGGATTATTCTTGGTTTACCGTAAACCGTGCTGCTTTATGGTTTTTAAATAGGCATCAAGTGACTGCACTTAGTTTTAAAATAAACCAAAAAAGTGTATCAACAAACAAAAATGAGCAAAGTTTATTTTTGTTTCAATAAGTGTTGGCTTTGTAGGACTAGCAGAAGAAAACATGATGTATTTGAAACCATACACCAGTGATGCGGAGCGAACATGACAAATGTGCTAAACAAATTGATGCTGCCTTGTATAAAGCTGAGGTTACCTTCTCCTTTAGATGTAAGTGGCTTGTTAGCACCTCAGAGAGAGACATAGCCTGAATGCCCTGGAAGCAGGAGAGCTGCAATTGTGAGCAAGCTGTTTTGCCTTCAGGAGTGGAAGGTAGGGGGAAGGAGCTATGGACAGTTACATTTTATTAAGATTTTTAATCACACATCAAAAATCAATCTGAGTTCTTTTAGGGCAGTAATTTAGGACTTTGAGGGAAATATTCCTGCCTCTCTAGATAGTGATTTTATATCACCAAACACAAAGTTGCAATATTGTTTTGCTTCCGAAGTAATTTCCAACCCTTTTTGATTCTGTCAAATCTTTTTAGCTTCTACCTCTTGGGATGGCTGTACCACTTTCTCTGAGTTGTTGGCATATGGGGGAACTGCTATTATATCCTAAAATGTTCTGTTGGGTTTCTGTTTGGGGCTGGGAGGGGAGGCAGGGCTGAGAGGGCACAACTATTTCAGTTTCTTTCTGCACAGTGAAACAGGCTCCTGTTTCCCATGGGCTGAAGAGCTGTACAAGGTTGGGAGAGCCTGCTTTCAGGGCAATGAAGCTGCACTTACAGCCATAGTCCTTTAATGAGAGACAAGAGGTGATAATGGAGTGAGTCACCCAGCCCACATGTGTGGAGTCTGGGTACAGCCTGTCCCTGAGGTTCCATAAAGGCCACTAATTCCTGCCCTCAGGGACACACTGTGGTGGATTAGACTGTTCTCAGCACCTTCTGAGTTTTCCTTATGGTACCAGAGTGTCAGTCCTAAGCCATGTCTTGTTTAGGAAGTAGCACTAATCAGATCTTCCAGTCTTTCAGGGGTTTTGTTTGTTGGGGTTTTTCTGGGGGAGTTGTTTGCTGTTGTTCTTAAATTTCTCCACACCTTAGGTGATTTTTAGAGCAGCTGCTTACGTACGTGTTGAAGAGGAGCCGGGTAGTGGCGGGTGGTCTGTGTTTGAAACTCTGCAGAGTGTTTTGGGAGCTTTAGAGTAAAAGGTGATATTGATAAAGATCTTTGAAAGAAAGTTCAATAATAGAAATTCAGCCAGTTCCTGGCAAATTTAATGCTACTGCACTGTGCCTCTAAACTGGCAGGAGGTTTTATTTAAGTAGAGGATTATTTTGCTTTGATTATTATTTATTGTTTATTGTGAAGGGGAGAATTTTTCTTTGGGTTTTTTGATGTGCTCTTTGGTAGGGCATGTTGCATGCTTGGGTATTTTGTGTCGGGGGGGGCAGCACTTTTGTTCAGTTTTTGTTTAGAAGAGTGGAAAAACAAGCAAGCCAGCAGGTGAAGAGCAGTGCTTGAGTGTATCTTCGATTTCCACACCCCTCATCCAGTTAAGGAACTTTTTGTTCTCTGTTTAAAGTCTTTCCTTGAGCTTAGGGGTTGGCTACAAGACTTAAAAAAAAAAAAAAAGCCACTAATTCATTTATCAAAAGGCTTCTTGGAAAGTCACGCTAAGAGAGTTTATGAGCAGCTTCTGGCTGACTCACTAGCAGGAGTTACTTATACTGAGAGGCAGCAAAGGGGGCAATTGATCAACATTTGTGTCCATTTTTCTAAGAAGTCATTTGTTAGGTGACAGAGATTGCTAGGCTTGACCAAAGAGAAATTTCTGTGCAAATACCTACAGGACCAGGTTCTGTAATAAAACAGGCTGGTATAAATCTCTAGAAAGGCTGCTGATGTCCAACAGTGCCAACAAGCCACACTTCACGTGGCCTTACACAGTTTACAATAGCAGACACCTTTGGGCAAATAATCTATGCTTCAAGCTTTACATTTGTGTATCTCTCCTGTAAATTGTTTGCAAAAGATGTGGGATTAACTAAGATACCTCATGTAAATTAAGCAAAGGCTTGCTCTGCAGTCGTGTAGCCTTAACGGGCACAAAAACTACTGAAAAACCAACACAACTTCTAAACTATTGTCCAGATTATCAGTCTCCCCAAGAGAAAGTTGTGTCAATAGTGCTGTCCTTAGATTTGTTAATTGCTTCTAAATTTTTTTACGGGGAAGGCAGATATTTTTAAGCATGTCAAAGAAGTGATTTGTTGAAATAATCATTGTTCACATGCTTATCTGAAGGATATAATGTAATTTGCCTAAGTATGAGTATATAACAAATAAAATGGGAACATCTATCATTGGTGTGCAGTATGCCCAAACTAACTGAGAGTCATTGATTTTAGTTGTTTGATCTCTCAGCCTTAATTTTTTGCCAGATGGGTTTTCTGTGCTATTTAAAGATGGGCTTACAGCCAGGTGTGGGACACAGCCACAACAATATCTCCTTCGTAAATGCGCAGTTTCAAACACAATCCCACCCTATCAGCTTTAAAATACTTAGATCCCAACTTTCATTCCCCAAAGAAAACTTGGCATTTTGTGTGGACCAGTATGGCAGAGCCACAGCCACAATTTCCATCTTGCTGTACTGTGTTGCTAATGGCAGCTCATTAGCAGGCACCACATTCCTCTCTATCCAGTCTCTGTACTTTTATTTATGGCAATGGGTATTGATAATCTTGATTCAGCACTTTAACCTGGTCTTGGGAACAGCTGGAAAAATGTCAGCAGGTGGTGGGGGAAGACAGAGGCACCTGGCCCATTTTGATTGCACAATTAGGGCTTTGAGAGCAGATGTAAAACAAAGATGTGTGTATGAAGTCAATCCATCAGCAAAGCAGCTGGAGATGCAACAGACGTGGAGGTTCTAGGGCATTCCATTAAACTTTCAACCCATCAAGATGCTCCTCTTCTACAGTAGGAGGCAGTGGGGAGAGAGTGTGGTCAACAGTTTGGTTTTGAAAGAGCGGGCTTTACCTGTCTTCCTCAAATTTAATAAGATACCAAGGTCCACCACAGCACTTAAAACATCTGTCAGAAGAGGCAAGCGTCAGATTGGCTGAAATAATTTCTATGCTTGGCATTGTATTTCCTCCCTCTCCCAAACCTTCTTTTACCTTCTCTAGAAAAAACTGTCTGCTTCGTGTTCTAAAGAGCCTCCTGGTATCCCTTTTATCCCACATTTATTTATACTTCAATCAGACACCTTCCCCAAGCTTCCTCATGTTGGTGCCATCTTTCCAGTGCCATAAATGGCCACTCTACCCATAGTCTTTCTGGTTTCTAGCTCTGACAGCTTTCATACAGCCATCTATGCGAGTGCACAGCCATCAACAGGTGCTTGGGATTTGAGAAGGGACTAGGAAGCAGCTCTGCACTTTCTTGGAAGAAATTGCCTTGTGGAAGGCTCTGCCTGCCAAGGCTTGAGTTCTGCAGCATGAGCTGCTCTTCGTGCTTGGCCCAGGGCAGACACAACGTTCTGCCTGCAACCCTCTGAGCGGCCAAGGCCTAAATGCTTCTTTGTAAAGAGTGTGTTTACTTTATATGAATCTAAGACATTTGAAAAACATGATTTTAATCAATAAGTTAAAGGTTAGTGAGATATTTAAGGGAATACAAGAATAGTTTACTTTATCCTACCTTTAAATGTTAAGGTTAGCTGGTGGAGCAAAGACAGCGCAGAAATTAATGGAGTGTATATATAAAATGAGAATGGTGTCAGAGCCAATTTTCTTAAGCATTGTGAGTACTGCTGACGTAAAACAAAATAATATTTTTTCATTGTTGTGCTCTTATGAGTGCCTGTGAACTTGGAAAGTCAGAGATAAAGTTTAGGGTATTTTTGGAGGGTATGTACGAAGAATAGGTGCAGATTGTCATTTTCATGTTTATAAATCACTTCAATAGTCTTGACCCGGAGTTTATTGAATCTAGTGCTATCTTTCATGTAAAATAGCATGCCTGTAGTCTACAACTTTTAAGGACCTATTTTTTTCCTCCACTGTATATTGTAGAATTCTATCCTTTCCTAATATGGTGTTTGAGAGATGTTTTAAAAATAAATCATATTGACATTTGGATTTAATTATAAATTTCAAAGATAGGAACGCATAGTTTATACAATATTTTAGCACAATGTTCATCTGATCAGTACACAATGAAAACTTTTTATTAACTTTACATTATTCAAGAAGCCCAGACACTCAGGTTTTTGGGAATTTGTATATTGATATGGAGAGAGATCAAAACAATTGTCTGCTGAAATCCACAGCAAAAGCTGTTCTGTACAGAAATAAACCTGTGGGATTGTTGTAAATTACTGAAGCCATGGAGTGGATGTAAATCAGCTTTTCTTCACCATTTATTAGAAGGTTTTGTGAGAGAAGAACTACAGAGAGTAGTTGTAACGCTGCTGAACTTCAAGACAGCCAAAAGCATGGGGGCTGTAATAGCAGTCTAGCTGTGTTTCCTTCCCTTTGCCTGGGACTGCAAAGCCAAGTCTGCAGTGGCACGCTCAGTTTGGGGCTCCCCAGTACCAGCCTGACAGGAATATACTGGAGTGAGTCCAGTGAACGACCCCCAGGACGGTTTGGATCTGAAGGCACAGAATGGATGATGAGCAGCTGAGAGCTGGGTTTGTTTGATGGGATAATAAAGAGAAAAGGAAGCCAGGCTCTTTTCAGGAGTCTGTGATTGAAGGGTAGAAGTAGTGGGCCCAAGAATGTAAGAATATTGGAAGCTCCAATTCGACATAAGAAGAAACTTTTTGGGGATGGTTAGACACTGCTAGAGGGACCTGGAGAGGTTATGAACTCCCCATTCTTGGCAATAGTCAAAACTCGACAGAACAAGGGCCTGAGGAATCTGCTGCAACTCTGAGCAGCAGGTTGGATTAGGTGGCCTCCAGGGAGCCCTTCTCAGCTGCATGATTTTCTGGTTTTCAGCAAGCAATGAAAGAAAAACAAAAAGCAACGACTAATGCTGAGATCACGAAGAGTTTACAAAGACCAGCTAGCGGATGACATTCTAAGACTTCTAACAACCATGTATTTCTGGTTTTGCACTGGAGAGTGTGCCTCCCAAAAACCGAGTGCTTTGGTGAGCTCGTGCTTGTCCGGGGTGTCTTACAAGTACTGTACAATGCAGTATGTTCCTGATGTTCAAAATTCTTATTCATGAAGTATATTTCCCTCAAAAGCCATCAGTTCAGACATTTTTGGTTTATTGTAGATATTTCTCCCAAGTCCCTTTATACTCCAACTTTTTTCATCTCTTCACAGACTGGCATCCCCTTTTTATAATGTTGTACAGTCTAAGCACACTTCTTTATACAAGGATTGCAATAGATTCAATAAAATTTTTCTTTAGGTCTATCAAAATGATTTATAAGACCCTTGTGTCATTTCTCCCAAAATACACTGACAAATGGGAATCTTCCAATACAATATAGTCTCCAGGGTAGCTTTAATGTCTTCTTGGATGTAATCCAATGTCTTGCAGGACGCTGAAGGATAGTTTGTCTTCCTAATGTTACTGCTTCTAATATTTAGCAACAGTTCAGCTGTATGAACTTAAAATACAGATGAATAAAAATATTCAAAAGAGAGAAGAAAGATGGGAGTGGTGAAATAGCGCATTCCATCACCACTTTCTTGGAAGAAACTGATGAGGCTGAGGAAGCAAGAGGTTGCTTGAGGCATTGAGTCAGATAGCTGGAGGGGGTAGAGCTGGAAGTGCAGGTATAGAATTCCATTCTCCTGAAGAGAGAGAGAAATGTCTGGAGAAATTAGGAAGAAGAAAAGACATGAGAAGGTATAAACATGCAGAAAATTAAGAATACTAGCCTGATCATGGAAGCTTGATGAAGTTGGAGGAGGAGAAACTGATGTTTGTTGGTGCATGAACTTAGCTGGAGTAGACCTAGTGATGAGGAACAGTAGCAAAAATTATTAATGAAACCCAGAAGGCACAACAATAATCATGCTGATGAAAAACCTTGCAAATTTTAAATACTGTGTTCAATAAGGTTTTTTTACCCCCCTCTTGTTGACATATTGGTGAAAATACAAATTCTAGTAAAACCTTGACAAAAAGTCAATGTAAAGACATGGGAAACAGTATAAATAATGACAACCCATATCTCTGAGACTGCCCTCTGCAGAGGTGCAACAGGCCCTTCCAGTGAAATATTAAACTGTCCTTACTGTAATAGAGATCAACAGAGTGGACTAAATTATTTTCCATTGCAAAATTAGTATGTGCATAATCTTTAAATGCTATAAAGACACGGGACTAGCTTTCGTTATTCTGAAGAATTAGAGTAGAAATATGTTGGTTAACAGGTTCTGTGGGATTTATCTCTCTATCAAATAAATACCTCGATCTGTTCTTGTATGATTGATTTACGTTAGGAGCTTTAGGAAACTTGATTTTTGACTCTTCATTGGATCTGGCATTCAAACTGGTAAGAAGAGCAATGAATTGATCCCTTTCAGCCAGTCAAAAAATACAGCTGGTGACTGAGAACTGTGGGCAGAGGGGGAAGGAAGAGATCTCAAGGGACAGTTCAGTGGAAGGTGCCCCCAGTGCATAGGGGAGACTGCAGTGCTTGTTCCTTCCTTGATGTAAAAGAGAGGCCAAAACTCCAAGAAATGATGATGAAGCTCTATGGACCAAACTATTACAGGAGTAGATCCAAGCCCCACTCATTGCAGTTGCTCTGGGCTGCACTGGTCGGATAACAAAGCCTCTTGAGATACTTTTAAAACTGTGAATACCAAAGTGTTCCCCAGGTTTCCAGTGACCGAATTGTTAGTCTGCAAACTTAGCTAGGCAAATCCTTCAAAAGACAATTAAATTTATTCTCTTACTTCCATGGAGTTTGTTGTTGTTGTTCCCTTAAGGGGGTTTTGGGTTCTGTTGTATCCAAACATTTAATGAGAAATTTATGAGATCTAGTAAGATCATGGCTCAAATTTCTTTAGCAGTTGGGTATTGAATGGAGAGCTGTCAGACAAGTTACTGTTTTAATCACAGCACCAAATCTGCACTTCCGAAACTTTAGTTTAGGTTTCTGGCCATATCTTCAGTGACAAAAAGCAGTTTGATTTTACCCAATAGCATTTGAAGGACAGCCTGCACCTGAGTTAACGTTTTTGTCCATTCAGAAAATAATAATATTTCACTCAAGCTTAATCTGTGCCTCTTTATATTTATGAAGATAATACATCGCAAAGTTTTAAATACTGGTTTCCATTAGGTTTCCCAGTATGCAAGATCCAAAAATAGTAGTTAAGATCTTCAGAAAAATACTCTCCTGTAGTCTATAGCTCATTTAAAAATTTAAAATCTGACTAAAGAAAAATCCCCATGAGCATAAACACGATAGTTGCATTTTTGTATTGCAGGAGGAGTGCTACACCCATCAGCATCCTGGTAAAAAGCAGCAAGTCTAAAGCAAACATACTGAAGTGGCAATTTCTTGTCCTGGCTTACAGTATTAAAATTGCAAGTGTCTAATTAAAGTACTTCTTAGAAATTGATTCAATATTGCTGCTTGATAAAGAACCTTATTCAATATATTACAATTTTAACTTTGTAACAGATTTGTAATTTTTTTTTAATCAAAAAATGATAAAATTATTTGGAGACTCTAATTTTTATCTCATCTACTTCTTGGCTGTTTCTGTTTGTACTGTGTAAATATTTTGAATTATCTTGTTTAGACTTTTGGAGGATATTTGGAGTTCCTACATGATAGTAAAAACTTCACTGTAGAGATCGTAAAGGCTCATGTGAATCTGAATTTTATGTCAGTTTTTACACGCTTTGATTATACAAAATTATGAAAGGAAAAAACGTGGTTTCCACTGACGTATAATTTCATAGTGATATTTTTGCTGTCGGGAGAGGTTTTTTAAATTATTATTTTGTTGCTGAAATGTTTGCAAAGTCTTGTTGAGGTTTGGGGTGATAGAAGTGATATAGTCAGAAAAATTTTAATTCCCTGTCTAAAGCATCATTTTCGTTAGTAAGCAAACTGCAACAAGAAAATCTAATATAGGTCATAATGCAGCATATGTGGACAAAACCCAATCTTTCTATTAGCTAGTGAAATTAAGCAGGAAAATTGGTTTCTTTTTAGGGCTGTTTGGTTATGAGATTTTTAAAATAATTTCTGTAATGATCACACTGCTTCAAAAACAAGAAAGAAGTAGAAACATCTACCAATGTACAAATAAGTTTCTTTCTATCTATTATCTTATAATCCTTTGAAAAATCTTAACCTGGATAAAACCTTTAATTTTCAGAAGAACAGATAGCTGGGTGTGGAGTGTGATGGCTTCCATTCAGCGTGACGCTCCATTTTTCCTGTTTGCCTGGAAAGGCACATCAGTACAGGACAAGAGTGAAAACGAAGCAAAGAACTGAAACCACTCTTAATACGAATATAGAGGTTGAAGAGTTGAGAGCAGGCTGAGTGTGCTCTGGATGCTCTTCCAAGAAGGATGAAAAATGAGTATCATCATGGCCCATAGTTCTTTCAAAAATTAACTGTAGAATTTGGGGGGGGGGGAAGGGGGGGTGGAAGTAAAGGAAAGTTTACTTTAACTTTGGGTAGAAAAAAGAGTATGTCTTCTGGGGGCCAAACTGGTGTATGTTCTCAGGTCATACTCAGTGTGCAGGCCTTTGCAAGGTTTTAGCTTCCTCCTCTCTCACTGGTCCTTCGGAAGGAATACGTTGCACTGCCAAGAGCCACTTTAAAATCCATTAAACATAAGTAAAACTGTCAAGACCATTTCTTCTGCTTCTGTCTCTTCCGTAGCAAGCAAGAAAAAACATATTTGTTTTTAAAATACTCACTTGCTTCTTTTGTTGCTAAGATTTTTTTGCTGTAGTGGAGCAGCTCTGCCACTGTTATAATCCTGTGAATTTCAGTTTCCAGAGAGGAAAAAAAACCCTAACAGAGTAATCAGGACAAACTAGTTTGGGTTGACTGCAGCAAGCTTGTAGTCCAGGTTTCAGACCCAAAAGCATTGTTTAAAGGACTCAGCATTTGCTCCATCTGGAAAGCTGCAAAAATTTAAGCCTTCCTTTCACTCTCCTTTTTTTTTTTTTTCTTTTTCTTTTTATCTTTTTTCTTTTTTTGTATTTCTTTTTTTCTGGTTTCCTACACACACACTTCTTGGTATAATTCCCCTGTACGGGAAGGCAAGACCTGTTGAAGTTTCACTCTTTTCTCTTGCAAAGCCCAGACTCCTCTCCCTGATGCCGCACACGTTCACTGAGCATCCCTGGGATTTTGCAAGCACAAAAGAGCTGTGAAAGTAGCAGAGTTGAGACCAGGATCCTCTCCAGAGATTCCCTAGGATAGATATTCAATCCTGGCTTCTAAAACTGTGAATTACTGCTGCTCCTAAAAAGAAACATTCTTGCTGAGTCAATTAACATGGCTGATAATGAACCCAGCAACAGCAAATTGCAGTTTCTGCAGGGTTTTTGCCCCTCCATGTCAGTGCAGTTTAGCTTCTATTTTATAGGAAACTCTCTTTTCCTTAACACACTATTTTTTAAAAAACAGGCCAAGGGTTTTCTTTCCTCAGAAAGTTGTTTGCAGATCTGCATTCTCAGGCCTTTGGCTTGCATGGGATATCTGTTTGTTGCATGTCAATTACAGAGCAGCTGCTCGAATTCCCACTGGTTTGTTTCTCTTCACATCTTGTTGAGGACAGAGGAGGCACAAAATTCATTGTTAATCTAATTGAATTCTAAACAGTCTAATTAAATACTTATTAGTCAAATTACAATGCTGCTAACACTTCTGGTTGCAATTATATGCAGTTAATGTACAAACAAACTCTGCGATATTTATCCTTTCCTGGGATGCTACCTTCACCCTTTCACTGCCCCTCTGAGTCCGAGGCTTAAAGGTTTCAGTTTGGCAAAGGTACAGGGCTTGGCAAGTGATCAGCATCCCAAGCCCTTTACTAGGAGGGAGAGGAAGATGCAAATTGTTGTTTCTTCCTTTTTTCAGTTTCCATATGTGGTCATGTTAATGTTTGTCAACATGCTTTATTACCTTGTTTTCATTTTTTGCTTCATTGATCTGCAGGTTTTATGTTGCATTCAAATTTACCACATCCATTCTATACATATTTAGTACTTGTTCTTTTTTTAAACCCTAAAATAATGTTTGCCCAGTCCTTCAACTGACTGTGGCAGAGTGTTTTATAGCCCTGGAATCATCCTGCACCCTTGCTCCTATTGCCTGGGCCTGCCACAGTTGCTTGCTCTAACTGATCTAAGACCATTTTAGCAAAGGACCTGAGGTTTTTCTCTGTACTTCCATGTAGGAAGGCTGGAACTCTGAGGGGAGACCATTTCATTTTAGTATTATAGATATGGCCCTACACTTTAATGTAGTAGGTTCTCTGTGTTTGGGTTGCCTGCAGGGAGAGGTGAAGGTAAAGGAGATGCCCAAATGGCATCTGTGAAGTAATACCTCATTCCTCCCTTCTGCATGGAGATGTGAAAGTAAGGCAGCCTTTATTGTTTCTCTTTCCCCCCACTTTTACTTTTTCTGTGTTGCTGGTGTTTGTAAAATCTGTGTTGTTCCAAAAGCTATTAAGTGCTTTTTGATAGGACAGTGGACTTCAAAGAGAATTCCTCTAGATTCCTCAGGGTTTGCAAAGGAAATATTTGGAACAGACCAAATAGGTTTGGGACAGCCAGAGGAGCTATCAAAATTGCCACTATATTAAGAAGTAAGCTTCTTAAGGAAAAACCTTTTTAACAAAGGTACCTATTTATGCTTATATAACTTTCAATGTTGCAGGTAATAAATGAGAATTATTTTCACTAGGACACGAGGTTAGTTTCTCTCTGATGAAAGTATTAGTTATTGTGATTAACATGATTAATTTTTAGTTATGAAAACAGACAAAGGGGTATGTTGTATCATGAGAGATGTGGATATGACCCTTCTTTTACTTAGCTTAACTGCGGTACCCTCCATATACAAGCAAGATCCAATTCATAAATCAGGCAGCCCAGCCAGCCCAGCCCAAGCACTTGTGCCTTGCCATCAGAAAAGTGCATTTTTTCCCTGTTTCTACCTTGTTCATTTTTAATGTTTTAAAATTTGGCTTTTAATCTGCATACCGTAGTAATGATGGCAACCTGGAGAGTAGCAGCATTTCACCTGCGTTGTTCCAGGTGCTGGAAAAGTCTTGCAGTTTTCTTAGTCTACTGCATTTATGGAGCCACTTTGCAATAAGAATGGGCTAAGAATGCCTCCAAGAATGCTTCTTTTATGAAATATATGCATCAGGAGCGTGAAAATGTCTTCTCTTGAGGTATAAGTCAACTAGCAGAGAGGCAATTGTGTGCAGAAGTGAAGAACTGATACCTGTCTGTAAATCTGGTGCCACGACTCAACAGAAAAAATGGCTCTGCTGAGAAATTTCAGTGTAAAAAGTAATTTATAGCATTGAAGTAATAACATATTTCACGTTTCAAAACTACAACATCTAGACGAAGGATGGAAAATTTGAGAAATGGTGTGCATGTCCAAATGAGTCCTACTTAGCCTTTATTAGTAGTATAGGAGTAGCATGTGGCAGGTTATGAGGAAGTAGAGAGCATTGAAAGACCTTTTGAATGGTAACTTCAAACAGTCTCTTTTCTTTTTGGTTATCAGCCCATTTAGGTGTTTTATAAATAGCAAAGATAGATTGTCAGATACTTTCAGTAGGAAAGAGCAGGGGCAGGACAGGGAAGTAATAAGTTATACGAGATACCAATCGTGTTTCCATCAACAGAAAATGACTCATGATTCATAAAAGCCTCCTTTATACTAGAATACATTGTTTAGAATTTTGTTTAAAAATTAAACAGAATGTCTAGCATTTCAGCAGTTTAACTTCCTGGCTTGATTTCTAATGGACATTCTATAAATAAAACATATATTTCAAAGTTTGAATTCTCCTCAGAAGAGCCTATGGGCAGTTTTGGTGGGATATTGTTTTTCAGTGCAGCCATATTAATTTGCCACCTGAACAATGCTTTCACAAGCAAAGCAATGAGTAAGAAGTGTGCTTCGAGCTGGCAAGTCAGAATGAGGCACCTTGTGAAAACAAACATGCAAAAGAAAAAGCTCTCTGCAAAATGCAAAGCAAAATTAATGCCAAGATTGCTGTTCTGAATAGCAGTGTACAGCAGCACAGTAAGATTTCAGTCAATTCACCACCTGTGAGTAATCCTCTAAATAAAGGTATAAATTTCACAGTAAATCCTTCTGCAAGGCTTTCTAAGCCCTGCGCATTAACAAGAAAATATACAGTGCACAATTCAACATGATCTATGGGGAAAAAAGGAAGGTTGGAAGATAATCCCTCTGTCATTTTCTTGTCTACTTGCATGTATTTACATAAAAAAACCAGTTTCTCTTCTGGTGCCTTTGCTGAGATGCCATTTGGCTCCATAATCCAGAGTGCATCACAGGCACTGGAGGGCAGGCCTTAACTAGACACTGGAAAAAAGGAAAGTCCTCTCTGGAAAAGACTTCCAACACTTTATTACTAAATCCTGGTGTCAGAGGCGGAGGCTCACAGTATTTTAGGAGCAGCAGAGCTACCTTGGAGCCAAGAGAGTCAGAAGGTGGACACATCATGCAGTGATTGCTGACAGACTGTTTCAGTGTAGGGACAGAAGACCACACCCCGGTGATATTTCTCTGTTTGACACATGTATGGATATACCTGTGCTTTATTATTTGCTTTTTAAAATTTAATTTAGCCTGAACGCAGTGTAAGATCTGGTGTCTGCCAGCTTTAGTAATGGCTGTACCCGTACCAAGTACACCCTGGCTAAGTGGCTCACGCCTGTTTGCTTCAGCTCTCATCCTGCCTCACGTCCCACTCCTCAGGCTCCCCCAGACAAGGTGGCTGCATGCAGGCTGCTGACCGTGAGCATGAGCTTTCCCCTGAGCTGAGGCCAAGCTCTGACTGGGAGGGTAAGCCTTCGAAGGAGCCAGAACTGTGCCAGGGAACATGCCAAGAGCAAGGAGGTAAAGATGACTGTGGCCCAGCTCTCAGTCTGTGTCCTGGCCTTATTTTGTTTACTGGAATAGACAGAGCACACAGCCAAAGAGGTCAGGAAGAGAGCACAGCACTGAATGTTTTTAGCACTCTGGAGACATTTGCCCTGCTGGCCTTGGCAATGTTTTCTCATGCACCACTTCTGTGCATATGCTCATTCCCTTCCCTGCCTTGCTTTCCCTGCTTCCCCTGTGTGCATCCTACCTTTTCATGTGTGTCTGAGTCAGATGGTCCAGCAAAAAGCCTGCAATTATGCTTCATCTTTATTGAGTCCTGTAATGATTCAAATAAATTCTTGAGTTTTAATCTGCTTTATGAAGACAGGGCACTTCTGGTCCAGGAGCTCCACTCAGACTTGGAAAGGAGGACTAAGACTCTACCACCCTTAAAAAAAAACATATTCCCAGGAATGTTCAGTACTGCAGAAGGCTGCTTGCTGCCCAGCCAAGGAGCCTGCAATAGTGCCTGTACTACCGTGAACTTCTGCAGGAATCAAGTAGTTTAATTTTTGAGTTTGATTCCAAGGAAATACAGAGATCTAATCCAGGACACCCTGTGTTGCACACCAGTGACTTTCCCACCCGTGCTCTCTCTGGAGTACAAACACAAGTTGTGGGCAAAAGTAGAGAACCTTGTTAAAGCGGAATAAATATTATCACAAGTAATAACAGTAGAACAGAGTAGTTTCTCTGTTGAGTAGTCAAAATGGCAGCAATGTGGGTAGTTATGTCATCAGAGAAAAGGCAGTGGTAGAAAGGATGGGTCTACTTATATGGATGACTAAGGTGAATTCTCTCTGGTTTATATAGATGAGTTAATAAAGTGAAAACAAGATGCTCCCCCGGTGATCTACGGGTTCATGCCCTGCTGCCTTCCAGCAAGGCAAGATCTCCCTAGTGCCTGAAGCATGTTTTTTTAATACCGTATAGGCTGTATAATCACTGAAGTGTTTGAAAACTTGCCAAACACTAATTTTGTTAGTTTGTGATGGTGGAAACCTGGTGGAGTAGTGAGAATTGCTTTCAGGGTGTCCTGAGACAAACCTTAAAAGCTGAGAATGCAGCTTGATTTGGGCCAGCAATCCTCTGGGCACAGATTGGTTAAGCCATGCAACCCATGAGCATCAATTAGAGGAAATGTCAGTGGAGGGTGTGCATGCTTGGAGGTTATTCCAGTTCTTTTTACAGTTTGCAGAAGAATTAACCAAAAAGAAATGGTCTTCTTAACAGAATGCAGTGATGACTTGTCTTCACCAGTAAAAATCCAGGACAAGGATCTGAAAAGCCAGAAAACATCCCAGAAACATGGATATAAAACTATGCAAGAGGGAGGAGGCATGCAACTCCAGACTCCAACACAGGAGAGCTGACTCTGCTTTTACACTGAGATCAAGGACAAATTGTCTACTGGCTTTGAATCAAACACTGGCTCAAAACTAAGATAATGGGAAAATTTCCTTTTTATTTGACTCTATTTTTTTAAGGGTTTTTTATCTTGCTCATTTAAAAGTCTGTGCCTCTGTTCTAGGAAGGTTTTTTTTCCAGGATCAGAGATGTCTTGCATTCCTCAAGTGCAATTCATTCCCAATAAAACGGTCTATGTTCCATATCAACCATTAATGTTTCCAGATTGTAAACCTGACAGGTTTAACAGATTTATTCTTGTTTTCTATTAGTGTGAAGCTAAGACTGTGAGGTTAACATTTAGCATGCTGTGGAGACTGAGCAGCTCTTTCTGTGTCTGTGACTTCGCTCTGTGACAAAACCAAACTGGCAAAATAAACCAGGAAAAACAACTCTTTCCTGAAATGACTGAGGTCTTAACAGTTGTAGTTTTGACAATCAATACAAGAAATAAAGATGCAAAATATAAAATCTATTAATACTTTCTTACTAAATTTGGGGTGGGTTTTTTTTAAAGTGTCCTGTAAGTAAACATAGTCCTGACTGGGGACAAATGAAATCTTTTTTACTTGCCTGATGAGAAGCTCTGGTTGTACCTATTCAGGCATTACCTAAACCTCCCTTGAAAAACAAGGGCAGTTTTTTGTTTGCATGTTTAATTTCTGCTTAGTAATCAAGACTGTTTTAAGTATTTACAGTAAGCTGTGTTTGGATTCTCAGTGGATAAACAAGCTGGCTTTTTATATAAAGCTTATGTCTATAAAACAAACACAAAATCTGATTCATTGTTCCAGTGTGGGAAAAATACAACTTACTATGAAAAATCACACCAAGGGATTGATCTATTTATTTATCTATTTTATTTAAATCATAGACACATAGAATGGTTTGGATTAGAATGGACTTTAAAGATCATCTGGTTCCAACACCCCTGCGATAGGCAGGGACACCTTCCACTAGACCAGGCTGCTCACCAAACGTGCAAATGAACATAAATAGAAATACATTTTCTATAACACTCCAGAAAAGTGATTGTCTGATACTGGGAGCATGTAGAAGAACTTTTTAATAAAGAACTTGACTTAAACTTCAATGTTAATTTAGTGCACTTAATTCCACCTCCCCAGGATAATGAGAGATGTGGAAAAGAAATGATGACCTGAATAGACATGAATTAAGGAATTAAAATCACTTTGCAATAAAATTCTATAGCCAAACTGACCTTTGTTGATGGAAATCATTCGGTAGAGAGCTTAAAAACAGTAAGGTGGATCCAAAGGGTCTCACATTTGGATCCCAAGATTGCAGTTTGGCTTCCTGTCTAGCATGGGAGCCAGCAGGCATGCCCTGCACTCAACCAGAGGGCCACAGCAGGACCTCCTTGCACCACTCTTACTTAAATATTTATTTGCATAAATAAAAGAATGATTCTTACTTAAAGACTATTGGCTTAGCCAGATAAGGTCAAACAAGACCATATTTATCTGGCTAAGAACAGATCATTTCTGTCTCATGCTTTGAGGTACCCCTATGTCAGCAAAATATGATAATTTTATTTCCCCCCACAGAAAGTCCATAGCATGTTTTTGTATTCATCTCAGCAGATTGTGTTTAATTGGGATCAGCACTGCCATAAGCTGACAGTACAGATTTCTGGTCTGGTGCCAGGTAATGTTTACTGCAGATGTATCTCAGGACTCTTACGTGCTACCCTACCAGGCAATATATTTGTGTTCCTGGTAGAATGAGTAAGCTGTAACTTTAGGTGTACTGGATTACTTGACATGGCTCAAAGGTCAATTCATGGAAAAACATCAGTGAACATCTATCGAAAGTGATTCTTCTCCTCTTTCTTTTCCACCAACTGGGAGAAAACAAAAAATTGAGAGAGAGGAGAATTTTCTGGACACTGCACCCTTCCATTTAGAGTAGGTTCTGGTTTACTTGTATTGAACACTTCATTGTCCTTTCAGTTTTTGCTGTGTTTTTCTCATTTACATAGATTTCAGTAGTTTTTCTACTTTCGTAGCTAACTTACAGATTATTCATCACAACTATTAGCTTTCATGGGGTCTCTTCGTCCCCAATTCAATGTATATACTAAAACCAGTTTACTGCAATTTGTGAGTGTTCATGAGAATTAGACTGTTTTTAAGGAACCAGTACCAGTGTTTTGTTGTGCAATAAATGCCATTTTTGGTTTGCAGGGCACCTGGAAGTAACTCTGCATTAAGGGACTTCACTTCCTATCTGTATTGTGTATTAGCCGAAAAGTTGACACGAGATTCATTACACGTCAAGGAGTTATTATAAACACATCCTTTGAGTAAGAGATTGAAATATTTTGAATTAGCATAAAAAATATTAAATAGAGGAATATTAACAAGTAAGTAGATGTTTCTGTACTCTTACAGATGTGTAAAATATTAAGTACATACGTGAACATGCCTTAAAAAATCTTAGTCTTGTGTGCAACATTGACTTAGAGCAGAGCTACAGGGAAAGTACTTTATTTCATCTTTTTCTTTCATATAAACTGGCATCATTTTTAAAACAGCTCTTTTACATCTGCTCTGTACGTAATTGTTCTGTTTTGGCTGGCGAGTATTATTTGCTGAAATACCACTTCTTATCTTCCATCTCTTTGCTGGCTCTGGTCCACTTTTCAGCTACTCCTCTGCATCTTCTGACTTGTTGATTTCTTTGAGAGACAATTTATAGTGCTTTAGATTTCCTTGTATGCTGCCTGCTTTGGGGTTTTTCTGGTTTTTGTTTTTTTAGTCGATGTCCCGCTGCTGTTTTAGCAAGGAGCATTCAGACTTTTTGTGAATAGCTGTGAAAGTGGCTCTCAGTGTGTTGTAGCTACGTGGCACTGATGAAGGAATAAGATTATTTAGTTCAGAGACGTAGTTCTTAAAACATTAATTAAGATTTTCTGGCAGGAATTTTTCCATGCTTACATTTCAACCTCAATCCCTCATTGTTGCCATTCTGCAATTGTTCAGTGACTCTAAAAACAAGAAATATTTCCCACTTTCTTTTGCAGGAAATAGTACAGAACACTGTCTCCATGAGGAATGATACAGGACAGTAAGGGATTGTAGTAATTTTTCTCCTTTATTTTAAAAAAGCTGGTTTTAATAACAACCTGGAATCACCCATGTATACTCCATCAAGGCTTTTATGATCTTCAAAATAGGGAATGCTTTTTGTTCCAGTGACTTTTGTGAAGTCACATACCAGAGTGATGAGCATAAGAAACCCTAGAGAGGCAGGAAGTCAGATGTCCTACAAGGTTAAATTCTTTTCTTCTCTGGGTTGACTTTTTCTGTAGAACATACCATAATGTGGCATTAGCTCCAACTGCCTCTTCTAAGAGTAAGCTGAAATTATTATTTCAGGCCGTATACTTCTTGTCCCTCGTTCTAATTTGTGTTGTAAAGCTCAACAAGACAATTTCTGTTGCGAGACCTAAATACAACTTGATCATGGAGTATTAAAAAACATGATGATGGTTATTTGGTTAGCCACCAATTTCCTTTCTCATGCTCTCAGTCTCAGATTACTGAACTTTCATCTGGCATCCTCAGACATGCTCACTAATTGTTCTGTAGCAGACAAATAAAGAGCACGTTTTACAAGTAATGTGTGGGACGTACTAACTAATGTCAATTCATAGGTTGCCTGGATTCAGATCTTATTTGTGTTTCGGGTTATTTAATTAACTTCTTAATTGTAAAGAACAGATAATTGAAGCATGCAGTCCAAAGTCTAGTCAACGCAAAAACTCAATAGACTGTAATGAATTTTGGCTCGGACACCCACTGCTCCGGTCATCAACTCTATCGTCGTTGTAACATAAGAGATGAGAATTAAAAGGGGCTTAGATGAAGTTGGAGGAGGCTGTGTGGAGGGGGAGGATGTTATTAGGAATACCAGACTGATGGAAATGCATTTGTAGAGAGCGTTGTTCAACATGTGTCATGTAGATTAAAGGAATGTTGAACAGCTGCTCAAGTGAATATTGTCAGTCTCTCTAAAGGGCTAAGCACGAAGGCTCTTTGGAAGAGGAACTATATGTGGTAATAGGCTCTCTGGAGCCTTTTTATTGTTTTTTGGGATGCAAATTGCAGGAAATATTAAACATTTGATATCAGTGTATACTGCTCAATGGTCAGTGAAGAGACAGAAGGATGTACAGAAGTTGCAAAGGTAATTTTTAAAAGTCAGTCATGGCTCCCTCCCTGTAAACTTGTAGAAACACATAGTGTAGAAATGTAGCTGATGTCTGAGTTAATTGAGGAAGATGGCTGGGGCTGAGGCCTCTGCACTTAAAGATGTTGATCCGGGAAGAACCCCTTGTTCATTTGCCATCAATCTATGGTGAATTTCCATCAAAGAGGAGAAATAGAAATATGAAAATAAAACAAAATTGTCAGATTTAAGGGAACTCCTAACACCAGCTGAAACCTGAGTGTATAATCAAGCTGCATTAGGCTGCCTCTGCAAGATAAGATGGGGCCATCAGTTGCTCTTTTTCAAACTCAGTCAGAGAGACGGAAAGACCACAAAACCTTAAATGTGTGCTGTCTGCTCTCATATCCTCTCAAGCAAGTTTAGGGTAGGTGGAAATAGCCATAATCGTGTATCTTTTACTCTAGTTGTGTCTGCCAGACCTGGTTTGTGGTGAAATGAGATGGTTTAATGTAAAAGATCTCATTTTGGTGTTGCCATGAGTAAAAAGAAAGGATCAAAATACAAAAAGCCATTGACTAAATGAACAGAGAACTGATGACCCAGTTCAAGAATGTGGTGCAAGACAATTTTAGTAGAGGTGAAGGAACCTGAAAAAAGACTTTTCACACACAGTGATAAGGAAACAGTGGTCCAAGCTATATCACCATTTCCAAAGCACTGCTGCCCCTTAGCTGTCCCTTGGCAAGGGATCTATGAAGCCAGGGTTTTGTGATTCTTTTCCCCTTTGCATACTTAATATTACATGAGACCAAGTACCCTACTGATCATGAATAGCTTAACTGAGATATCAGGTGCTAATTCATGGCATTACCTGGGTAGATTTACTTAATTTGCTCAGTAAAAAAAAAAAAGGTGGAGGGATATTAAATGAAAGGATCCATGTACTGCTTTGACGGCCTGGAGCCAAACATGGTCCCATAATGATATGCAGACTGATGGAGGGTAATTCCCACTATTTTACTCCTAACTGTGTGAAAACAGGAGATGGCAAAAGGTACTGAACCCATCCAAAGGCCCTAAAAATTAGAAGAGTAATGAATGTCTGGTGCAGGTGATGAAGAAGATAGAGATGAGGGTCAGGAATCAATGGAGACAAAGCTGTGTCCTTAGTTTCCTGGGACTGGAGGCAAAGGCAGCCCAGAGCAAAATGAGCTTTTTCCTGCCCTCCTCTGGAGACCTGACTGATGGCTTTGAGCCTTCTGTGCTCCTCCTGTAGGCATGGGGCTTTCTTCTTGCTTGGTCTGCTTGGAACACGCAGCATGAATTAAAGCACTGGCAGGGATACATGAGCTGCCTTGTCTGAAATGGAACCATCTCTGGATTTGTCTTCCAGAGTGCTTTGTACAGAGGTGATAGTTTACTGACTATGAATACTTTCGAAGACCGGCTTCAACAGAAGCTGTGAACTTAAACCAGTCTGCATTATTAGAAGCCAAAGGTTTGCATTTGCTGTACTGCATGGAATTTTCTATTGCTATAAGCTGACCAGAATGGAAAAAGTATAGAATTTGGATATTTAAAGACTAAATGAAAAAATATCTTTTTTTTTTTTCTTTTTCAGCATTGATATGACACATATATCTGTAGGCTGAACATCACCTCTTTCTACACCTCTCCAGAGTTTTGGTCTCATACAGAGTCCCTTCTGAATTGTCACAGAAGGGAGGCTCAGATCCTCTGCAGTGATGATGTGGTGGACTTGATTCACAGCCTAACAGACTTAAGGTGCTTCATGCACTAGAGCTTAAGAAAAAAAACCTCAGGATGTTTATTAAGTGTTATTTACCAGACTTGGTTTATACCATTACTAAATCCACTTAATTAATTGGATTTTTTTGAGATTATGTGCTGTGGAAATACTATGGTATTTCAGAAAGATTTCTTTTACTTCAGTACAATCTGTCCCTAACTCAGCTTTTACAGACTTTTATGTGGTAGCTACCTTACAGCCCATTAGTCCTTCAGAAAAGCTGATCCAGGTTTTGTAATCTTTCTTTTTTTTTTTTTTCCCCCCAGATAATTTTTCACAAGCCAGAAGTTTCTCTAAAATCTTTCTTGACTCATTATTTCCTGGCAATTCTAAGCCAGTTCTTTGTTTTCTATTCCAGGAGTCTGGAATACCACAATATTTCTCATTCAGTTTTTCAGGAAGCATTGTCTGGTTGTCGTGTAAAAGCTTCAGTGTCCAGTTCCAAAAAGTCATAATAATTTTATTTAATATTTTAGCACACCAGTGTTTCACTTAATCTGTCCAATGTTTTTATAACAGTGATGGTATGGCAATTTAAGGGAAGTAAGGTGTGTAAGGATATATTGCCTCACTTTCTACAACTGGCTTCTCTTAAAAGAAAGTAAAAGAAAAGAAAATTTCTTCACACAGTGCTGCCTTGTGCAGTTATCCCACAGTAACTGGAAGAATATATTTTTAATAAAATGGTTTAGAAGAGTGCCAAGTCATTCCTGAAAGCCAACTCCTGTCAGAAGTTCTCTTTTCACCTGTTTGCTGCCCTCCTGAACTCACTGGGATATTGAATAACTTCTTTTCTCTTTTGTTTAATTCTGTGTGAGTGGTGCCTAACACACTGTAAGTATTAACATCAGGACACAGGAATGAACCTGAAGCCCAGTATGTCCAAGACACACATTTTAATGAGAAAAGACATGTCCCTAAAATCCTTTCCATCACCTAGTGGTTCAAGCAACTGTGGCCATCAGATCACTGACTTGTAACTCACATTTTACGGTAAAACCTTAAATGTGCAGGCATTGGACTCAGTGACCACTAAATATCTAGATTAAATCAGGAAAACTGGCCTTGTTCATCATCAAATAAAATAAAAAGTCCTGAATCCAAGATGTTTTACCATGTTGTTCTGCTGGTAAAATAAAACTGCAATTTTTTCTCATGGATCAGCACAATGGAATATGTGTTAATCTTTGCTGTAAAGGATGTTTACAATCTGGAAATGCTCCAAAAGAATAACTTTAAGCTTCTTTTTCCCTGGCTTTGAAACTCCAAGATATTGAGGAGAATAATGTAACTTTAAAAGATTCTCAAAGAAATGCACTGTCTTAAAACCAAACCCAATACCAAATGTTCTGCCTCTCACAATCTCTCCTTTAGAAAAAAGTCCTCTGGACAAACCAAAAAGAAAATACTTTCCTCTGCCCATTTCAGGCTACAAACTACACAACCCTTTTGCTTTTTATTTTGGTTAGCAGCTTGGACTCCCTTACTGCATAACTAACCTGAACAAATATTGTGCCTTAGATCATTTCAAGGGAACAGATTCCAAAACAAGCAGAGAAACAATAGACAACAATTTTTTTCTCAAGGAAAAAGAGTAGGTAATTAATTATCCTTCTAAGGAGGAGAGATAATCATTTACGGGCATTTTTTTGATTAACCAAAGTACAATTTATATAGATTTTTAAGTCAGGAAAGAGAAAAAAAACCATACACGGTAGTTTTGGACTACCTTCAGCCCTACTGTGCTGTGTACACACTGTAATAATATCCTTAGGAAAACAAGGAATCGTTTATGCAGCCCCATGCTGCATAGGAGCCCTGTAAATACAGGAATTTTACATAATGTACAAGTGTCACGCTTTATAGAGGGTATTACATACTTTTACTACCAGGAACAAAGCTTTGGGGTCAGTGAAAATATTCATCTATAGACCTGTTGCTGGTGTTAAGCAATGTTGAATTTTAGGATGCTGGTTCCAGTTCAGAGCCTTTCCTATCTCCTGCTAAGCCGAGTGTACAGAGGGTGATGGCAGCACTTCCAAGTGCATCGACCCTTTCTGATTCCTTCTGATCGTCCCCAGATACAAACACAGCAAATGCCTGTTGGTTTCATGCTTCCTTTGAAAGGGAAGGGAAATAAAGGGTTCTATTACAACCCAAAATCTGATTAACTTTGGCTGTGGTGGGAAGCTTCCCCGGTAGCTCTGAGGCGCAGCTCCTGCTGTCTCTCTGAAGGAGAAGAGAAAGGTGTATTCACTGGAGTACAGCTGCCTGCACATGCTGAAGCTGTTGCACAGTGATCCAGCCTGGGACTGGATGTGGTGACTGTTTATAAGTTTTTGCGTCACTTTTTACATTTTTGAGAGCTTTTCTGGGGAGTTTGAGCCCTGTTAAACGCAACAGGGGAAAAAAGAGCTCTGTGAAGATAAATAGGAAGGTTTGCTTATCAAGCTTGGTGACTGGCAAAGAACAAGTTCAGGATTTTGGCAACTGTCTCGGGTCTGCACTTCTCTTGTCATTTTTGAGCATGAACTTAGCATGTGGCTAAGAAGAGAGGGTTGTGGTCTCTGTTAATCTGTCATATTGTCCCTTAAAAATCTAACTAGAAACCAGAGATTTGCAGCCCTCTAGTACAAGGTATGGTTGTCTCTAAGGGAATATGCCTAAGCAACCAATGGGCTGAGGAGCTGCATTGGATCCTTTTTGGGGGGTTCAAGGTTCATACATCTCAGGACATCCCATGGGGAAAGGTGCCAGGTAGGAGATCTCCACAACACACCAATGTACTCTGAGCCATATTCCCTTAGGATGCATGCAAGCAGTCCTGCATTTGCTTTACTCACTGTGTGAGCTCTCGAAACACAGGCTGTCCCAGGGGGGCATTTAGCTAAGCTGGTGTGTGGCTGTGCAGGCCAGAATGCTCATTAGCTGGTACTCATGACTGCATTAACATCCCTGCCCCACTTTGGCACGGGGCTGGCTCTCCTCCAGCACGTGCAGACAGTCAGTGTGGCAAAGACATGAATATCTTACAGCAACGAGGATGATCAGCCTACAGGAAAGGGAATTGGAAATCCTGTTCAGTCCAGGAACAGTAGGGAGGCACAAATGTCTGAAAACTCTTTTACTTATTCAGCTTTCTTATCATGAATCTCACTGTCTCATTTTGGGCTTCCTACCCCTGCTTATGTTGTCTCCATTTCTCACCTGGATATCTTCATTATTTTTACTGAGCAGCTGTTTCTTTTTATCTTTACTGGACTATTTTGACTGATACTTAAATGAAAGCAACTCTGCTGCTGCAGCTGAAGAACAGAACACTGCTGTTCCCAAGGGAATGATCTCTCCCCGTGAGTGCAACAAGATGCTTCTGAGTAAAACCTCCAAATAAGTGATGTCTTTTTAATTTGACACAACTTTACATTATGCTTTCCTAACACCTTGCCTTATGCCACTCTCCTGCCTTCCTTTTCCTGACTCCAGTGATCTACCCCCTGTGAATTTTTGTCATTTGCACTACTGCTTATCCTGACAGTAGGAATGAGGTCACACAAAGCAGGAACATGGCAGACAGACGACAGAGCGTCAAAGTAAAGTGTGGCCAAATGAGCATGCTCTGTTGGGTAGCTCAGCTGGGTTTTAAAAAACATAAACACCACAGAATTCTGACATTAAACTAAAGATTAAATGGGTCCATATGAATGCTTGGCTTCCACCCAGCATCTTATGATATGACAGCAGAATCAGGTCCAGAGCTCATATTATTTTTTCAGGACTAGAATGTGAAGCCAAGGATGCATTCAACAGCAGACTGAGACACTCACTTGAGTTGATGGTAGGTCTATCATAGCCCGCACTTGCAGTACTACTTCAAAAATTAGTTTTCCCTTATTTCCATTTTTTTAAAAACTGCTGAATAAGAACAATATTCTCTCAGTGTAAAGTGCTTTGATAGTTTCCAAATGGAATTTCTCTAAGTACACTGTGGTGAGTTTTTTATAACACTAAGCTTTTGATTTCACTCTCGGGAGAGTGCATCAATTATGTAAAGCAGACCAAAATTCAGCAATGCTAATGGCACTCAGACTATTAAAAAAGTTTGAGAGGTGTCTTGGAACTCGGGACTGTTGCTCCTGTACTTTTGATCTGGAACAGAGATGACACAATAAATCTCTCGTGACCTTCAAGCACTAGGTTGAACATAGTGCTGTTGATAATTTTAAGGGTGGATAAGAGGAGACAAACACTGTTACTTGCTAAAAAGGAGTAGAATGACAAGTCTGTGTCTTCTTTGGATGTGCCTATGCTCATTTCTGTCCTTGGCCTGGCAAGCCACATGCAAAATATGTCCACAGACATGGGGCCAAGTGGCCTCCCTGGATCACTGCAGTTTCTAAAAGATGCTGACAGGGATGTCATTTGGACATGTAAGGAGGTAGCACTAGTTGTGCTGTCTGCCATGCAGCAGGAGGTTGCTGTAACTGATAGTTCAAAGAATACCTGGAGAACTGCACAAATGTCTCCAACAGTGCCCACGGAAAATTCAGAAGGACCAAGAAAGATAACTGGAAATTCTGGGTGCCCTATCCTTTTGCAGTAGGATGAGAAGAGGAATGTGGGAATGCACTCAGCCAACAGCATGAACAAGCTGGAACGTCATGAGTTTCGCACTGGCATAGAATGAAGTGAAAGTATTCACTGACTCCTGAGGCCTCAGGGCTGAGGCACAGCAACCAGAGCATTGTTTCCAAGTGAGGATCTTGCAAAGATCATGGGCTAAAATCCCATGAATGCCCAGAACCTCTGACAAAACTTAGATCCTAAATCCGTGGCTCAGGTCCGTTCCTGAAACAATGTCTACCTAAGTGAGCATTGAACTGTTTCTAGATTTTTCTGCTTTGCTATTTTCTTAAATGTGGACAAAAGGGCAAAGCTCCCACAAATTAGATCCTCATGAGCAAGTTGAGTTCCCAGAGCTGAAAGGCAAGAGAAGGAATTACCATAGTTCTAAGGAAGGAAAGTGACCCAGTTCGAGAAGATAGTGATGCAGAGACAGAGCATTTGGCTTCATCAAACAAGATGGGTAAATTTTTGGCAGAAGCTTTAGAGATCAAACCAGTTAATTTTTATTTTTAGATCTAAAATACTTTGCTTAGAACTAACATCATAGAAATCCTATGGCCAGAGTGTTTGTTTTCGACTCATATTCTGAGTCCTTTTATAGTAAAAGGAAAAGGGGAGAAAGACCCTTAGTACTAGGACTGCCACATTTGATCCATTTTAGATACTTATTTGAGGATGGAATGAATCACACCTTAGGAAAAACCTTCCACTGAGAAGTCTAGGTGAGTGTGTGAAATACAGATGTGTATCGGTACAGATGTACCCCACTGCAGGCTGTGATTGAGACACACTATCTGTAATTGTTTTCCCAGAGTTCAGCTTTTTGGACAGAACTTTCTCTCTGTGCCTCTCTCTCTCAGCTGGAGAGTAGTTTTCTGATTGTTGACTGTGACACAGAATATTGCTGGTAAAATCTATGGGAAAGAAGAGCAGATCAAAATGTATTCAAACAGCTCTCTAAAAGTCAAATTGAAATTATGCTTCCACAAAATGTGATGCTTTAATGGAGGTTCTAAAATGGGAATTTTTCTTATTTTGATTAAGCAAGTGGCTTCAAAGAAAATTCTTGGGAGTCAATTAGCAAGAAACAAGGTAATGGAATTCAGAAAGTCTATAATACAAATGTTAGAATGTCATGTTTTCCACTTCTATGTTATAGGTAAACACAATACGGAAATAATTGAAATATGTTGGGTTTTTTCTCTTTTAATTTAAAATTACCTGAAAAATACTGTCACCTGCATAGTAGAGAACCATTTAAAACCACTCTAATTTATTGAAGCAACAGAAGTGTTTAAGTGCAGCCTCCCACACAGGTACCCATTTGTTTTCTTCATCAATGCTATTTGTTAATTCCACCTGAAAAACAATACTTTTACCCTCACATGCCTCAGATAAGAAAGAAAATAAACTACTGAGAAATAGTATGGGGCTGTTTTTTCTTTTTTCTTTCCATATGGATCTTCCTTTAGATGTCTGTTTCTAGGACTACACAAGGACAAACTCGGTCCAAGGCACTCATACAAACTCTGCTGTGTTTTCCCAATACTTTAGTGTTTGACTTTGCATCTTTTTTATGCATTTTGTAATGTCAGTTCTGAACATGATACATGTCCCACTGCCCATCTGAGTGCTTGCTGAGTAGCTCTCACACACTGTTTCCTGACCAGTGACTGAATGAGCCACCTTTTTTTTAATGCTCTTAATGCCTTTAAGCTCCCACTCCTTTCCCATCTCCCGAGGTGACGTAGCTGCCTGGCAAGAGGTCTCAGCCTCCCTGTGGTGCTCTCACCAGATGAGGTTAAGTGTGAGCAACAATTCGCATTTTGTCAGCATCAGAGGGGTGGTTTTGTGATGTTTTGACAGAAAGGTAAAAATGTGAAGTGGTTCAGCTTTTGCTACTTGTGGAGCCAGGTTGAAAGCCCAGTAGGCACCTTAATCTAAATCGGTAAGCAGCTGGTTCAGACTGGGGAGCACCAGGCACGCTCCCAGCACTCCGGATTCACTGTCCTCCCAGATGAGACTGATCACTACTACAGATTTTTGCACCTTGTCTGCTCTGGGCTTTTTCACCTCACAATTAATCCCTGACTCAGCCTGCACCCTCTGTTGGTGTTTTCTCTCCTCCTCAAATCTGGAAGTGCTTGTTGATAGAGACAGGGGAAGAGAAGGCAAGGAGTATATTTTATCTGTCCACTGTCACTGAATCACCTATTCCTTTAGCAGTGTGCCCTTTGTTTTCTTGTTCAGCCTTTGATTTTGGCAAGCACGTTACCTAGAGGTTTCTCAAGAAAGCTCAGGGCCTTTGAGCTAATTTCATCTAGTGAAGTCTCAGTATTTTTACTCTCAGGATCTTTCCAACTGCTTTCGTTTTTTTTTTCTTAATCTAAATAATTCCTTTAACCTATTTCTGTATGTCTGTACACAAAATAATTGCTATGCTATCTCACAGCAGCATTCTGTATTGATTTATAAGGATTTCAGAGCCTCAGCCATAAATATCTTGGAAGTGTTTATATTGCAAGCATGTTCTTACATCACACCTATGCCAGAACAAGAATCCAAACTCTGCCTTTGTGGAAAAACTGCTTGATGCCTTCCAGAAGGAAGCTGTTGGTAACTAATTTCAATGTGTGTATTCAAACAATACAAAATATAAGATGTTTTCAAAACAAAAGGTGGGTTTGGAGTTGTTTTTAAAGATGAGGTGTATCGTTTCCATGTATGCACTTGCTGAAACAAATATTGTGCTTGTCTTCCCGTTTATTCACACAGAGCTTAGCCTGATAAACTGTTATTCCATTTAATGCCTTTATTCCTTCCATATGCCAGAATGATCTCATTATTGCGTATGTGGACACCTGTTCCTGATTATTTCTAATGGCCTTAATGAGGCTTATTTAAAATTTTAATTATTATTTTGTGGCCTTTGTTAAGAATCAGATTCCTGCGAATTTGTCAGAAATTGCAGGGGTTGCAAACAAAATTCCATGCACTAACAACTGCTGTGGCAGCTGTAAACAATATGCACTACTCCCATAACATTCTTCAAGTTGCAATAAATTTGTTTCTCTGCCTGCCTCAGTGATTTAAGTACTTGAACTTAAAACTTTAAAGCAACCACCTCTTATTAAATGATAGTCACAAGTTGGTGTACCAATCATGGTCCCATAACCTTCCCAATGGTCAAAGAGTGCAGCCAAAACCAACAAATCTGTTCACTAAAGGAAAACGTGTAAGCATGTTAAAACGTATATATATATATATATGTTAAAACGTATAATCAATTATTTTCCTAAATAGTTAGTTGGGAGTTTTTTAGTTCCTTTTAAAATGCCAGGCAGAAAATCATCCTGTCTCCTTTTCATGGGTAGTAATGTGTATGACAGGGGGAACATCTTCAAAAACCCGTGAAATCCATACATGCTGACAGAAAAGAGGAATATCTTAGCATTGGCCATCTATTTAGTCAGCCTGGCCCTTGCTGGTTCCCTTCCTGTTGAGCACAGCTTCTTCTCAGGGTTAAGAGCAAATTTGGAATGGAAACCATGGAGGTCATGTCTTGCTTATCCCTTCAACTGAAAGGAGAGCTTGCTGCAAAGTATTGCCTCTCTTGTCATGGATCTGCTGCTCCCTGTGCATCAGTCACTGCACAGACTGTGGAAACCCAACTTTCAACACTTAAAAGGTTAGAGGCCTGCCGTGCCAGTAAAGGACACAACAACACCAGCAGGCCTTTATTGTCTTTCCATCCCTCTTTATGTTCCTCCGGTTTCCTGTGTCCATCCCCGTCGGTGAGGGAGAAAGAGAGGCTTGGATCACAGGGCCCTTACTTCAAGCGTAAGGAATGCGGCTTTCAAAGTTCAGCCAAGTATGAGCTACCAAGATACAACACCCTCTTAAATTGTAAACGTTCAGCCAGCAGCACCTTATTCCATACGTCTGCAGTGCTCAACACAACACAGACCTGCTCTCTCCTGATAAAAAGAGTCAATACCACAGAGCTACTGAGTCTGTGTCACAGTGGCAGAGCCAGCAGTACTTTTATCGGTGCCCTGATTAACCCCCCATTATTTTAGTAAATGTTTCTTCTTTACACCGGTTCATAACCTTCCTCAGCTAAGTGTCAGAGCGCTTCAATGTTTCTCTTAAGCTCACTGACCGGGAGGAATGCTAGGGAGTGAAGGAGGGTGACCATGCCAGCTTTTGTGTATTGAAGGCCCCTAATGTACTACTTTCATTTGATTATCACTATTTAGCGCTCAATAATAGGTTGCAGATATTTCAAATCCAAATGACTACTTGGTAATTGAGTTATTCTACTGGACTCCGAGTCCATTTCACTTAGACATAGTTGCCAAATTCTGGGAGTACAACTTGCAACCAAGAATTTTTTTTTCTTTAAGGATGTGGAATTACAGCAACCTTTCAATCTACTGCAGAAAACTTACTACTGAGAAATTTGCTTAGGAGTTAAAAATACACTGTGGTTATACACATTTGGCGTGAGACAGGGTCAACATCAGCTTGGGGGCAGCAGTAATCACTAGTGGAGTACTGAGTGTGGTTGTATTTTGCTTAGCCTTCTGGTCTTTAGTACCTATAAAATGAATCCCTACGTGATGCTTTCCAGGGAAGAGCAGTTTCTCTGTAGCATTTGATACATTTTGCATGTATTTATTCTTATTTGAGTCAAGGATGGCATGTTAAACAGCCTTTTGTTCATAGCATATTGTGATTTAAACCTCTGTTTTCCAGGACTTGTGCATCTTTCCTACTGCCAGATACCAATAGTGCACAGTGTGCCTTTGGTTTATAAATTAGAAATACCTTTCCATTTTTATGTGATATCTGTCACCTTGGAGTTTTGATCTTTATAGAATATATTTTATGTGTAGGATTTTTATGACCATGGTATTTTTAACCTTAGATTACAGAGAATTCTTAAAAACAAATGTTTCCTCTGTGTATTACAGCTAGAAATGCTTAGACGACAGCTCCTGCCAGTAAACTATTTCATCTTTAACAAAGGTTTTACCTAATGTTGACAGCAATTGCAGTGTTGCTGTTAGGCATGCGCCAGGACTTGGAACTCTCAGATGAATTTCAGCTATGCTGTCACTCGAGATATTTAATTTCAGAGTTCTTTTCTTTGTTTCACGTAGGGTGATACAGCTGACCATGTATTTTTCATGGTAATTGGACTGAGTAAATAGGAGATCAAAGGATTTTGTTGCCGTCTCAAGACGTTGGTAAATTGCAACAGAATCACGGTGTGGAACAGATGGGTGTTCTCACTTGTTTGGCAGGTGAGAGATTCCTCTGCAAATGGAAGCCTTCCAGCTCAGCTTTGTGGCACTGCAGCACAGTAGAGTGTAAAGGGCAGACTACGGATATCTACCAGTCTAACTTCCTGGGAAAACCATGAGAAGGAATAACCAGCTCAAGCTCAAGAAAATAAAGTGAGCCAGTAGAGAGGGAAGGAAGTCAGGAAAGATATCTGACGGTAGCAGAGTTGGTGAGAAAAAATGTGATGGACTATTTCTAGTAAGATTTTCAGTGAGAGATATTTAACTATGCTGTGTTGAATTATCAGCTTGCTAAACTGATATTATTTCCAGATAATAATGCGTCACAGAAAATGCATCCTGTTTGGAGGAGAAAAACTAAGATTTTTTTATAATGTTACTGGTTTTATGAACAGTATTTTCATTTTAAGTTCCCTCTGGTTTTATTTTAAACTTTATGGAGTAACAACAAAACTCTGTGTGAGTTTGTTTCCCACAAGTCTTGTTACAAAAGTGATTAAACACAGGGGCACTGCAGTTCAGTTCCCACCTGTTAATCTTTAGCCACTTAGTTGTTGTGTGACATGCTTTGGACTACTAATGCTGTAAAGCCACACGGCATCTCTTAAAATTAATTTGTAACAAGCTAATAGAATACATCTGAAACACCAGGTAGAGTTAAGACCTAGAAGCTGTTAATGTGACTAATTACTGCCTTGGGCACAGCTCAGTCGAAGGCCTGAAAAGCTTGTGGTTAGACCTAGCTGGTTTGCAGGATGCTCTTGGGAACTGCTGTAATTCTCGGAGAGCTTCAGATAAGGCTGCTTTCTACGGCATTTCTTATTAAAACAATCAAACCAAAACTCAACAAATCTATTAGCAACTTGCAATATAAAAGATCGGTGGGGTCCAAAATCCCAGGAAAGGAATTCCAGTACAAAACCAAGCCGCTGGATCAGGACACATTCCAAAGGGCCCTGGATAAGTATTCAGAGATGTGTAGTTCTATACAAGAAGATGTACTCAAAGTGAGTTCCAGCGAAGATTATGATAATGGTTATTGGACTACACTGATAATCAGAATCTTAGAATAATTCATTAAAAAAAAACCATACCAAGCAAATTATGATGGCACCTTTATAGCTTTAGCAGCAGCAAAGGGATTGGGTAAGGCATACAAGGTATAGGACAGTATCCAGTGAGCTGATGTGTGGTGAATGGGATGCTTAGAGATGCTATGCAATGTGCACCATTTAAAAATGTACATTTTTTTCTTGTGCTGAAAATTCTATTTTTTTGGGGATTTGACAATATAACTCAGTGTTCTCTTTTTAAAGCCTGGAGATATTGGGATGGAAGTTCTGCCTTCCAGAGTGCTCCAAATGAAAGCAAATTTTAATCATTTTTTTTCCTAAATAGAAGGATATAACACGGAAGCTTGTTTTAATGGGACTGTATGGATATTTTCTCCCAAAGTATCAACTCTTGGGACTGCATCACAAAGTGGAGCCCCTGCATGGCACTGATGCCAACATGGAGCAGATACCATGTCTGGGCAGCTGGAATGTTTGCTTTAGTTGCATTTCCAAAACCTGGTCAAGAATAACTGCAAATGCACACATATATGTGCCAAATCTACAGGAGACTGAGAGAACACCCTGGCTGCTTTTGTAGCAGGGTTATTTTGTGGCTTTTTTTGGCTGGTCCCTCTAAATAATTTTTTCTTCTGCAAACTACGCCAACAAGATAATCCCACTATCAAAATCATAGCATCCGAGTATCTGTGAACTTACCAAGAGCCTGGTACCCAAAGAGGTGCCACTGAGAGTAATTCGTTTGATGGTGCCTGCAACAGGGTGAATAGCTGCTTTTAAAGATGTGTCCAAATATCCAAGCCCCCTTGGGAACAAAAGAGCACACATTGCTGGAGACAAATATAGAACTTTTTATCAGAACTCTGAAACACACTTGAGCCCCGAAGGAGTAGAAATGGTCTAACTCCAAGAGGGAGATTTTTTTGGGTAAGGGCTGTACTCAGATGAGTTCTCTGTAGCTGGAGGTTTTCCTTCTAAACAGAATTGAGAGGTTCTATCGCCTAACACCTGGGAAACTGGACAGGAAGGTTGCTCAGTGGGACATGTTTCTCTCTTCTTTTGTTTGTTTTCTGCAGTAAAGCTTGATTACTCAATTAGATTCCGTCTTGTGCAGTTATCAGACGTAACAGGAAGTAAACAGAGATGTGAAAACCAAGCCACAAGGACAGAATACGGGAAAGGACACAGTCTAAAGTTCAGACATGAAAGAAACAGTGATAAGATGCACCCCAAGATGCGAGTGCAGAGCTATGCTTGGTGGAGAAGTAGAGCTCTACAGTGAGTCTGGTACAGCAGCCAGCCAGGTCAGCTGTTTGCCAGGTCAGAGCATGCACTGCCAATTGCAGTTATCATCCAGAGGATAGAACACTACTATTGCTGCTAAACAGCTTAAATAAATTGAAAGCAAGGTGGCAACAGTGCCATGAAATAGCCTATGCAATAATTCTGATACGCTCTACCACTTTTACGAGCCTTGTGCATATTAAGCAATCCAAACCAAACACAGATAATTGCATAGTAAAACCATTAAGCATAAGGAGTGGCTGCTGATTCCATCTGAGCTGCCCGCTGCAGATTCAGGACACCAGCATCCTGATGTCAAAAAGAGAACTAGCTATTCGCTGAGCAGGACATTGCAGGATAAGAAACCACATAATATGTGACCTAGAAAAGATGATGTTTTTCCACCCAGCCTTGGAAAACATAAAAGCAGAGTTCCTAAGGCAAAGGATAGCAGCTAGCACTTCCAGAAGAAATGAGGAATATTAAAATTGACTTTTTTATGCTTCAGCTCAGTTTGAGAAAGGATCTTGCTGTGCTTTTTTTGCTGTTTTATGGGGTTTTTTGAGTTTTGGTTTGTGGTTGGGGTTTTTTTTGAAGACACACCCCAAGACTGTTATTAGTGGAAATACAGGGCTCAGTTTCTAAGAGAAACAGAGACCCTGCTAAGCTCTTAATAAACTGGAGTCTTGTGCTGTTGTCTGCTGCCACACTCCACTATTTGCACAGACATGGCAAAATTTTGAGAAATACAAATTATATTATTGACAGATGGAATTGTCTCTGTTTAAGAACAGATGCTTTTTATACAGTTTTTATTTAAAACTATAGATTTTTTGAATGCTTGTTTACGGAAATTTAGAACAGCAAATTACCACTTTCCTCATAAAAATGTGTTTTTCTCAGTCGAATCTATTTTTCAAGAACTTCATACACTTCTGCAACATACCATGTAACTCAATTAATTAAATAGCCAGCATTTTTACGATATTCAAATGCCATTTGGGGAAAATAAATACTTCCTGAAATAACTCCAAAAATCTTTGAACATACTTTCCTTACAGATGCATAAGTCTCCCCATCCCTTCAAACAGTAAAGATATCACAGCAAAACTGTTAATGAAGATGCATTTTTTCATAGTTACTCTAATAAGACAGCAGCAAGGTGTGAGGGAAACTCATTCTCTCATGCTAAAGATTGAGATATGAACAGTGGGAGGATAAATAAAATAACAATATAGATTAATCATAGTTGTTGTCTGGGCTTCATCTCCCAAGATACTCTCTGTGCCATGAGTCTGGTGACTGTGCCTCGGGGCTTGGTCTCCAGCATCTAAATGGAATTCTGGCGGACGTCAGCTCTCAGTACCACAGCAGAAGGTATCTAGATGCAAACATCAACTCTGACAGTGCTCTGCTCCATCAGAAAAGAGAAAAAACTGAAGAAAAGATTTCAGATCAATTGAAAAAAAAAAGTTATTAATTTTTTTTAATAAGTCTCCTTTTTGTTTTCCTGAAAGTTTATGTAAAAAAAAATTACTTTCACTGCAGAGAAATTTTCAGTTTTGGGGGTACCACACTTTCTCATTACAGGGGCGACTCAGGAAAGCATTTCTGTCTGGCTCTTAAAATGTTATTCATCTCAAAAATGTAATACTGTCTCTGCTACATGAGAGCTCCAGTAACATGTCTTAGGTGGCACAGTTATCTGCTACCATCCCTGTAGCAGAAGAAAGATGCTTTTATGAATTTTAGCTGATATGAACTGCATGCATGAGAATCCCAAGATGAGACTGGAAAACTGCTGGCAAGGTTCATTGAATGGGAAGGTGGTTAAGTGTTCTACTCGCTTTCTTGATTTTGTATAAGTGTGGGTTTATATTACTGGTTTTGTTTGTTGGGTTTTTTGGTTTTTTTAATATAGACTACAAGCTTTGCCTGGCTAAGCTTAATTTCAGTGAGATCAACCACCTCTGTCTTGCAGGAAAAAAACCCCGAACCAACACGACTCTCTAGGTCTAACTAGGAGGAGCCAGCCAAGGGGTGATGTTAAGTGAGATTTTCCACCACGAGGCAAGCAAAAATCAATGCAGCTGTGCCGTAAAGATCACCTCGGTTGTGAAGCCCAAGCACACATCTCCTGCAGACAGTAACTCACCTTCCTGTGACTGTCACAGTTTTCAGCAGAACCTGCGGCCGAAGCCCAGCTGCAAGATGCATCATCAGGGTAATTTGTAATGTGTATGTAGTGTTTAACAGAACATAAATACATAAAAGGTAAAGCATGCATACAAAGGGTAAAACCCATAAACAGTTAGGTCAACTGGGCTGCCTGAAAGCTAAACATTTCCAAAGAGATATATATCGTAAGGCCAGTAATTTTCAGAACAGTGTAATGACAATTGGATTTATAGTTTTAGAATTGCCATCTCTCATCCCATTGTATTCACTTCCATGGGTCTGAGGAGCAGGTACTGGGGCCAATGCAGCCTCAGCAGTTAATTGGTAAAGATGAAAGAAACACAGGTGACATGGGAAGGAATTACAATAATTGCAAGAGGGAAAGGTGAGAGAGCTGCATGGGTGATCATTTGATGTGTTTTCTGGGAAGGAGTGGTTGTGCTTTCTCTTTCACCCTTTCCCTTCCAATTCTCAACCGCCTTATTGTTTTTTGGAAGGTGGCAGAAGACATACTGAATTTTTTAAAAATAAATTTTGACCAACAAGCCATGCTTGGTACAAGGTAGAGAAAGGTAGCCTTGGTTACACAGTGAACCTTTGGCCTTGATCCAGGCTCTGGCTCCATACGTGAATGCCCTCTGATAACAGCAGAAAAGTGGAAACCCGATACCCTGATCAGCTGCCATTACTTTCTCCTTTTAGGAAACTCAGCTTTTCTTCAGGGAACACAGGTCCAGCTGCTGCTTGTGAAGTGTTCAGAGGATGTTGATAGTGAAGTCAGAGGCCATTTCATGCCAGTATTTCCTTATTGTTCAAGCTTGTGAGCAAGTTCCAGTTGAGTTATTTGCACTTCTTGGGCCAGGTGATCTGTGTAGCAGTCCAGGTGCCATACAGATGGTGAGTTTGATCTTTTAATATGAGCTTTTACAACCCTGATGATGTTTTTAGAGTTGTTGTCTTACCTCTGACCTCCAGAGGATGTTGTTTTATCTCTTCTCAGGGTTGGGAAAAATGCAAAGTCAATGTGAAGTGCTTTCACTCTTGTGCCTTGCAAGAGAGGTTCTAGAGGATAGTTTTCAAGAGGTTTGAAAACTAAAGCTAAAGAAACTTCGGTTTCTTTAGTTCTTATTGCTTGTGTGTACTCTACTCAGGTCCTTTATAGAGGATACACTTTATTTTCCTTTGCATTTACACATTGGGGCAGCTCCAAGGCCAGTAAGAATGTTTTTAATTCCTGGGTGATTGAGGTATTTTTCATATACATTAAATACTGTGTCTTTTGTCTGAGAATCTGACTGATGTAGTCCTTTCTGTTTAGGATTATTAAATATACTTGGAAGCAGATACGTAGTTATTAGCTGAAGTTTTTCCTCATCATTGTCATTAGATTTGCTAAGTCTGAGATTTTCAGCAAAACCTGAGATGCTTGTCTTGCTCTTCAAGCTCTTAGATAATTCGATAATTGACTAATCTTCTTCATACCAGTTTTATTCAGTAACACCAAAGTTGAAATTTCTTAAATGTGAGAGGGCCTACGAGCATCTATGGACTTTGGAAAATTGCTTCTGGTCTCATGGACTTATCTTCACTTAAGATATTATCAGCATATTTGAGGGGGATATTTTCTGGTTTTTACAGGAATATCAAATGTGCCCAAAGCACAGGATAAACGCTTGCAAGTCTTCTATTGAACGTGTAGAAGAGAAAGAAATAATCGTAAATGAAAATGTGCAAAGCAAATTATGCCTCTCAATGCAATTGGAGCCATGCTTAACATTCAGCTATGCAGCAATCTCTTCCTTGTCATGGAGCATAATCAATATATACAACACAAAGTATATATCTAGAAGCAGTGAATTCAGTAATATGGGATGAGGGACCCCAGAGTAGCCTTTTCTTTTCAAACACCAGCTCTATGTCACTTTTGACAGACAGTCTTTGCTTTATAAAGAACAGATTGGAAAAGTCTGCGTGGAACAAAGTGTCTTTGAAGCACACAGCTCCAGTTTACATTTCTTTCTTTTTGTTTGCAAGCTCAAAAACAAAATGCTAAATCATGCCTTAATTTCCTTTTCTGTTACATAGAAAAAAAGAATTAATGGCTACGAGCTTTTTTGCTGTTATTTAAAGTAAACAGACAGATATGGTCTGAAACAGAAATGCTAGAAGTTCTGAGCTGACCTGTGTGTCTGATTACAAGTTGGTAGTTGATCTCCACATGTGAAACAAGATGGCAAAGAACCCTAAAAGCAACCCTCACCCCCAGCGTTCGTAGATGATTGGATGAGGCTCTGACTTACACAGAACTGTAAATATAAAGCCTGGTGAGTATGAAGTCCTGCAATTGGATCCAGGAAAATTGTTGCATACAAAATTCAGCGGGGCTTAATTGTCAGCTTTGATCATGGGATAGAAGCTACATTCTTTTTCTTCATGTCTTACGTAAGTGCACTTTCAGAAACCTCACTGTCTGTGTTTTGGAAGTGTGTAGGGCCTATTTTACTCTGCAGCTGGAGTGGAATTGTTTCAGGAGCACCTCTGTTCTGGTTTTTGGTTTAGCTCAAGAGGCCACAGACTCAACCCAATGGCACTTCTCTGTATGTCTGCAAAACAGCAACTTCTGAGCATCACATCCGAATGCTTTTGAAACTTTAGGGAAAGTTATAGGTTTTGATAGCCAAGACCTTGATTTCATAGAAAAGAAATAAAAGAAAATGAGAAACACGTGGAGCTTCTGCTTTCTCTCAAATACAGCCGCAGTCGGAGTGCTTTTGGATCAGAGGCCTCCTGTACAGCAGAGCAGAAATGCCACCTTCTTCTCACAGTTGCTCAAGGTGGTGCTATTCTGATGGACTGCCTCTTACAAATTCCTTGGTGGTAGGAAATGGAGCGGGAAGTGGGAGATGTCAGAACGTGCGGAGGAGTAGTTTGTGTAGTGAGAATATCGTGGGAAAGAGAGACAATAGCTCAAACATCATCAGGGACAGAAACAGCAAACAGGAGCATGCACAGCCAAGGAAAGAGGCCTTTGTTACTGGGGACAAATGGGTTGCAAAAAAAGAAAATTTCTCTAGCCCCTGTGGACCAGAAAAAAAGCAGAGATTCAGCTGCCAGGAAAGAAGGAACACTGGAGCATATTCAAGGCCATGAAGGAGGTAGTAAGGGATGGGGTGGGATGGATCTGCACCGTCAGGGGTTTCTGTAAGATAGACCTGCAGCATCCTGCTATGCCGGAGACCAGGAGGTGCTGCCGGGGGGAGGGCTCTGCTGGGGGATGGGACAGTGCAAGTGAAGGGGGAGAAATTTTGTGTATTAACTGGGACAGTAGAAGAGACACAGATGTGGAAGACACAGCACCTCTAGGAAGGAGGAAGGGGGCTTTATAACAAAAGTGGGTTTGGACAGATGGGGAGTGTGGAGGAGAGAAGGGAGGAAGGCATGAAACCTCTCTGGCATGCTGCAAGCTCAGCCTACAGAAGCTACAGAGTGTGTGACCCTCTTGTTAACTTCATTTCACAATGTTCCCTGCATGCTTTGTGTGGCTTCCAAGTAATGCATGACATCAGAAAGCTTAATAAAAACCACCTGCCTGGTACATTTTATGTTCAACTCCGTTAAACTTTCCTAGTTCAAAATATCCAGTGCTATCTGGAACAGGAGGATAATTACTTTTCTCTAAATTTGCTGAGCTTTGTTGTATGAGTTCTTTCCTTAAGGAGTAAAAATGTGAATTTATATGCTTGAGCTCCACATTTTTGAAAATCACCTTTCAGCTGTTCAACTTTGTAGGCTGATAAAAACATCTGTCAAAATTAACTTCTGATCCTCTTCTTGAACCTAGTCTACTTCTAGCCATGTTCTTGACCTGTGTTTCAGGAGTGATTAACTGATTCCTGTGCACCAGGGAGTTACAGGGGGTAAATGGCCGTAGGTCTAGTGGGAGGTATTCTCAACACACCCCAGTAGAGCTCTTTAAGCTTCAGATTGCCTGGAGTCTTTCAAGTCAGACAAGAAGCAATGTTTATACTCCCCTCAGCACAAAGAAAGAGCTGATGTGGGCCAGAGGTAATTAATATCAGCAGTTAAAGTAGCTGTTCATTTAAAAAAAAAAAAGTAGCATTAGAAATAATTGCTTAGCTTTCCACTTTCAAGATCCAAAATTCTCAGACAGTGGTGTTCCTCTCTGTTAAATATTAGATTAGTATCTCTCAAGACAAAACAAAAGAACTACTTTTCTTCTCTGGGCTACCTCGCAAAGTTTATTCCACATTTTGTTTAGCTGTGACAGAGGTTCACAACATTCTCAGTACTAAAGAAATAGGTGTAGAGGCCTGTCTCTTTTTGAGGGGTCTGAGCTTTCATTACGGAGTCACAGCCAGAAGTCAGAGCTCCTTCCTGTGGCTCCCTTGCTCTCCAGTTAATCTGTCATTGGTGACACTGAAGAGCACTTCCCTTGAGGTAGATTTTTTGTTTTGAGTGGACGCAGCCATTTGCAGTTTTTGAAGCTATTCTTGTTTTATCAAAAAAAGTCAGGCACAAGGGCAGATTCTGAAAACTTATTTTAGGACAAGGAAAGGGGTCATGACCCTGAGGCTCTGCTGTTTAAATCAGCAGAACTTTGGAGTGGATGTAGGATTAAGGAAAGGGCACAGGCTCTGCTGGTTTTGTTGCAAATTTTCCAGAGTGCTTTTTCTGAAGGAGCCAGAAAAAGATTTTCCTGAATACGGGGGTCCATGAATAATTTTTTAACATAAAAGTCCTGGGGTTTTTAAGAGACAAAAGTAAAAGGACTAAACAGTGGGTACCAGAAAAGGCTGGTGGAGAGAAGGCGACATGAGGTTCACCTCTGTGCATTCTCAGTGGGATGTGCAGGGTGGAGGGGAAACCAGGAGGGGTCTTCTGAGACCACTGGGCCTTCCTTGATATCTGCTGCCAGAGCTCAAAGTCTCAGGCAGTGAAGTCCCTGTGCCAAGCTGGTAACATGGGACTCGGTTTGAAGGTAAGAAGTGGATGAGGTCAAGTTTCCTTTGAATTGCCTGAAGTGAGGCGACAGAGAAGGTCTCTCTCCCTGATTGAGGATTTCTCATTGAAGTCTTTCGGAAAGAAATGGAGTAAATTCATCCTTATTTACACTAAACAGTCTGTAGCCAATACTGTTCTCCTTTGCTGCCTTCGTGCAAATGTTCAAGTCTGACTCTTTTGAGGATGGACTGTGAGGGCATTACTAAATCTAGTAAAAAAAGTAAATAAAATAAATTCTTTTATTTTAGAAAAAAAAATTATAAATAAATCTCTACACTTAAATCCCCAGGCCTCTCTAGACACATACTTTTAAATCTATTTATTCACCTTTTCCCCTCTGTTTTCATATTTAGATAGGGATAGCTCTGGTGTAAAACAGAGCTATATATTTTTGTCTGTTAGGACATGAGAAAGGGCACAGTGCTCTCTGTTTCAGCAGCTGTTCTGAGGCCAGTGTGCTAACTGTATTTATTTATTAGTGGGCTGTTTTGGTTAGACTATTTTTTCCCCTGGTGTATGTGCTGCTGCAATTGGTGGACCTGCTTTCCCTTTCTTACATCAACAAAGAAATTGGCCCAAGAGAATTTCGTGGATTATTCCCTTTTGGCCCCTGAATTCTCCAGGTAAAGACTTCTTCCTACATGTTTCTTCCACTATCATCTAGCTCTGAATGCATTCCCCTGGCATGTGATACAGCAGAAATATAAGTCATGTGTTTTCTGAGGACATGAGCCATAACCCTCAGAAATAATTTGCTTCTTCTGTAACCCAGAAGCCACTGAAGAAATTAAATCTGGATGAATGATGAAAATATATTGCAGTCAAAGAATAGCTGTAGATTCTTTTTGACAGCAACTGTGGTTTCTAATGCTTCCTTAATTTTCACTTACACGTATCTGAAGTTACGATTAATCCAATGACATATTCAAAATCACCCATGCAAATCTGACTTTCATAAACAGGAGTTATCTTAAAGTCCCATAAAGCATTCTGACATTCAGATCTAAACTTTCTTTTGTGATGCAAATAAGCATCATGTATGTGGTCTTCATACCTCCCATTTCCAGGAGTTCTGGAAGAAGAATTTTCTTCCACTGGAAAACAGCATCTTTCTCTGCAGGGGTTTATTCATACCAAGAACAACTGTATTTATTTCAAACAATAACAAAAATGTGTTTCTTGCTTGTGGATTGAGAAAAATCTCAAAGATGAAGACAGACTTCCTTGCTCCCTTACTGTTCAAATCGTGAAACTGGCCTGAAAAACAGGGTTTTTTCTTTTCTTTTTCTGAGCCATTCTGATATGCTGTGGTGTGATGGGCTTTCCTTAAAAAATTGAAGCTGTGAGGTGCTGGTTCTCTCAGTTGTTCAGGCCTTGAGATAAAACAAATGTCATGAATAATCACAATAAATCCTGAAAGCTAGTAAAACAGTGGGAGGGGGAAAGTGATCAGAAGCTGCGCAGCAATGCACAGATGGAAAAAATACTTTGGGGGCTCATACAGCTTTTGGTGACTTTTCTTTTGGAGCTTGTCCTCTGACAGCTACTGGCACTGGGTGGAGAGAGCAGGGAGCAGGAAATTCACCCTGCAGCCACAGGGTCCTGGATATTACCTGCCTTGCCCTGCTTTTATGTCTCCAGAGGCAAAGCTGGGGAGAAAAACACCGATTAATGTATGAATGTATACTAGATAATAGTGGATACTCTTAAAATTATTAAATTCTGTTAATTTTTCAAGAATGGGCATAAAAGGTCCTGAAATTTCTCATGAATCTTGTAGCCATGTCTTCATTCTGCGTTTAAGTTTGCCACAGCAAATTATCTTCCACTTGCCATGGATTTTTAGTAACTTCAACCATTGGGGCACTGCAACCCCTGTACCTGTTCATACCAGGTTTGTTTCATAAAGACTTTTATTTTTAAAAAGGACAAGCATCCACATAAGCATTTCAGAGACAAAAGAATGTGAGGTCATAAATACATTCCTGTGACCTTATTAAGATTAAGAGAATTTTGTTTTGAGAAGAGGAAAAGTTTGTGCTCAAGCAACTGCAGTCACAATAATAACAAAAGAAAACATAAAATCACTGTGAGCTTGATTATTTTGGGAGTCTTTGTCCTGCCCAATGGTGCCTCTTTATGACAACCCTTATTTCAGGGCAGGATACATAGTTCAAGCTAATTAAACATAGAAGTGTCATAATTAAGGGAAGTTTGTGTTAAATTTTTGCTTACTCTATTATTCAGAGGAACAGGACTGCAAAAACTTAATTTAGCAATGAAGTAATGGAGCTAAGTGCAAGTACTTCCAGCTATTATCAAAATGGCTGTTTCATGAAGGATCACAATTATCAATATTATTTGTGTAACTTAATTCCTATCAACCTAAAAGATACATTAAAAGTGTGATGAGGTTTTAGTAACTCGGGGTTGTTCTTGTTACTAATTGACCCTACAAGCAGCACCAAAGACCACTGCAAAAGCCATTTAATGCCTCCAACTTTGTAATGATGTGTAAATGTTTGATAATGTTTGATCATTTGTTTCCTGGCCTTATGTTGTTATCAGCACTGTGTTTCTTTCCCTTATGCTACCTGTGATGAAGACAGAATGTGTAAATTAATCTGAGAAGAGATGGAGCCGGGGACAGCTTGGAGGTGTCAGTGTTCATTTTAGTTAGTCAACCAGCTGGTCTTTCATGGCAGCTCCTTACCCTGCCCTCTTTTCTCCCCAGAGCAAGAGAGAGATTCATGCTTCCTGACTGACTGCATGAAGAGGGTAGATTATGTCATTCTAGTGGCCAGATGGCCTGACCACAAAATCCACTCTGTCAGCCTTGACAGTCTCGGAAGGGAAGCTCCCGGCCGCAGGGCTGGCCCTGCACAGCCAGCGAGGAAGCACAGAGCTGCAGACGCTTCCAGAAGCTGACCTGAATCTTTGTAGGCAGCTCTGGCTTTACAGAGAGGGCTGTTCTGACACCTCGAGTACTTGGCTTCTCCCTGATACTCCAGCCCAAAGGTGCAGGGCCACACACGACATTGTGCTACACCCTAAAGCACACATATGTGCACCCTGCCGTGCTTGGGCTGAATTTTGGCTGCAATGCTTGTTTTGCATGTCATCCTACCAAAGCTAGGTTTGGTGTACAGGGGTTTTATCTGGCCCTAACCCTTGTAATTCTTTTGTACACATAGGGCAAGCACACCACATTAAGAAACAAAATTGAATGCAGAAGTTATTTTAATTCAGTAAGAGACACTGACGGAGAAGAAGGCAAATTGAAATAAAGCACAGAGAGCTATAGGGAACTGTTCTTCGTGTCCCTGCCATTGTAGCTTGTTTTCTCTAGATGCCAGATTACACCTTCATTCAGTATATTTTAGCTCTGTTTCACTGACATCAGCCTTGTCTGTTGCCCTAACTATGGGTTTGGCTCACTGTTTTATCCCAGCCCTAAATTTAACAGAGGCTTTTCCTCTTCTAAAATTTACTTGAGTGTTGGTGTGAAGATGCTTTGGAAAAAAGGACTTCTGACAGACCTTGAGTCTGCTGCCAAATTAGTTCTCTTTTTAAGGGAGCTTTACAAATTTTAATTACAGTATTTCTACAAAATCCTTGAAGTACTAGTTTCATACATTTTCGTACTTTTCAAGAGGAAGGAGTAGCTGTGGCTCAACCACAAAACCAAAGATGTTTGCTTAAAAATATATATAATAGATTTTCTGCAATCCATATCCACATTCAATGGGTGTACAATGTGTTTTCTAGTCTGTTTGCATGGCTGGTGATGTGTGATGGAAGCTTAAGCTGTAAATGAAACTCATTCCTGAAAGAATAGGTGACAAGGCAGTGTAAGATTGAATTCCCATTGCATGAATCACTTCATTTGCACATGTCTCTTCACACTTGATTGGACATACTGATACTTTAAATGCATTACAAATTTAATCAAAAGCTCTGAATAAGACACACAGCATTGAAATTACATCCAGGAAAACATCTGGGACTAGGGAGAGGGAATTATTCTTGCATAAAAAAATAAAGATTCTATATTTTCATAAATTAATTGAATAAACAAAGGCATATTGAAGCTCCTCAGGAGTTTATGTAGAAGGTCAACTCATGGCATTTCCCAGATTGCAAATTGATCTGGATAGACTTTTGTATTTAAATAGCTTCTAGGATGACTCCACGGGACTTTTTCATCTGCAGTCTGTTAATGGTGCTGAAATGAGATCCAGAGGACGATTCCCACGTGCAAAGCCATTCAGGGCTGTGTTATCAAGTTTGGGGGACTGAAGGTTCACTCTTGCAAAGTTTTTTCAGATAGATACATCCATTACCCTTTGCAGAACCATAGCTTAGGAAGGAACAAGGTCTTGAAGGGAGGTTGATAATAAAATGATTGTTTTACTATCCAGATAAAATCCCCTGAAGGTATCTGAAGCTGTTCTTTAACTTCCTGCACAGTACACAGTCTTCCCCACGTTTATAAAATGTATTCTCTCCTCTTGAAATCAAACTTCAAAACACTTTCTTTCTCCCTCTCTGGGTTTGCTCCATACAGAAAACATGATAGACTCAGATAACAGCAAGAAAGACTAGAAGATACAAAAGTTGAAAATTCTACTCAGGTGACTAGGTAATTCCAAATAGTTCAGAAAGGGCCTTCTCCCCCACCCACTCTATATTATGGATACTTTTCTACTGAAGTTTTTTTCCCCAACAATTCTAAGTAGAGACTGAAAAGATTAGAATCAAACAGAGCAGCATAATGAACACATATAATTTTCTTTCTTGCTGTGTGTGGAATCTGCACAGTTACGTCTATGTGTTAGAATACCATTAGAACAAAAAATTTAAGGTGAAAACATCAAAAATCTGTTCTTTGACATTGTTTAATGAAATCCCAGGTGTGCAGTGCATGTTGAAAGAAATAATTTGACAAGTCTATAAGAAAAAAATGTGGTGAGATTACTTGCAGCAGACCTGATAAAAATTTTCATTCATTGCTTATGAAACAGGTTATCATACTGTAAGAGAGTTATATTAAACTTAAATATTGCTGAGTAACTTCTTGAACTCTACAAAATAAAATAAAAAAAAAAACAAGATACTCGGTCTGCCAGTATTTCTGACCAAATTTGTCTACAATTCTTGTACTAGAGGCCTTTCCTTGATCCTTTTCACTATTTTCTCAGCTCAGGTGTCAACACTTAAGGGTAAGCAAGGAAGCAAATAATAATTACTGAACTGATCTAAATCAGCACCGAGAGGTTTCTTGTCACACAGGCTCTTGCTGTGCTCGAATTCATTGTTGCAATTTGCACCCTGGGCAGATTCAGTGCATGCCAGTGCTGTGCCCTGCTCACAGACTGTTACAGAGATACTTTGGGATACAACAAACTGAAATGCCCAGGACTTAAGATGACATGCATATAATGTTTGCTACTCAAGCGATGACCCCGAGATCCCATTTACCCTTGCTTTTATTATTAGGATCAGGTTCATGAAAGGAGAAAGAATTAAAAATTTCTTAAATGAGAGGTTATTTCTGCAAAACAAACATGGGAGCAATGGCCTTCTCCCCCATAATGTGCTACTGAAGATAAATTACTGCAAATGGAACCAATTATGAAATCCAGGATGAAGAAATATTGTAATTTATCGGATAGTAATTCTATAGATTAATTTTTTCTTTGACATAATTTGTGTAGCAGAAAAGGCCTTGGCTTTGTGTAAGCCCTGCTCAGCAATAGCAAAAATAGCTCTATATATCAATGTTGTTTTGAGCAGAAATCCAAAACACAATCCCATACCAACTGCTGTGAAGGAAATTAACTGCCTCATTTAAAACAGGCATAAAGATATGTTTTGAAACAGGTCAGTCCTTCATTTATTTTGATGTAGCAAAACTCAAACCTGTTGTATTCAGCTCTGATGATACACAAGACATGACATAACTTTGAAAGTTGTTTATAATTTTAGCTTGATTTGTCTTGCACAGAGGAGCAAACAGAAAAAACTCCTAGCTTCAGTTTCCATCAGGTGTGGAGTATCCCATCTTTTTTTGGTCTTTTATTTTTTAAATTTGGACACGAATGAGACACTTCTATCAGTATCTGAACAACACGTCCAAATCTGAATAGCATTTGAAAAACTTACAGACACATTTCTCTCCCTGCTGTTCTGATCTGACACATGACTGAGGGACAACATTTTGCCTGTCTTCCTCTTACGTTAGGAAAAAAACACTGAAAACTACATTCTTCATGAATAAAGCTGGAAGGAAACTGTCCTCAATGAATAAATTGAACAGATGTGTCAGCTTCCACTATGCAGATAAAATAAATAGCTGTGTTTTGTGAAAAAAACCCGATCAAATTACCAGCTACTCAATGCAAAACCACTCCTGTATAAATGAGTGAGTTCCCAGCACCTGTGGTAAGCTTGGTGGCTGCAAACCTGATTCTTTCTATGGCTGTGTGCTGGCTTCATGCTCCTTCGATACTGAACAGCTTGAGCTCCATCTTTGCTCGGGTTAGAAATGTCTTCCGAATCTTGAGGTATTTATTTAAATTTACTCTCTAATAATCTTATTCAAATGAGACAATGTAAAAAAAGCTGCTGTTTTCATTGTACCAAGACAGTGAGTATCATCACATTTATTTGTTCAGGTTTCTGTTTATTTTCCTGTTTGTAGAGGATTTTTTGGTGGAGGAAGTTTGCTTTCAAAGCAGGAGAAGTCAGGAGCCATCCTTCTATCTAGTTTAGAGAGATGGACAATGAAAAATGGATTCATTGAAGTCTGGTTAAGGACCTGGTTAAAATTCTGGCTTTCTCTAACAGTAGGGAATGTGTTCTATTACTCACTTTCTTGGACTTAATCTAACAAATCTGTCAAAGCAAATATACAAGTTATTTCCTTTTGCATTTGTAATAGAGGCTGTTCTAAAGCTCATACTGAATTTCTGCCACAGAAAACTTTCTTGCTAGAGTTGCAGTCTTTAGGGTGATAGGAAAACCATAAAGTCCTGTCTGTTTCTGGAAATACAAGCATCTCATAGCATTTTTTTTGTTCTGTTTCAGCTTAGTTTAGGTGTGTCAGTCTCGGGGTACAGGGAAAATTCCATCTTGGTTGATTGTGTTGTGTCTTTCCAATTGTCTGCAGTTAGACACAGTCATTTCCTTTTCTTCCAGCCCTGTCTCTCACTGTGATGTTTATAAAAAGTGTTAAACAGATGCTTTCTTAAGATCCAGAGGTGGGTATATTTGCAACACAGGTAAAGCAATTCCTGTGCATGCTCTGTGCTCTAGAAGGGTCTTGGTTTCTTGGTGTTGGATTTTGTTTGGTTTTTTTTAATCCTGAAAACCTTACCATAGTCCATAAGCAAAATTTGCCATCTTTTAGGGATAGGTGTAAACATCTTTCAGTCAGTCATGCTTTTAAACTGTGAAA
>VZRR01006128.1:607055-643965 GCA_013398015.1 Oreocharis arfaki
TTTTTTTTTTCTTTTTTTTTTTTTTTTTTTTTTTGGTGGAGCTGAAGGATGATAAAAGCAGGACAGTGGACTTTAAAATCGGAAAAAGAAAATAAAAGCAATCCAGGGGCTACATCCTGCCTGTAAATTTCATGTGTTCTTACAGCCATTTTTAAGTGCTTTTAACTCCAGTAAAACAATGGTCCAAAGGACTGAAGACTTTTCCACATTACTGGAAACTTCACTGAAGTTAAAAGAGTTTCAGTATGAATTCTTACTGAATGACTCATCATATTTGAACATTTCATTAGACTCCAAGAGGAAGCAAAAATGGTGAGTCTGTTTGTTTTCACATCTACAGAAGATGGTGGCCTTATCATGCTTCAATGGGCAACCTAAAACTGATTTATGCTCTCAGTTATCTGAATGAAAGGCACTGTTCCTCTAGTTCCTGGGTGCTTGCTGCTTTCTTACTGGCTGCCAAAAATAGAAAACTTGATTAGTAGTGACTGTACAGAAAGCTGAAGAAATTGCAACTTAAAAAAAGAGAGTGACAGGACTAGCCAAGCTTGGGACACACAGCAGCAGAGCTCCATTGATTTAGGAGCAAAAATTCCGGGGCAGAATTTGTTTTTTTTTACCCCACAATGTTACATGTCAAAAAGACATTAAAAAAGGAAATAAAGCAGAGGAAAACCAAACAAACTTAATTCTCAACCCTCTTTAGGCACAGTTGCAGTGATCCCTGTGCACTAATGCTAACTGGTTTCTATCTGCCTGCAGGCACTTTACCTCTCCCATTTGCTCTTTAGGAATGAGAATTTGAGTTGATTTTGCCAGAGATGGACTCCCAGCTCCAGGAAGGAGGCCTGATGTTCCTCCAGCCCAAAGGCTAAGGCTCTGATCCATCCCCTGGGGCTAAAACAAGGTGGTGCTAAACCCTTCCCGCTCCTTACAGAACATAATTATTGTCAGGCTGTTTTGAAATGAATAAAGGTTACAGTTAAAAGCTTCCATTCACACATCTTCCCTCTTGGCTTGGCTGCTGCCATTGCTCTGATTTCGAGAACACAAAGATTTTGTAAAATCATCTTATTCCTCATGACACTAAATTACTGCCGTTCACAGCTTGGGGAAACACCATCCTCCTCCTTCTCCTCCTCTTTGGCACGGTGTGAGCAATTACTGAGCTTGAACTCACTGTCAGTCCTTCATCAAGATCCATCCAGGGTGCTAAAAGTGCCTTGCCTACCGACAAAGGGAAAACGTTGCATGAATATGTGTATACATAAATGTTCCCCTTGGGTTCCCTATGTCTGTTACTTTGACTGAAAACCAGATTTATGGGGTCAATTGAAACAAATTGTAGAAGAAATTGCTTTCTTCTCACGTCATCACACTGTTTTTCTGAGCACCTCTGAAATACCTTTATGTAAGAGCTTTTCTTTCTTGTTCATCTATTCAGGTTTGCTGTCTGTTTTGCCACAGCATAAAGGATACCAAGAAAGCTCTTGATTTGCTTAACTGAATCAAAATCAACTGTGGTTTGGCTACGCTCATTTTAGGTCTCCATTATCATAATGTGCCTGGCCTTTTTACTTAGCTGAATTGCTCTGTGGTTTGAGTGGTGAGGAAAGAGTCCTGATGTGTTTGTGCTGTCCAGCTTTTCAACACCATCCTGTACATTTCTCACAAGAGCACACTTGGAAAGAAAAATCCCTTGTTGCCACAAGGATAGTTTTTAGGCAAATTTTTCCAAGAGCAGGCACCATAGCAAAGCAGGAGCTGAAGCTTTTTGTCTTCTTGAAGAACTGATTGCAGCTCCAAAGTATAATTTTATAGAATATTTAATGTAACCCTACACAGCTGCTAGTTGTTTATACCACAAGATAGAACTAGGTAGTGTTAGTCAAAATGTGCAAAGCTGAGCTAAAATATGCCCGTAACCTGCAGCTCTAAAGCTTCTTGTCTCAAGGCTATCTTCAAGCAAAAGCCATGAAATTTAATCCTACAATTTTTATTGACTATTTTCAATCCTATAATTTTTACTGATTATACAGCTCATGGATTTTTCAGCCTGATAATTACTGAATCCAATGTTCTTATCAAGTTCTTATGGCCTACTAAATCCGCAGGTAGCATTAGCAGGTTTTTAATTAGCTGGAGTGAACTTTTAAGGACATTTTCCATCCTGTGGAATAAAACTTGTGAGCAACCCCTATTAGTCAGTTAAGACATTGGTGTGTATGGGATTTTCAAATCTTTGAGCCCAAACTCCCAGGTCTGAGAAGGAAAGTGAAATCAAAGCTCCTGCATTCTCAGACCTGCCCTGCTCATTGAGAAGGCAGAAGTAGGAGACAGTAATCTTCCAGGTAGTTTAATTAGTAGCTCAGCAGTCCCCAAATCCCACAGATTTGTGTATCAAACCCAAAATCACAGTTTGGCAAAAGACTTGCTTCTAACAAACCAAAACTTTTGTTGCACTTCTTTCATGCACCCATCCTGCCTTTTGATAGATTTATTAGAAGAGGGAGTGTAATTCTAAACAGAAATAAAGAGGGTTAAAGTTTTGGGAAACAGGCTGGGTTCTACTCTGCAGTTCTGACAAAGAAAAATCAGACCTTGATTTCTCTTGGGTTTTGGTGGAGGCCTTTGCTAGCTAGGGAACGCACTGACACAGAAACAGCCATGGGTCTCTGTATAAAATTGCCTTCTACGCATAATTCACCACTGTTTTTTTAAAGATGTGTTTTAAATACTCTGAGGTTTAGTCAAAATAATGGAAAATTTGAATATGTGTATCCTTATTGGTCCAAGAACAAGAAATTTCAATCTAAGACAGTACAGATAACATGATATTCTTAATTGAAACAAGACTATTAATCTAATCTTTATATAGTAATACATGCAGAAGCAGAACTTCTGGGTCCTTAAGCTTGAACTTTTAAAAATATTCTCGTTCCAATAAGAAGTATCACATTATCTACCTTGTCTACTTAAATGCATGTTTAAAATGATGGATTAGTGGCTATTTTGGGCAGATTTTTACTGTATTATTATCTTGAGTCTCACTTAACTTACGCAACTATTTTCAAAGTTTTAAACATGTACTCTTTATGTGCCAAACTCAATCACAATCTCTTTTTTTTCTCTATGCTTTCGTCACATTTTCAAAAGGAGTAGAGTTTACACAGTCCCAGAGTGTTGTATTGATGTATCCTTGATTTATTTTTATTATATTTTACTTTATTTTTGTCAGCAAGAGAAAATACTTTCAAGAAAAGAGGGCAGCTTTTAATGAATTTTATGCAGAAAGACCAGGTAAAAACAGCTAAAAGCCCTCCATAAACTGATTATTTCTGGAAGTGTGAAATCTGTGGAGACACTACAGTCGTTTCAGTGTAGAGGAAAGATTGTGCTATCACTGCCGCCATCAAACACTGCATGATTGATAACATTTGTGGATCCCAATCCTTTAATTGCAGTCTTTTGTTTGTTTGCACCACTGGTTAGCTGGAGCTGTAGAGATATATACCAATAAATGCAGCCCATGGAGCTTACCATGATTGCACACGATCTGCAGGCCACATCAAATAGCAACTTAGGGCCTGAGAAAAGTAGAGAGGTAGGAGAAAAACAGGAGTAACCGTACAGGAGTAACATGGCAGTATTCCCAGGGATCAGGCCTTGAAGGGCACTTGTAGATGCTTAAAAGTAGTTTTCAGACCTTTCATCCCCACAGAAGTAAGTGGGGCAACTGCAGTGCCTATCGCAGTAGGCAATACTGCACAGAAATGTACTAAAAATAGCAGGTTTTCTCCCTGAAGACCTATCTGAGAAGTGTGTGTGATGTGCAGGTCAACACTTAATTTTGCCATTTGATAGGGGAATGAAAAGTTAAATAGAGAACATTTTCACTTGCAGCAGTGTGGGCTCAGAGAGAGCCTGAACAAAGGATGCAGACCAGTCCCTGTTGCACGAACAAGGAAATCCTGAGCAGAGCTACCTTTGTATTTTTCCCAAGGTTTCACCGGGGGAGTGTTTTGGAACTGCTGCCAGTCCTCCCTTGAGGCACGAAGAGATGGGGGCTGTCCAAGAGATGTGCTGCAGCAGAGCATCTCCCCTGCCAAGCTTGACCGCTCTGTGGGTTGTGGCATCTGGCTCTGGGCCTTCTGGGAAAATGGAGCTTGCAATGAGCTTTCGTCACTTCATGACCACAAAAGACATAACCCTGCTAAGGGAGTGACAGAGAAGGCTGCAAGATTCACTGGGGCCTTTATAAGGTGCGTTGTTTTTTCATCTGAGGTTGTCAGAGTGGTTCAGAGATCCGAAGTCTCCTCTGGAAAATAGCGATAGGTTTTAAGAGCTGGTTTCCTGACGAAGAAATAAAAAATTACAAAGTCTGAGTATATACTGTGTTGACCAGGTGGTTAGAGAAAGATAATATGCAGATAGATTTCCTCCCTTTCCCCACCTTTTTCCCAAATTTCAGTTAAAATACTAGCCCACTCTGGAAGCACCACTTTTCCAGGAGCCTTGTATGCCTGGAGAATTCAGCACAGTGCACTCTTCTGCTTTTTGATAATGGACTCCTGAAGCTTTGGTTTTTTGGGATTTTTTTTAATGTTTAGAAAGGTTTAAAAGGTTTTTAAATGTTTGACTAGCAGGAGATAACAGTGCTTTCTGGTAAATTCTGAAATAGAAATTAGTGTTTGACACCTTCAGGAGGTGCTTTGACTTTGTGATACATCACAGGGTAAGATCTGTAGATTATCTGCACATATCCTGTGCAGGAGCCAGTGCTAGGAAGCAAAGAACAACTGAAACTGTCAGGACTACAGGAAGCCAGCAGCAAAGGTGAAACTACAGGAAAAAAAATTAGGAACAATCCTAATGTTGCCATATATGCCATAGATTTGCTAACGACTGTGTGAGAGCTTGAACTGGAGCTTGGATAAACCCAAAATGAATCAGAGATCAGCTATGGCATGAAGGCGATGTCAGTGAGCAGCTACAGGACCCCTGTTCAGCTGTCAAATGCTCCTGGTGGAGGAGTGGGAGCTTAACAGCTGAGCAAGAAGCCGAGTCTGGGAGGTGTAAGGAAAAACAGCAGCTGCCACAGAACTGCTCGTTTTGTGGTTAGCATCTATACTGCTCGCTTTTGGGCTTTAGATGAAGAACATTTTGGGGCACCCCTACATCTGTGGGAAGGGAGCAGATCCTGCAGCTGGACTTCTGTTTGGCAGCCTGAACGTGAACATCTTGTGTGAGACTGGGGAAGGGAGTCTTTAGACGAAGGTGCTTCCACCTACATTTATCCTGGCTCCTTTCAGTCATCCATTCCTAGATAAATTCTTTCAAATGTGGTGCCAAAACTGCAAGCTGCTGGTCAACTTTTGCGAGGCTGCCTGAATGACTCACCTTATCTCTCAGATTACTGATAAAACAGGGGGGGGAAAAATCTAGTGGGATTGAAAGCTCTTGGTAAACCTGAACTGTCATTTTGTTACACAATTAGAAGGCACAATTACTTCTGGCTGAGGTGGGTCTATAAAAGATGTAGCTGAACTCATGCTGGAAGTGTCTTGGGTTGAATTAGAGGGATTCAGGTTGATGGACAAAGTCCTGCCTGTAGACATGAATGAAAAACCTGGCCTCGAGCTCCCCTGTTCCTGACTGCAGTAGTTCTTTCCTGTGAGTGTGTGCAGTGGAGGGCACTAAAATGTCAGTTTGGTGGAAAGCAAAACAAAGGACAAAAGGCTACTCCATTCTTCCAGTAAGTGTGCAAAATTTAGTAGTTATCAAGGATAAAAAAATGGGGCTCATTCATTAGAGTTTGTAGCTTGTTGATATAATGAATTATCCAAACAGAAGTCCCAAAGCAGCAAATACTTCAGTCACAGTGCTTAGAAATCGTGTCAGAAAGGGAATTAGGAATATGACACAAAGTAATGAAGAGTGTGGAAGCGGTGGAACCTAGAATTGTTAAAAAAATATGTAGATGTGGCACCTGGGAACAAGGTTTTATGGTGAACTCGATCTTGGAGGTCTTTTCCAACCCAAAAAATTCTATGATTCTCTGATCCTATGATACAGATCAGTGGTTCACATCCAGCCCAGTTCTTTTGGAGCTGGACTTTTGAATTTCTCATGATGGCTCTGGATCTTTCTGAAAGAGGTTTGCTAACCTTCTTTTCTTGTAAATATTTCCAGGTATCAACAAGTCTGTAATAAGCAGCATTTCCTACATAGAAGGCAATGAGAAAATAGACTAATTAAAGTTCTTAATTAAAGCCTCTGCAAGAACAGCATTGAAAAGACTTAAGAAACCTATCTTTTAAACAGATCCTTCTTGGCCACAATTGTAACACAGTGCTTATCTAGGATAGGAAAACTCTGTCCCTGGGTATTGTTCATTGGTAAGAAATGAACACTAAACGATCCTTAAAAACAACACATATTAAGCTGACACCTTTTTCAGGCCTTGGAATCAACTAAGTAAAGCTGGGGGAAAAATTTAAGGTTGGCACTTCGTAAATTTGCAAAGAAATTATAAAGGGGACATCCTCCCAGCTGGATTTTTCCAAACTCTCCTCAGTTTTTGTTGCTTTGTTTATTGAACATTTCACTATCTTTCTTTGTCTTCATAAATCCATTTTATGCATTGAAGACAATTATAAGCACGGCAGTGTGGTTTTGGCAGAGATTAGGTTCAGAACTGGGAAACATTGTTCATTTTGTTTGTTATATATATCCTGTTATAATATACTCGAGTATTTTGTTTCCCTTTTGTAGCAATGTTTGTCATGTGAAGAGGCTCTAGTTTGAATTCTGGGGGCAGAAGTCATTGCTTCAGCAAGGGATGATTAAGATCTTAGCTTCAGCACTCACAATTCCACGCTCCAATATGTGCCTTTAGAGTTTCCTACATCAGTGTGTGTGTCTTGACAGATATGTTCTCCTTTTCTCCATAACAGTCAGCCAAGAGAACACTCTAATAATTCAGACTGAAAGAGGAATGCTGAAAATTGATGGTCCAGATATACATGAGAAGAGACAAGGAATTTTCTTTCTCAGCACAGCCCAGAAAGAGAAGATTTGCTCTCTCTTTCATTCAAACCCTTTTAATTCAGCAGGTCACATTTAAAACCATTTCAGGAAAAATGCTCACTGGGCAGAAATTTTGTGTTAATTTTACCTCACGTTCTAACAGATTCAACACAAAGGCTTTGTGTCTGTCTCCTCAGAGGGTGTCATTGCAGGCAGTAGTTCAGACGTGACCTACAGCTGAACAGCAAGAGTGGTACCAGAATTCCTCTTGGGCAGGAGTGAAAGAAGAACCTGAGGGAGGACCATGTCTTGGGGTGAGGCAGTGTGAAGGAGGAAAGGGGATGTGTTCAAGTGGAAGGAATGATGAAAAGCCAGTCTTGCCCAGCTAGAGGGTCATTTGGGGCCAGTTTTCTGGGCACTTTGAAAGAAAAGACCATGTCTGAGAGACTGCAAAATCTACTTTGAGGGTGTGTTTAAAAATAAGGTTATTTTTGGAACCAAAGCTAAACTTTAGGAATCCAGCATTAAAGGAATAGAGGCGGAGTGCAGGGAGAAGTTAGAGAAATGTTCGGCCCTTGTCCTAGGGTCAGGTTGACTTTGTCAACACCTTGTTTTCACCACAACTACTAGTAATTTGAGTCATTTATACAGTTAGTTCTTGATATGTGCTTTGATACTTTGGAAGAGAAAAGCATATCTGGTGGTTCAACTCTTTAGTTAACTGCTATTAGCTAATAATTTTTTCCTATGTATGGCCTGGTTCGTTCCTTTTTTCTGTATTAGTTACAAACCTCCCCTTGAAATTTAAGTACAAAACCCCAATAGAGATTGTATTAAGCACTGCACTGTGTCATTAGCTCTTAAAGGACCAAAAGCCCCAATGAAATAGGGGCAGTAAAGAAAGGGGACAACATAATAATTTTGGTCTGTGTTTCTTGTTTTAAGACTGAGCAGCAGGACCACAAGAAAATCCTTTAACCTTTCTTGCTGCAGTAACAAGACAATCTCAATACTTCTGCTGAGCTTCATTTGGCTTAATCAATTTTTATAAAGTGCTTTTATCAGTTTCTTTAAAAATACGAGGCATGACTGAAGCAAGGCCTGCTCTTAATGCTGTATTTTCTAGTGCTGAGATGAACGCTGATAGAACAAAATAAAAAGAGGAAAACAGAAGAAACCTGGAAAAAAGTTTTGCACATTCCCTGTACGCTTTATCTTCCTTATTCTTCCTCAAGGAAAGAAAAGTGAAGTGTAATGGCAAAAAGTGGGATATTTAGCCAATTTTTTACAGAGGAGAAAAGCAAAATTCCTTACTGAAAAGTAGGACGATTGTACCAAAAGTAGGGCAGCTTACTGCATGTTAAGTACCTTTGGATTATGTGTGTTGTATCACGCTTACTTTGCACACACAATTAGTTCAAAGTGGGCCTTCCCACATGAGTTAACTGGGGAAGATTTATCTCACTAGATAAAGCCACAGCACCACATCAAACGGGGTCAGAACACACCCGCCAAGAAAATAATCTGGAGAGCATCTATAGCTGGCTGAGCTCATGTGAAAAATGAAAATGTCACTGGCGCTTAGGCTGGAGATCAAATCAAATGGGAAAAACAGAGGAGATCAGTGATGCTGGAGCAGGTTACAGAGATTAAAATTCTAGACCTGAGCAGCTAAATTTGTGCTTGAAATAACTGCACAACCTGTGAAGTTTGTGTGCTTTTAAGGATGAGATCGTTTCATTGTTGGCAAAGGGTGCAAAACACAACACAATGCAGAATTTTTTAATGGATTTTTTTTCACAAAAACTTAACGGATAAATAACTTTTTGGGGTTCGGGTGTCACTTTGAGGACAATATTTCCAGGAACCCTTGTCCAGAAGCAATGGGTCTATCATGTGTGGACTGATCATTTACATTCCATAAGACAGGATGTGGGGGCTGTTGGGCTGTGTACTCTCAAAGGCTGTAAGTACATGGTCCAGGTAAAACATTCCTGGCTAGACCTAGAAAGGAGCCCTGCTCCAGAGGACAACCTAGAGCTTTGAATTAGGCTGCTTAGCCTCTTACACTGCACGGGGAGAGTTAGCAGGGCTTCCTGAGGCTTGAAACAGAGACAGAAACCCAGCATGATTTGAAGACTGCTTTTCTGACACAACTTCTCAAATATTTTATCCTGTTCCATTTGAAAATTAGCTTACACAGACACATCTGTGATTTTGTTTTTTAGGTGCTGTGCTAAAATATAATCTGACAGTGCAAAAGGTATGGGAGACAATGAAGGTGAGGGCATATTAGTATGCAGAAACTTGGTACAACTGCACTGCACTACTCCTTTCCTTCAAAATAAATAGGTATACTTGCAATCAGGGCCTGCTTGGCCTGTCTATCTGAACCAGTGACCTTCCAGTTTTGCTTGTGTTCAGTCAAAATGATTCTTCTATTGGCAAGAAGGAAGGGCCAGTGCTCCTTTACAAGGTTATTTACAGACATAATTTTAAAGGAGAACTTTCCCTCCATCTGTGTCAGAAACAAATGTCAGCACTCAAGGTACAGAAACCATTTTTTTCCTGGTTTTAAATTTGAAAGACTTCATAAAATGAGTTAATAAAGGCAGTGGCTGTGAAGAGATGTCTCAGAGAATGAAGGTGGAAGTCAGTAAGATCTGAAACATAATTTACATTCGAGAAGTGGTGCAGCCAGAAATCAGGTTTCTCTTAGAGTTTCTAAGAGATTGAAAAGAAGTGTGGGTGTTCTCTCTCAAATAAATCTGTGTCTGACCCACAAAGTGTCTAGTTGGGATTTCAGTAAAATAGGCAGAGCTTCAAACATCAGAACTCCCATGTTTCTAAGCTATGGAAGGATTTTCTGTGGGGAGTGCCAATGTGCAGCTGAATAACAAAAATCATAAACTCTAATGTCTCTTCAAGGCATGAAGACTGATCCCAGGCTCCCCACTGACAGAGAGACATGAATAAGATGGCTCAAGGACTGAAAATACCCCTCTACAGATATCTCCAGTGACACTGAAATAGGAAATGACACCTCTTGACAATCTCCTGTGCACTGAGTGAAAACATCTTTGCCCAAGATGTAGGAAAATGGGGAGACCACATAAAAGGTACTGAAACTTGAGAGAGAGAAGCTAAATCAGAGTAATGACTTTCGGTTACTGTGTTCGAACTACACCCAGCTGCACAAAAAATGAGACCAAAGAGAACTGAAGTTTGCATTAAAGACAACTCATGGGCAAAGTACATTTTATAGCTCAAATGGAGGGATGATCTAGTGCCCTTAGCAGGACGGAAAAGTGCTGAGGGGATGGATTGGTGACCAAAAAGCATTAGTCCAGAGCTTTATGGGCTGCCCCACCGTAAACAAAGAGCTCAGTTGCTGTCTGCTAATTCTCTGTGTTGAAAGTAGAAAGGCAGGAGAAAAAGCTGAGTGCGTTTTGACAAGAATATGGTAACCTTCATATTCTCCATATCAAGAATCACTGAAAGCTGTGAATTTTGGCTAGTGTCTCAGGCCAGAGAGACTATTCTCTACATGTTTATAATTCCTAGGGTTTACAGGGTGACACCTCTCCACTGGCTTACATGAAATTGAGAAGCTGCATTATATGTCTTTTGTTTTGTTTTCATTTATTTATGTCTGAGTCCTTCATTTTTCAATCCTTCATATTGCATTATTCTATCCAGCTGCAATGCTAAAGCTTAGAGAGATGCTACTTTGAAAAGAGGCACAATGCTCTGTAATATGGAAATGAATGGCCCTCTAGAACTCCTGGATGAATAAATAAAAATTTTACCTTGAGAAAACAATTGAGGGAGATTAGGGAAGTGATCTTTTTGGTTATTTGTTTTTTGGGGTTTTGGGGTTTTTTTTTTTGTTGTGTAAACTGTCTTCTAAAAAGACAAAGTTAGAAATCATCACAGGCTTCAAAGGATAAGTGGGAGAATTTGAATCTCTCCAGAAAAGAGGGAAATACTTGTCATCTATCAGGACTAATCTTCTTCAAATGAAGAAGAAAATAGTTTGTTTGAGAAAATGTGATCAAGAGTATTCTTCTTCCTATCAGCTTTGTCTATTCAACTGATGGTAAGGCTGCAAGGAGATTATCCCACACGAGGGAGAAGACTTATTGGTCCAGATATTCAAAGTCACAAAGAAAGCCAATGCTAGCTTAAACGTAATGCATCTTTCTTCTGGTCCAAATGCTGTGACTTCTGAGATGCTGGAGCGGCTTCATGAGGATGAGGATTCCAACAACTCCAGGAACGTGTTTGTGATCTCCAAAGTGCTGTGATGACACTGAAAATACTTCCCCAGAACTAAGTTGCGATAGATAAAATTGCTGGAGTTTCTTATGTAGATGCATTTTTTTTTTACTTGCAATTCTTTTTTTACAAAAAGGTTTTGATTCTGCAGCTTCTCATTTGAATATAACTAAAATTGAAAAATGGCTGTATTATATAAAGCTTATCTGTATCCTTCTGCAAGTGAAAAATTATCACTATGTTATTTTGGTTTTTTAAATTAACATGTTCTAACCCTTATCCTGTTAGTTTAAAGCTGATTTCTATTCACAGTGCCTCCCTTGTGCAAAAGTAACTTCCACTTCTTGTGACTTTGTAAACATGAATGCATTCATTATGTCTTGATTAAATACTAGAAGGTCCAGCCACAACTATCTAGTAAGGCAGAATATGCGACTCCATTTCTGTATCTGTGCAATTTCATCAGTGCTAAGCAGTTTCACAAATGCATTGAAATCATCTCTGATTTCAGTCAAGGTTACATAAATTAAAGCTTATTTAAAAATAAGGAGTGTTCTTTCTGGCCAGCCCAAATCTCCCAGTCCACAGTGACATAAACTGTCATACATACAGTATTTCTTCTGCTGAGCACAGTATAAATTATTACTAATCATATTCACCTCAGAGTGATTCTTGCCTAACTACATTTAGTGCAGTGAGCAGAGATTCAGTTTTAAGGGAAGTTAATGGTGTGAGGAAATTAAAGAACCATGGACCACAGCTCTGGTGAAGATCTGGGCTACAGTTATTAAAATATTCAGAGATGTAGGTAAATTTCTGCAAGGTGAAGTGTCAGGTATGCGTAAACAAATGAATACTTTAGACTAGGACACCTCAGATTTTAAATCAAACAGCATCCCATAATGACTTTGTCTTCTTTTGACCTTCGTATGATGAGGATTTTCAGGGAAAAGAAGGTAATTCATCACGCATTTGCTGAGTAAAGAACTTCCATCCATCATTTCAGCAATTCCAGTATCTGTTTAGACCCTCTGAAGGTGACATTTAAGCCATGTTCTCCCCACTCTTTCATGAGTGTCCATTCACCTTTTCATTCTCTCCTTCCATGTTTTTGGTCTTAAACAGATTCCTTTCTTCAGTTCATAGGAGAGGTTTGCATATTCCCATCCCTGGAAGTGTTCAAGGCCAGGTTGGAGGGGGCTCTGAGCAAGCTGGAATAGTGGAAGGTGTCCCTGGCCATGGTAGGGGACTGGGACTGGATGAACCTCAAGGTCCCTTTCAACCCAGACCATTCTATGATTCTACGATATGTCTAAGAATAAAAACCACTGCCAAACATGAACATTTCAAACAGGTGCAAGGATGCCTTGGTTTTTCTCAGCATAAGGCAGAGGTTCCTAGTACAGTGAGGAAAGCTCATTATACAGAACAAAAGTGGGATCTGTTGACAGGAACTACAGTTTGAGTACCATCAAACATACCTTCACTCCCTTTTCCTCCAAGTCTCTTTGCTTTCACATGACTGCTGTTCAGGATTTCACTTTCAAATAAACATTTGGCACTTTTATCCAAAAAGACAAACAAATACGCAGAGAAAAATTTGCCGGAGTAAGTGAACACTCCTATTCAAAATTCTGTGGCTAGATGAACAGATAAGCGACAACAGCGATGAATAAATAGTGCCTGAGCCTGCCAAAACCCAGCATTAGAAAGTATAAACAAAGCAGTACAGAAAACAGATGGATTCATTCTAAGTTTTATCCTTTTTCAGTCAAGAGATGCTAATGAGGCAACTTCACTTTGCACCACGACCCCGACACAGTGTGTGCCAACACCAGCGAGGGGATGGACTGGTGCAGGGTCCGAGTGCCAGCACGCAGCTGCCTTCCCCCAGGGCCAAGTCATTATTACCAAAACTACAAAAAACCCAGCATGAATCTTCCTGCTGAGTAACAACTGAAGAGAGCTGCAAGCGCCACCGCAGCGATGTCACTCCAGTGATTAGGTATTTGCGAGTGTTTGCGCTGGATTCATCACAGAAAGCAGAAACGTGAGGATTTGCTTGCTGGGCTTGGGGAGGAGAGGAAGAGGGCTGGTGCCGAGATGAACTGAAATCTGGTGAGGTTTTACAGGCATGGGAACTGCTCCATCAAATCAGCCCCGCTGCCTGTTTATTTTGAGGGTGGCCAAATCTCGGTGGGTATCGGAGGCAGGTGTAGTCTGTTTGGCAATTGGCACCAAAGCCACATGGCAACTTTTTCCTACGGAAATCAGTCTTTTATCTTCTCCTCTTGCAACCCAAGGAACAAAGGCTGCTATGAAAAATATAGATGATTGGGGTTTCAATTTCAAATTGGTTGAAACAAATTTTAAATACAACGAGGTTATGCTTGAAATAAAACTCTGAATTTGGATATTAAGTATATTTGGCAAGCTCCAGTCCAAATACCCAAAACATAATATGTCTGGACAAAAAGCCAAGAAAAAACATGTCTTTGCACATGTGGATTTGGATACTGTTTCTAGAAGGAAATTATAAGAGAAATAACATCTCCCAATGACAATTGCCTATTCTTAAAGTTCTCAGGGGAAATTTCTAGCAGTGGGTCTCAACTTTCCTGTGGTCTCATCCCCCCCAGCAGAGCCTGCTGCTGCCTGCTGCTCTTCTGCAGACTCTCCTCTCTGTGCTGCACCTCTCTGTCTGTCTCCTCCCTGTGCCTTTGACACTGTTTCCTTTTAGAAGGAGAGTTGTTCCCCTGTTTTGTCCAACAGCTTTCTCCTTGCATCATTGGCAGCTCAAACCTATTTATTTCTGTTTTAAAAACCCCATTACATAGAAGTGATGTATCCAGCCTGTGCTGCTATTAGATGAAATGTCTTTTGCTAGAACTATGTAAAGTCACTTTTCACACTTATTTTCCTCCCACGCATTGTGAAAACTGCTTCTGGTCTTTGATCCTGATCTGGGAAGCTCACATGTGACCCAGGTATAATTATGGCCTTCACAGCCAGCACTGGTGGGATCTGTGTTGGGACACCTGTGAGCTGGAATGTGACTCACCTGTCGGAATAAGTATTTTATAGCTACATGAAAGGTAGAAGAAATATACAGCTGTAAGATTATTTTAAAGAGAAGCCAAGAAAAACCAAGGCTGTGACTTCTCAGCAACCAGGGAATTTAATTCATAAAACAAATGTGTTTGAAAACAAAAACCATGATGTTCCCTGCTCTCTCTTCCATTTTTCATGTACTACAACTCACCTTCAGTACACCCAGTTATCTGACAAGCGTTTTCATAAAGAAGGATACTCGTATGTATATCCACACTCAAATACATATATTTGAAGTATAATTTCTCTACAATAACTCTGTAGACCTACAGGAAACTAAATGAAAAATTGACCCTAATTCTTTGACTGCACAAGAGCAAGAGGCCTAATGGCCCTTCTGTGCTTAGATATATTTGCTGAAAGGAGTTTAATAACATAATAATGTTGCTGCCTTCCGCTGTCATTTCTTAGGTTATCTATCATCTGGTTGATTGGAACAAATTCCCAAGAGAGTTCTGGTATTCTAGATCATTTCCTAATCAAATAGGGTCATTACTTATGTAATTTTTCTTGTCCTGTGGGGGAAGGAAATGTACATTATTGTTCATTCCATGCAGATTTTGAAATCAAAATCATGTCATAGTCCCATTTCCCATCCTTCCCTATCCTTGATTCCCTTTTATCTAGTCACTTGGAGGATGCCCTCATGCTTGTACTTTCTTACCAAGGAAGTTGTGTTATCAGCTAGATCAATTTTTTGACAAACAGTGGGGGCTTTATGAGATGGCAGAAGAGCCATGTACTGTATTCACCATCCCAGCTGCTGAGGTTTCTTGATTGCTGTTATAATTTTGTTGCACTAATCAGCCACAAGATGATAATAGTCATGTAAGGCGAGCAATTACTAGGTTTCCTGGGACAGTCCAGCCACAGGGATTATTCCTAATTTAAAGAAGCTATAACTGCCTGTGTATATGCATATACTTTTCTTAAACATTTATAACTATAGTTATCAAGTGAAATAATAAATTGTATTCCCTCTTGTTCTCATGCAGGAACTGTGCCTAATCCTGGACTTGCTGACATCTGTATATCATTTCAGTGGTAAATTACAGCTGGGACATGCTAACCCCAAAGTGTGAGTAAGAGCTGTTCCTAAATGATTGGAAACTTCGTGGCAATCTATAGTTGAATTATAATAATTAGCTCAGTCTTCATTCTCTTCTGATAGTGGTGTAAAATTTGTGCTATTTTCTTAGCACCCGAGTTGATTGTTTAATCAGCAAGAAGAATGGTCCTTCTGGTGAAGATTAGATTTCTACTAAGCTTCATTTTGTGCTAATTGTCTCATTGACAACTTCCTCTCCTTCTCTCCTTCCCCCATATAAGCAGAGGAGCAATGGAAACCTGGAATTAATATTTCCATGGAGATGATGTAATTTCCTCAATTGTTCCAAAATAGTCTGAATTTCAAAACTCTTTTAAGTACTAATTTGAGAAAAAGGATATAAATAAATAAATAATACAAATACATTAATGGTTAAACATTATCTCATTTTAGATAGTTTATGCCCAGTTCTCAAATATTGCATTCTGTGCTTGCCTAACAAGAGACTAAGCACAAGAAATACAACAGTGAAACTCAAAATTTGTGCTATTTATCTCTGTTGCCAGCAGGTAAGATTAGTGTAACTGTTTACACATCTGTTTAAAGCTACTCTCCTTGAAAACAATAGTGAATAACTAGTTTTTCATTTGTGAGATGGGCGGAAAATTGTATGGAGGTTAGAAACTAACTTTATTTCTCGGAATGAATGGGTTCTAGCCATTGTTGTGACTATCCAAGGAAAAGTAAAATTGAAGCTTTTTTAGACAAGGGCTGTAAATTTAGATGCAATCTAACACTCACATGCAGCAGTGAATTTGGCCTTTGACTGCCATACTTTGTACTGTTCAGCTGGTGTAACAGTAATTATGGGATAGCTTTGTTCACCATGAAAAACACGTTTTAGTAATTCTGTGCTGCTTACCAGGAGCAAGATGAAATAAATGGGCCATGGGGCAAATGAGTGTGATTTTTACTGGCTTCATTAAGGCTATCAAATAACTTAATTGAGAAACCATAATGAAATTTAAGAAAAAAAAATCCAAAACATCATCCTCCTTGGAGATGCCTGAATTCTGGAAGTTTGGAAAACTTCTGAAACTTCTCAGCAAATGATATTTTGTAAGTGTGAACTAGAATTTGAGGTATGACAGTTAGAAGAAATAGAAATGAGAAGCTATTCTTAGGAGATGATCCTTGTTGTATCTTTATATATAAAAGATATATCATTCTATATGTGCAGGCACAGTGCTCAGGGACATGGTTTAGTGGCGGACTTGGTGCTTTAAGGTTTATGGTTGGAGTTGATGATCTTAAGGGACTTTTCCATTCTAAAAGATTCCGATTCTCTAAAATAAGTCTTGCTGAAATTTGGATGTATTTCCAAAAAGTGCTGGGAGTTTATACAGACAGTAGCTGGCTCTATCTCCAGTGGTTTAAGATTATATTATATGCAGGTTAAAAACATAGTTTCTTCTTATGCTACTTATTCCATTGAGTATCTATATTCTACTTTACTCACCTTTAATTTGTTTCTAAGTAGTTTTCAATAAGTTACATTGCAAGAGTCAGCTCCAAATAGTCTTTGACTCCTAACTGACAAATCTGTCCCCTTTTTAGAGTAGAAGAAATAACGTTCTAAAAATGGGAAGTATCATTATTATTTCACTAACTATGTAAATTTACTTCATAGTTCCTCTTTCCCTTTGCTCAGTCCTTTCGTTGAGGATTTTTTTTTCCCTATGCTTCCAAATATTTTTTTGTAAGCTCCCAATTACATGTACCACTTCAGCATATGTGTCAGTTTAAGGACACTAATGATGTTGTCTGTATGCAGAAAAATCAACTTTACATGTGCTTAATTCTCATATTAATTAAGTATTTTCTTATTCTGTACATGCCTGTGTAGAAGAGAGAAAATTTAAGTTAATTCAGTAGGTCTGAGAACACTGATGGAGTCTTGACTTTAGTATAGATTATAACATTATAATTGTAATTGTAAAACTGCAGGTATTTTATTATTGTAAAACACAACACAAATAACTCTAGTACTTTTCTAGCACTGGTAATTATTCTGTGCTTGCTTCTAATTTCACCATTTTTTCACTCTCTGGGAATAATCACAAACACCAGAATTGTACAAGATTTCTATAATTAAGAGTCTCCTCCCTTCTATATCATAAGTTTAAGTATTAATGGGAAACTGTTTCAAAATCAGCTTCTGGTTGTTTGTAAGAAGATTCTCCAGTGACATATGGAGCTGTTACGAATGGTGGGCATAGGAAAAGAGTTTAATTAATGGTCTTTGAGGGCTTCCCAGAAATTAAATTTTCATAGTGAGTATTGAACTTGGATTTCCCCTTATAGAAAACATTAAAGGAACTAGTGAACTTAAAATGCATATAAACTGACATGGAGCTTGATAGATTAGCACAAGAATTCTGTTCTAGCTTAGAAGAAAACAATAATCCAATGCCTTCATCTTCTTGAAGCAGCAATAGAATTCTAAATCCATTAATATTCTCAGATACTCAGAAACTTCCACGAAAGTTACATTAATCATTAAGTCAGATTGCACCAGTTGTGAATGGAAGCCTAAACAATGTGAAAGATGTGGCATAACCAAACCTGATCACAAATCATACGTTTATTAGCTCATTCATTCTAAAAAAACCCTGAGTTTAAAATCAAAAATACAGATGATGCAAACCATCAGTGTGGTTTGTTTTGTTTTGTGCAAGTCTTACAGACCTCGCTGCTCTATTTCCAGTGAGGGAAGTGGTTTACTCTTACTAAAATTGTGGCTTGAATGACTTTCCATCCATAATCTCTCAAGACAAATAAATATACACACGTTTCTATAGGTGTGTGTACATACATCTCTCTATCTATCTATCTACAGGTATGTAAATATTTTTATCTTAATCACTCAAGTGTGCAGTTCAGTCAGCCTGCCCATGCATTGAAGTGCCGCATTCACAAGACAGGGAACTAAATATTGAGAGAATATGTTAAAAACTGAATGGCCTATATAAGTCTTGTTTTATGCTAGACTGTATTTGAAAAAATCTGTTTCACATAAAATATTAAGAGGCAAAATGGCAACAGTGGCCATGTGACGGACTAGCTTGTTTTATTTCAAATACCCAGGAGCAGGATCTTTTTCTCCCACTTCTACCCATTCTTTCATTTTTAAAACTGGTCCTAAAAATAGGTAGTGTCAGTGTTCAAAGGGTTGTACAGTGAAGATATTTTTATATCACTGTCGTGTGCAAGATCATTTTTATTATTACCTTAACACAAACTTTTATGTGTATATTTTTAGTCAGCTTTCAAACGGGAAAAAAAAAATAATGCTACAATATTCTATTTAAGTGGGAATTCACTTCAATTTTTCATGATCTGTGAATGTTAACACCTGATATTATAAGTAAATAGATCATATATGATTTGCTACTGTGTCCAACATTTTCAGAATCATAACTCTTATCTTAATTTGAGGGGAGAAAAATTAGACACCAGATGAAAATTCCTTAACTTTTATTAATAGGTTAAGATTTAGAAGTAGTCTGATGAAAAAATCTGTTGGGCATGTACGCTCCAAATATTGTGCTTAGAAACCTTTTCTTCATGAAAAGTGCAGGACGAGCAGGTGGGTTTGTTCAGCTATAATTATATTATTTAACGCTTTTTTCTGAAAGAGAGTAATTGACTTCATATCTTCTGATGATTTATCTTAACTTAGAATATTCCTTCACAATCGCAGTCCAAGAGCAGAAATGTGTGTGCAAGAAGTAACTGTACCTGTGACCACAAATGTAGGATGCAGCAAAATCTTATTTTCCCTTTGTGCTACTGCAGTCTGGCATAATAAGGAAACTCAGAAATATTTCATGATATGCTGTGATGTAAGAGCTATTTTTATATCCTGAATGGATTTTAATGGCTTTGGAAGAAAAGTGCTCCTTCTCTATCTCTTGTGTACACGAAAATTCTGAATGTTGCCAGTCTGAGATAGGAATCCTTCTGAATATTTAATGAGGATGTGCTACTGACAACTTTTAAAAAAGCAAAGGAGGCCACACAGGACTATTTTACCATCTTTTTCCATCCTGCTCAGTATTTCAACTTACAAGAGAACTTGTTCTTTAAACTTTTTAGTTAGCCTTTCTTGTTTCAAAGTGGGCTGAGCATGACTTCAGTGATGTTGGCATTAAATGCATAGTTGGGTTTTTCACGGGATTTTTTATTATTTTGGTTTTGTTTTGGGGTTTTGTTTTGTTTGGGTTTTTTTAATCTTGAAAGGCAAGCTTCACTCTGACAGTAAATTCCATTCTGGTGGTAAAGTGAGGGTGAGTTCTTGCACCATCCAAGACAGAGTTTGTTGGGGTTTTTTTGTTTGGTTGGTGGTTGCTATTGTTTTGGTTGGTTGGGTTTGGGTTTATTGGGGTTTTTTGTTGTTTGGGTTTAGTTGTTTGGGCTTTGCTGTTTTTTCCTTCTTCTTTGGTAGTGATACTTCCATATTTCCTGAAAGTAGTGCTGCTTTGTAGCCTGGATCTCTATATGTTCATTTTTATTTTCACAGAGTTTCCTTTTTTTGCATTCGAAAGAAAATAGACCCCAGATACCATCAAAGCTGTTACAGATCTCCAGGAATATCTCTATTTCAGTCTCAGACGTGATGATATCTAAGAAGCACTGGCTGGGAACCTCTGTTCTCATCACTATATGCCTTCAGGAGAATATTTTTTTTTTTTTTTCTTTTGGGGGAAAGTTGTTTGTTTGTTTTCCCTCCCTTTTTTCACTTCCTGGGTCTTCAGCTAAAGCTGATGAAGTGCTGTAAATCCCACTCTGTGTTTTAAAGCACTAAGCCAGACAAACAATTTTAACAAGAGGAACCAAGCCTGTCACAAAGAAATGAAGGAAATAGGAAAAAAAAATAAAAAATGACACTTGAGAAGTTTTGCACTTTCTTTCCTGATCCTAACATCAGCAACAGATGTCCTGTTAGAGCACCATAAAGCATTCTCTAAGCTAGAATTCATTCTCTTTTTTAATTAAAAATCTTTGACCCCATGTTTTTCCTACAACAATAATCTTCTATTCTATTTACCTTTATATTTCCAAAGTTTGCGTCCTGAAAAACAGAGTGAAGCATAAATCAGATGCAAACAAAGAAAGCCTGACTGAAAAGCCATCTCTGAAAGAAGTTAACATTTCTGGATGTTTAAGATGACAAACAAGTGCTCCTCATAAAGGAAGGCAGCAGTATGTGTTTCATGAGGGGTAATGAGACTTAGATGGCATCCTAGACATTCGTACATCTTCTTGGCTGAACCTCCTTCTAAAAAGTTAATAGTGTGGGGATTGTTCCTGTGCTTACAGCTCCTCTTGAGACAAGCGAAACTTTTAGCCTCGATTTGGGAAGCTCTACCGCAAGAGCAGCCTGCCATAACTCCTGTGTGCTCTGCTCCATCATGGTTATACCTGATACCATCTATCAGCCAAAATAACATGGGCCACATCAGCTTCAAGTGGGGAGGGGAGGGAGAGGGGATAATAGTGATTAGCCATGCAAATTGTAGCCTAGCTTTTATTAGCCAAGCTCAGCACCGCAGGCTTTTAAAGGGCCGCTCAGAGCCGGCTCTGAGCTAGTCACTAAATTGCTGCTGAGAGGAACATTTGTCTCCTCTTTACCAAGCTGGTTGGAGGCTTCACTGGAGATCAATCCCCAGGATAAAGGTATCCTTGGAGACCGTCCCTTGACACGCCACCAGTGAGATGCACCCTCTCCTTCCATGCCATAGGATGCTTCCAGGCTGCAGGAGGCTCCGTGCACCCCCTCGGTCCCCAACCCACTGCAGGACTGTGTTCGTGGGACAGCAGCCGTGTACAGTAACATGCTGTGTCTGTGTTTGATGAATGTTCCAAATCTGGGTCGAACAATATTTGCTCGGGCACGGAGAAAGTCTGGGAATTTGGTCTTGGCATGCGCCTGAAGCCAAAAATATAGAGCAGCAAATGGGCATATGAAAGACCTGGCTGAAATTCACCCCTGTTATCCCAAATGTCACTCTGAATGTTCTCAGAGACTTTTAGGCTCCCAGTAGACTCAGTTGTGCCAGTGGTATCTGAATGTAATGAGCTGGACCTGTCAGAAGCAAGCCCCAGTCAGCACATTAATTTACTAGCTTTACAGATGTGATTCTTTAAAAGGTCTTTGTAATATAGATTTTTGTGATTTAAACTTTGAATTATCACCTACTGCAGTATCTGTCTCACAGGGTCCCATTAAACATAGCCACAACATGCTTAGGAATGTAATTATATTGCTGTTACTGGAGGGATACTTTATTGTCACTCAGGAAAACACATTCACAAGTGGGAAGCAGTGTCCGATTGCTCAGGGCTTCAGCAAAGTCCCATAAGTTGTTCTGTAAGATAATGTAACAAAGGTATCCAGAGCAAGGGTGTAAACTTACATTTTGTTTGTTCAAGGAACAAATGGCACTTAGGCTGGCCCTCAAACCACAGTTATCTCTTCAAAGTTTTCCTTCGTACATTCCACTCAAAGGAAATGATATATGATAGCAGATGTCAAATTCAGCTTTTTAAACCATACCTACAGTGAATAGTTAATAACTTCCTGATCCATCACTACTGCATGTTTCAAGCTTTGCAAGTAACTTCATTTTTGAGACTGAAATGCCTCTTTTTTTTTTTTCTTTTCTTTTTTTTAATCAATTGTGTTTAGATCAGGGTCTGCTGTCTATGTAACTTGTTTGGATTAAGATTTCATTACAAATTTGAAATGGCCCAGATTCATTTAAGAGATTGTCTTAGAATATCTCTGATAGACTTGGGCAATTTATGATCACATTTCAGAGCCAGCTGCTGACTACAGAGTGAAATCAAAACCACCTCACAATTCATAGTTTTGTTTGGCTCAAGGTTTAAATCCAGTTCACAGAAAGGAAGGGCTGAACTCTCCACCCCAAGATTTGCTCATCTCTTTCGCAGATGTAGAACACTGGAGTGCAATTATCATTATCAATCTAACTGAAAATGTTGCTTTTCTCCTATACAGAGCCCTGCTTTAACCAAAAAGTCCTTCTGTAATTATCGTGGTGGTGCTTTATTGCTAAAATCTCTATCTAAATATGAATGACATTACAAGAAGTTCTCTAGGAGGAATGTGGAATCATGCTACAAAGTGATCACAGCTTAAAGCAACTAAATGTAGATACATGGAAAAACGGGAACTAAAATTTTTAGGATTTGTTCCAGTGCATGCCCAGATACTCTTTATGTCATCAGTCTCTGTTGAGCAACTTCACAGTGGTTTCACATGCCCAAAGAGCAATGTAAATTTGACTCAATGTATACCTGCGTAAAACAGATTTCATTTAAAAAATGGGTCGAATTTATTCTTTGATTCAAACAAAATGCAGCCCGGGCCAGTTTGTTCGGGTTTTTTTCTTATTAATTAAGAGATAAAGCATTATTTTTCCATGATGCATACAATTTTCACTTTCTAAAAAGATAGACTGCATGAAAAATTTCACAAGCTCTAGTAGCACTGATGTTCTTGTGTCTTGCACCAGCACTGTCATGTTCAAAAAGTATGAAAGTTCAAGATGTCCTTGCCTTGCCTTGCCTTGCCTTGCCTTGCCTTGCCCTGATTATATCTTAGAAGAATTTTTATTTGTTAAATCTGAGAGGCAAAATCAAGGTGTTTCTTTTAGATTTTTGACATACAGGTTCTCAGCAAATGTCAGTGCTATATTTTAGTTAATACCAATAATCATGATTAGCTAGAGGAAATAAGAAGCAGAAAGGAATGCTTATGCACTAATTATATTAATAAACACACTAAGAGTGAACCCTTGACAATTTTTTTTTTTTTTTTTTTTTTTTTTTTTTTTTTTTTTCATTTCAGACCCTTGGAATAAATCCATGGCCAGAGCTAAGCTTGGGTACTTGCTCTGGATGCTGAAGCTACAGAGATAAGAAACTGCCTGAAATGTCTTCATGTACCTCCATTATGGTTACGGAAAGGCATGGAAATTTGTGAAGGAGTGGATTCCCAGCCTTCTGACATTTGCTACATTCCCTTTGTGTGGGTCTTATGTACCTTATCCCAGGATTGTGTTAAATCAGGTTGGCTGCAAAATAAAACTCTAGATTTATTTTCTGTTGTACGTGGGTTTGAAAATGCACTCAAGTTGTTGAGTAGACTGCATTTCATCCAGATTTAACGTCAAGTGGCAATAATTAAATGCTGCTGTGAATGAGATTTATACAGTGGTGATGATCTTACAGTCCCCATCAGACTGAAGGTAATCAACACACTTTACAAACTCAAACTCTAAAGGCACAAAATAGAAATGAAAACATAAGCTACAAAAAATATCATACCACACAGTTATTAGTTATTCAGCATTTAACTGCCTTGCAAGTGTTTTGAAAACCAGCAAATGGTCAGACATTGACTACAGTTTTGCCAGAAAAAACTGGCATCTTTCTATCAAAAGAATATCTAACATGACAAAGGAAAATCCACCTATTCTCCACTAGTCATATGAAAATATTCATATTATTTAATAAAACCAGAAATTAATGGGATCATTGGAATACTTTGGAAGGAATAAACCATGCTCAATTCATGTGAAGGCCATCAAACATTGGTGGGCATACCAAAAAAGTCTTATTTTCCTATGCTGTTCAGCCCCCTATTAGTGTACCTTCCCTCTGAGGCATCCACTCATTCTAAACTGATCCCTTTTGTCTCTCTGCAACTAGAATTGCCCAATGTGCTGATGGATTTCTTCCTTCTCTGCTTCACCTCCACACATTCAGTACTCCAAAAACCATTCAAGTTCCTCCCTTCTACATAAGCAAGATGAGCAGGATTTTCCTGAAGTTCTGGGGTGAGTGGGGATGGCTTGACTCAAGAACTCATTCGAGCGTGAAGGTTTACTTAGCCAGCAATGGACTGGAACATTGCTGGAACCCCTGCTTGTATTCTAAAACCGAGAAAAAATGATACAGAGTTCAAAAATAATTAAGAGGGGAAAAAAATTACTCTCCTAGGATGAGACACTGCTAACTAGAAGCAGTGCAAGTAAATTTTTAAAAATATTGTGACACACTCAAAGTCAAACATTTTTTGAAACTTGGTGAGTCTAGCTCAGGTTTGCTTGATTCGGGGTTATTTTCACACAGCACTGAGTACATTTAGAAGCTTCCAAAATTAATAGCGATTTTAAATAATGCAAAAGACTAAATCCTAAATTTGGGGCTGTCATTTCACATTTGTTTTAGTTGCACAATGAAATCTGTAGGCTGCAGACGAAGATCATGCAGTGCCCTGGATGTAGGCATTGCTCCTGCTGGCTGGGTAAGCATGGGATAAACATGGCACTGCTGCTGCCTGCCTGCCTCCTGTGGCTGTCACTTCTGCCCCTCCAGAAAGATGGGGTGTCACTCCTGCCCCTCTGGGATGCTACAGAGCCACAGGAGTCACAGGCACAAGTCAACTCCCATGTTCGGTCTCCACAAGAGAGCAACTAATCTGCTGCACAGAGGCACCAGGAGGAGATAAAACATACTACATCTTCTAGTTAATTGCTCGCATGCTTGTTCAAAAACGGAGAATCACCCAAATCCTGAGCTTTTAAGCCACCAGTGAGCTTAAGTGAGGTAAAACTGCTAACCTGTAAGGTACACTCTGGGGTGTGCAACAGAAACAAAGGGCAAACGAAGCAGTGTCCCTTATCAAGTATGTCTTATCAAGAACTTCCATAGAGGTGATGAACTTAAAATAAGGAAAGATATTTAAATAACTTTCAGATTTTTAAATAAGGCTACACTATCCTCTAAATTTCTTTCAAAAGTGATAGTTCAAGCAGTGCCAGTTAATGAAGCCTGATCCTGAGGGAAAGGACTTCAATCCATGGTGGTTATTTGTTGTTCCCTTATTTCACACAAACTTTCTCTTAATCAATCATTCAGGCTTTTTTTGGTCCTTAATCCTTAAGCAAGGAAAGGGTCTTCATTTTTCTTTGCCAACTTCCTGAAATTGGCTCTTTTTTAATTGAAGAAAACAACAAAGACCTCTCAAAAAAACCTTAGCCCACCGTAGTTACTAACAACAATGGTAGACACCCCTTTATTAATTTGGCTGAAATAAGCCTATAAACAATGCAAATGAGGTGTTTAGGGGATTGTCTCTCTTTGTGAGCTTTCATCTGCCCTTCTGGGCACTGCAGCCTTGTTGAAGGATCTGCAATGCAGCTGCTGACGGGAGCAGCTGCTCTCAGTAAATGGTTCAAGTTCTGCAAATAGGCTCACCAAACTCCTCCTCGAGAATCTGGTAAAGGCACAAGAGGCATCAACTTGTAAGGCCATCCATGAAACCTTCCTTCAAATGTCTGAGTGGGGCAAAGGTCTGAGAAGTGGAGGGATTCGTGGACAGGGATGTGGTGCTGTCGAGCCCAGACACAGCTTCAGCATCGGGCATCCTACAGCCCAAACTCAAGAGGTTAACCCAATGGGATAGAAGGGCCTCCCTCCACCCAGAGGCTGGATGGTTCCATGTCACAGGACTTCCACTGAGATTGCTTGGTGATCAGCTGAGAACACAAAATAAAGAAGCCCTCGTTTTCCACATTAGAGTGAAAAGTGAGCTGTGACAGAACACATACCAACCAGACATGAACAGTCTCTGTGCCTGTCACTGCTGCGTCACCTAAGCATTCGTTCTGAGGATTCATTATTTAAATTTTAAAATGCCTCTCTGAAATTCAGCAGAGATATTCCTGCTTTCAATAATACATTGGCAATAATGCTTTCCTCCCTCCTTCAGACCTCTTTGAAATCAAGCACTGCAGCCCAGTGACATGTTGACAGTTCTGCATGAATTAATGAAAAAAAAGTTGGAAGTGGCTGACCAAGATTTATTTATTAAACTGACCATGTATCCATGTTGCTCTTCTGAGAAGAAAATTAAGAGAAGGAACCCAAAGAAAGTATTTGAAATGTACGGTTTAGAATCTATTCTGTTCCTCAATCTACAATATATAATTTTAAGAAGCAAGGCTTCTGGTTTGAGGTGAAAAATCTTGCTCTGAATTGTAAGCAAGATTGCTTTCCCGGTATTGCTTAATATGCTGAGAGGAAGTGAAAATGGATGTTTCCAATACTGGGAAAAACATAAGTCCAAAGTTGGTCACTTAATAGATAAGGGCTAACTATTATTTAGTCCCTTTTGTTTAAAAAGAAAAATATTAATCATCTTGGCAATAAAACACAAAGACACAAAACATTAACATTCCTGCTGAATATTTTATTACATACTCTTCCTGATAAAAATCTAAAATGCAAAATCTACGTGATCCAAGCCCAGAAGTGACACCAAATCTTTCTGAAGCAATGCCCTGCACTCTGGAATGTGTTGAGTTGGAAATACGAGTCCTGTGAGTCTTGTACTCCCTTCATTTGCATGCGCTCCTCTTTCACAACCGTATTTCCTTTAACACCTCAGCCTTCCCCGTACATTCCGTGTTTGGCTCTGCCTGGTCTGTGGCAATAACCCCAGGCAAAGAGCACAGCAAGAAGGCTGCCAGCAGCAGAGGGCTGGCACTGACCTGCCAAGAGCTTGCATGGCACATGCCAGCTCAAACACAGGCACTTCCTCTTGCTGTTTTCCTTCCTCCCGAGGCCAGCCAACCAAAGATGGAATTTCTCCATTCCTGGAACATCTGGTGCAGGCTCTCAATGCTCATAATTATCCTCCCAGTCCCAGCCCTCTGCAGGTGCAGGGAAGTGCAGGGCAGGTTCTTTGAGAACACAGCTCCATGGTGGCTAAGTTCATCTATAAATCTTAGAGAAACACATGCCATAGGATTTAACATGCATTTATATTTTTATAATTTTTGCTGAGAAAGCAATACCAGTTGGAATAATGTTACATTATAAGGTTATGAAACCTTGGGCAAAATCTCCAGCTCTTAGTAAATGTAGGGCTTTCTGTTGCAATAAAAATCTTCATGTCAGCATCTCAAACTGCTCTATCACTTATGCCTTTACAGTCTACTCCACCACTCAGTCAACTTTTACCCCTTCACTCAACACAGGCTTTCACTTCTCAGGCATTTTTCTTCACCCACTACTCCTCCCTCACCAGTTGACCCCTTGCTGTCCTCATCTCGCATGGTAAGTCCAGGAAAACCTTCCCGTGTGTGCCCTGGCAGTCAGTTGCTGTTGTAGTGCACACTGGCTCTCAGACAGGCTCTGTCCTGCAAATGTCGTGTGAGCCACGACCTGTTCCTCGTTTGGCTCAGCACGGCTTGCCTGGACAGATGGTGAGTAATGGCATGCACCACCCACTTGTCTTTCTGCGCCTTCCTCCATATGGTTCTCGTATTAGACCTGGAAACAAATCGGACGAGTTGGTGTGACTAGGAAATTAATTTCATTAAGCTCAACAAAGTTGCTGTTAAAAATTCTTGTGTTCCCGTACTGGTGTGAATGGCTGTGTGAGTCAGTTCAGACTGAGGTGGGAATTTGCAGTTCCCTTGATTTTATTGGGGTCAAACCCACCTGTACTGTGCCTAAAGCTTACCCTGTGGTGTGTGTCTGTAAGCCACCTCAGCATATGAGTGAGTTCCTCATTTCCCCCAGAAAATCATCTCATGACATGGTGCAGCACTAATATCTGTACATGTACACTGCATAATATCTGTAAATGTTCTGATACTGCACAGGATTACACAGTCTTGGAAATGGATAACGTCACTTGCTCCTTTTGGGGGTGGTAGGGGAGACGGTATTGGGGCAACCTGATATTAAAATGGATGGTTTTAGATGATAGATTTAGTTATATCCTCTTTGTGCTTAAAAGGAACTGATTGAAAATGTCAAGATTTCAGGATCTAGGTTAACATCTCAAAAGGAGTCTATAATGGTTCACGAGTCTAACTGTCTTTGCAAGATTTAGCTTCCACTGAGACTTAATGTCAAAGGACAGAATTATTTTACAGCTATTTTTTGATATATATGTTTCTCAGTTAGTCACTCGGGACCAAGTCCCCAAGAGGGAGCTACAACATGAGGAAATTTCTGTTTTGTGGGGTGGAGCACAGTGGTCCAGGATCCTGAAGGCAATGTAACACTGATTTAGGACTCAACTGCATGGCTATTGCAGTCCGATCCAGAAACGGGCTGGTGGAATTCCTGAAGAGCCACAATCAGTTCCTGCTGAGAGCTTCTTCTCCCCAGCACATGGGGCAAGAATGTGTATTGTGGCTTCTAGACATGTGAAGGTTTGGGTGTACAGCTCACAGAGGTATGGAATCTGGCAACCGTGAAAAGTAGGGATATTCATGACAGAGACACCTGTCCCTGCTCTAGTGGTTACTTTATATATTTTAAATATTTTTTTTAATCTTGTTTCCAACATTCACATTATAAATCTTATACAAACCAGCCTCTGGAACAGGGGCTGGGATCCAGGTGTCTCTGCCCCTTGGTGAATGCTCCTACCACAAGGCTGTGGTATCATACTCATTGCTTCTCCCTTTTTACCACAGATATTTTTTATTTATTTATACAAAAATGAAACAGCTTCATCATCAAGGTTTGCAAGATTAACAAAATATTCCATGGACAGGAATTTAAAGCACTGTTGAAGAATGAGGGGAATTTGCTACCCAGCGCTCCATACTTTGTGACTGGGGATTTTGGGAAGCTGGTCCATGTGCTCACCACATGCCTCTGGGACAGAGTTTCTCAGGCGATACAGGTGGAGGAACTGTGCTTGAGAATCCTGCCAGGCATGAATCAGACATGGAGAATTCATGCTGCTGACACTGCAAGGCTCCTGGACAAGCCCAGAAGTGAAACTTTAGCAACTGATTTAACCCTGGAAGCAGAGGACTGTAGAGGTAGCTGAAGAATTTTTGGATGCAGGCACATTAAGGTAAACAATCTTTGAAAACCCCACGAAGTACTTATTTGCATCATTAGATACTTACCTAACTACAATAATTTGGTTCCAAATCAACTGAAGAACTTGTGTTTCTTCATATTAAGACTTTGCATTACATTTTCTTCACTCTAAAATAAACTTCCTAACATGGCTCAGAGGGGGACTGTCATTATTAAGTTATTAATGAGCCTGTACCTTTGATTTGTATGCATTACTTGTCAAGTGAGAATTGTTTCAAGGATATTAATTATTGTTTTGGCTAATCAGTAGAACAAGTATTCATTCTTAGCTTCCCTTTACTCTGAGAGATTTGGTCGTTTTCCTTGGAATACACTAGTTAAAACTTTATTTCAGCCTACACTTTGTTTCTCAGCAATTTAAACAGAAAATCATTTTGTTAGTCTTACTAGGAAAAGATGCTTTGAAAATATCTGTCCCACTTCCTATGGAAAAAAGTTGCACACATATACACTTATAAATCACAAAACCAGGAAGCATAAAAGTTAATGTACTTACAGAACTACTTAAAAATAAGAGTCGCTGCTGACATTTTTTGGTACTGTGAGCTCTGGAACACATGATAAAACGGAACTGACACCAAAGATAGTATTCAGGTTAGTAAACATCTTGATTTTTCAGTGTTGTCTCTCAAAACTGTAACAAAGCAGGTTGTATTAAAGAGCATGGAAATTCCTTTTGGAGGAACTTGTGACTTCCTTGTACTTTATGCAGAATATTTGTAAGAATGAGAAAAAGAAAAGAAAACAAAACAAACACCAAAACCACCAGACAAAAACAAAAGGACCAAGAGCATATTTGGTGTTTAGAGACCAAGGAGCTGGATAGTCCAGTCAGAGATCAAGGAGCTGGATAGTCCAGTCAAATGAAAGCGTATGAGAAACAGGGCTCCATCCTACAAACATTTATGTATCCACCCAAATTTGTTGAGTGAGAAGTTTGTTAAGCGCATTTTCAAAAAAAAAAAAAAAAAAAAAAAAAAAAAAAAAAAAAAGGAACAGTGGAAGAGTTAAACTTAATCAGTGATCAGAAAACTAAACACCATTTGAAGCACAAAATAAACAGAGGTTCCTGAGCAGATTTGAACCAGCCAGTGTACTTGTAATTATTACTTTTAAAAGAAGCTGAATATTTGCTTTCAAAACCATTACTCCAGGTGGCTTCAAAATTATAACATACAGAATTTTTGAAAGTTATTTTTTCCTGGACCTAAATTTATGAGAGAGAGAAATTTATGGCATAACTATCTAATGTTAGCAAAAAACTAGCAAACCAAATTTCTGGGACAGTCATTCAAATATTATAAATTCCAGTTGGCATCTTTAAAAAAAAACCAAAACAGAGTGCTTGGGATCACGTTGCTGTATGACACTTCTTTCAAAAGTAACAGGACGCTGCTAAAAGTACTCGTGTTCTACACCCCAAAGCAGGCAGGGCTCTCAGAAGTGGCTCGGAGAGCCAGCCCGCGTGGATGAGGTTCAGTGTGTGCCAGTGGGAACAGACCACTTCCTGCACACGCAGGGGGCCCTCACAAGGAAGATGAGCTCTTTGAAGGAATTTTGCCTGCCTTGGGATTACACCTCGTTTTCTTACAGCCCCACTCGCCCTGTGGCTTTCTCGGCTACGAAAGGTAAGCATGCCTTGTTCCAGGAGAGTGTTTAAGGTACTGTTTATACACAAAGGCATCAGCACAGGTGATCAGTTTTCCGTAGACCGGTATCACGCTCACTATAGCAGTCAAAACCTCTGCATAATGTGAGCTCCCAGTTGTGAAAAAATGGCACCACTCTGAAAACGAGGTTGCCTCCATGGGTATCATCAGAAAATATTCCATACACGTGTATTTTACAAGAGCCTGGAGTGACAGAACAAGGAGAATGGCTCCAAACTAACAGAGAGTAGGTTTAGATTGGATTTTAGGAAAATTTTACTATGCGTGTGGGGAGGCACAGGTTGCCCAGAGAAGCTGTGGATGCCCCATCCCCGGAAGTGTCCAAGGCCAGGTTGGATGGGCCTCTAAGCAACCTGGTCTGGTGGAAGGTGTCCCTGCCTATGGCAGGGGTTTGGAAAAGGATGATCTTTAGGATCCCTTTCAACCCAAAGCACTCTATGATTCCATGATTCTATTGATGAAAGATACATAGACAAAAAATAACATATAAAAGTTACAAAAGATAACCTATAAAAGGCTCCAGTCACACTCTTTCCTCTCCAGAATCAGAATTTTAGTCTTTCGTTATAGCATGACCATTCATGCAAGCTAAAAGTAATCCTTCCAGTTCTGAATAATTCTTCATATAATAATATTATATTTCTCCTTGAAATACAAAGTTTGTACTTTCTTAAATGCCTCTAGTGGAAGTATTACAGACTTACTGAAAAGCTCACTTCTGTACTTGGAAAAAATCTGAATCAGCCTATTCTTTACAGGGCATGAGGATTCTAACTGTTTTCCTAATACAGTAATCGTAATTCTTTCTATACACACCACAATGGAAGGCAGTGGAAATTTTCATAAATAAATTAATTTGATTTCTCATCAAGTGGATGTTCTCCACAATCTAGGAGTTAATTTTTGTTCATTACATACCTCGGTCATCCCCTTATGAACATAGAAAATGTGAATTAAACGAAACAGATGCAGTGTGGGTGTAGTGAGTACGCCTGCACTCAACCCCAAAATAACATTATTTACTATTTCTTTGCTGAAAATGGTACAAAAAAATAATCTAATTCATAAGGTAAATACGTTTCAATGCCACATTCAGTATTAAAATCATTGAAGCGGTAAGATAACTCACACAAAATTTTTTACTACATACTACTCTGGATGCTTACTGAGTTACATGAAAAACTCATAATTTTCAAAACTTCCAATTGAATTTCATGTGATAGTCTTTGTGAAATGCCACTGAAGTCAGAAAAATGCTCATATTTGTAAGTAAGCATATTTTTAAGTGCTCCAGTAAACAGACATGTATAAATCTGTCATTCAACCTACTGGTCATTACCTAAACTTCTGAGGATTTTAATGACTTAAAAAGTTTGCTGAATAATTTGATATCCTAACACAGAAAACTATCATTAAAGTCTAGAACATTACCACTGGTCTTAATCACAGTACATTTCACACATTATGCAAATTTAAATTCACTCAGGCAATTAATATTCAATAGCATTATAAAAATTTATATAGAATTATCCATATGCAAAGTCATAAGAAGCTGAGAAAACTTTAATGACAAGGAATAAGAGAAAAAAATTAACAAAAATGTAAGAATAACCACCATAAGTATAGACCAAGACTGATAAAGTTGAAACATTATGAATAGGACTGTATCTATTCTTTTTCTCCTTCCCCCTGCCCACAGCACTCTTCAGTAGGACATGGTGCAGAATTTACGTCATTTACACTATCGCTTCTTTTCCCCCAGAAGAGCATCTCACTTCAGCTCAATCACAGCATTTCTGCAGGATTTGAGACTTTTGTTTTGTTGGGACTATTATTTCGGGAGCACAGACCAGGTAACCTGTTTTGGGAAGTGGCCCTGCACATGTTTCTTGTGGTTTCCCAGCACATCTGTGGCCCTGTGACCACAAACCAGCAGCGGTATAAGAAAAGACTGCAGGGAAGTGTGGACAAACCAAACAAATGCTGGTTGTCTGATCTGGATAGCTGGGCTAAACAGTTCCATTGGGAAATCTTTCCTCCTCTCCTTAGTGGTCAGGGAAAGCATTGTTTCTCCCTTTAGATGGAGAATCACGTGTTTTGCGTGGATGCTTCATGTAAAGTCCCCTGAGGGGATTAGGTTAAAGTACTATTACTTACAACATGTAAAATTCATTCCATCTTCTTCACCAATTACTGAGCATGAAGTGATTCTGAGACAGATGATTATGTCTTGGGGAACAGTCAGCTGTCCAAAAATTCTTTTCATCTCCTTTTCTTCATTGTCCATCTCCTGCTCTTTGTTGTCCAGAGCAAAGTGCTTTTTTTCCAGTTAAAGCCAGTTTAGCTTTTTTATCTAACTGGATGTTCACATTTATTTTCTTACAGACCTTTCTGTGACAGTAACCCATGAAACTTCCTGGGCTTCTCTCCTTTGAAGTCTCCAAGAAGTCTCTATCATCACTGGAAGATTGCTCTCCAAATGGAAAACAGAAGAGTATTTCTAGGTTTTCACTGCAGTGTGAACTGCTGCAGTTTCTTTGGTGAATGACTGATACTGCTCCAGCAAATTTACACAACGGCCTCATCATATGCAATGGTTCCTATTTTCTTTGGGTTATTATAGACATCTATTCATCAAAAGGAGGATGATTCTGCAAGTGTCAAAAAGATGCACCACCAGAACTTCAGTGAAGTCTTGAGCTGTTGACTATTTGCAGTGGTGGAGTTCTGCCTTCCCAGAATTTCTCTTCTCTAGAGGAGGAAGACAGAATTTTTAGGTGACTAAAACTATATGCTCAACATGCTGTTTAAGATGTACCTATCAGCTGTAGACAGCCTAATCCAGAGGAATCATATCCTGAAGAATGAAATGACACCAATACCATCCTGCCTCTACCCTTCTTTTTGTGTGTCCCTGCTCAGGAAATCTCCTAAATGATCATTATTTCTCATATTCTGTGAAACTTGTGTTCTGTTTGGGTCATCACCTACCACGTTTTCCCACTCGGTATTGATTTTGATGGAGATGCTAAAATTAAATTACTGCTGCCTTCCTGTGAAAGATCTTCACAACTTAAGTGCCTCAAACACCCACTGATAATCAGTAAATGAATAAGAGACAATTACATTGTTTCATTCAGAAACATGCAGAAGTGCTTTTATCAAACCCCATGTGGCAGAGAGCACAGCAAAGTTCATCCTCCCATGTACTGATCAATACATGAGAATTTGCGCCTTCACTTTGTGAGCCTCGACTTTCATCACGCTACCTAATGCAGGATGTGAGAATCAATACACCAGGAAAAAGGACTCTCAATTCGACTTTCTTGTGTCAACTTCAATGCAGAAAGTGGCAGATGCCTTGGGGAGGCCTGGTCCATTTCACGTGCAACTGGAAAGATCTTAGGGCTGTCTAGACTGTCATAGGGTTGCCAGCCTCAGGCAAGCTCAGCCACCGACAGCTCAAGCCTTTATCCTTGCTGGAGCCTAGAACTCGTAAACTCTACTTCGCCAGCTAGGCTTATGGTAGTCCCAGAGATCCTGGCAGACAGAGCTTGGAAATATGTTTCAATCATTTAATGAGTTTGAAACACTCTTGGGAAAAAAAGCCCTTGTGTTTAGGCTGAAAACATATTACAGCAGTTGTTACAAAGAATACATGTTTCTGTACACTAACCTAGAATCTGTCCAGCCAAAAAAAAAAACCAAACCCAAACGCTGATGCTTTTAATCTAAACAGAATAATTAATGTTTTAGCTTAAGGAATTAAAAGAATATAGTCACTTGTCTGCTTTGATCTATGTATTATAAATCTAAAGTGGGTGGCGGCAAAAAAACTAAAGTAGGGAGTGTTTATTCCTCTAGTTCTACTTTTCGCTTTCATTATTTTATTTAAAGTGCCAACACTTCTGGTATCAGGAGGTGTAATTGTAAAGTAACATAGTGGAGATAAATTGAGATGTAAGCAAATGCTACCTGGTAGGGAGCATTAGGTCAAAGGTCTGATCTATCTAATTTGCAACTGCTGCATGTGTGGTACCCAGTATTGCAATATCCACTTTTTTTGCATTCTGTTTTGATGCATCTACACTTAGAAATACCTGAAGGATGCATATTTTTATAAAAAACTTTAAAAGAGTTATGCAATTATTACTATCTGGGCACTGGTTCTGTCTCTGGGAGGTTGATGCTTAGGGTAGACGAAACCCAGCTATGTTTTTCTAGGTGTGTATGGCAACCTGCTGATTGCTGTCTCACCAGAATAAACTCTAAACCTTTCCAGCTGTTCTTAATCTGGCCCCTTGACCTTTAAAAAAACCAGAGGCTTTCCATTCCTTAGAGCCAAACTTTGCTAACAATATCTAGGTTGTTTTCGAACCAAGCTTCAAACATAAAAATGACTAATAAATCCATATTCCATAATAGTTAGGCTGGAAAAGTATTATTTTAAAACAGACTCGGTTTTTATGACCCATTTCTAATAAAAATCCCAAGCATGCTTCACTAATGCTACCATTTCAGATACTCAGATCTCGGATGATAGGCATGATATCCAGATAGATACACCAATAAATATGTAACGGCTATAAATCTGTCTCAAATTAGTGATTTGTAGCTGCGCGAGAGGGAAGAGGGCTGGGAAATTCTGTTTTCTAATCTGTTCGTTTCCTGACTCTTAATGCTCTGTCACTCCACAGCTGGTGATTGTATTTTTCTGTGGTTTGTATTAAGTGCTAAACACATTACTCCGTGCTCTTTGGGGGGACCCGGGGTTTTGCACAGACTTTTAGTCTGCACCTGATTCCACTCGCGTGAAGACCAGTTTGAGGGAGCCCAGGGTCAGGGCCACAGTCTGCCCCCAGCATGCCGCGCAGCCCTCCGGCGTGAGAGCCAGGCAGGTTTTGAGGAAGGAAACAGCGGCTTTTGGATGGAACCACAGCCTAGAAATCCATAACGCTTCGGAGGACCGTAGCCCGCTGGCTTCGGGATTCCAGTTCGGGTTTCCTATTAAAACAACAACACAGCCCGTAATAATCACTCATAAACATCCATCTTTCTGACTCTTTTACAGCCTCGTAATTGCCCCCACCCTGACAGGCGGATTTATGCCCTGGCTGCCAGCGCCCGCTGCCAGGGAGCTCCTCCGCCCCAGTGGCACCGCCGGCTCCTCCGGAGGAGCGCGGGGCAAGGCCGGGGCTGCCCTTCCCCGGGAGTCGCTCCGGCTGCTTTGGAAGCGGCAAAGCCCCCGGTTCCCCGCAGCCTCCTGCTTCGTTATGGCCTCCAACACCCCGCTCCGCTGATCGGCTGTGGCCACTTGTTCGGTGCAGGTTCGCTTCTGGGCTTTAGGCAGCCTCCTCTCCCGGCCGGGGGGAGCGCTTTTCCCGTGTAAAACTCAAGGACTATCCCAGCAGCGTTCAGGAGGGAAATCCTCTCCTTTTCGCTCATCCTCTTTTTCTCTTCCCAAGCAGGCTTACGTTCAAGTCTCTCCCGCAGATCTCTCTCTCGCCCTCCCGGGCAGGACTTCGCAACTTCTACCGCGGTTACGCTGGCCTTTTATTTGCCTTTTTTTCAGCCCTGGGCTTTATTTTTTTTTTCCCCTGTCATTTGTCATTCCCGGTAGTCCGCAACGACCGGGAGGCTCCTTCCCCTTGCCCGCGGGGCACGGCCGAGACCCCCGCCGGCTGGGCACGGACCCTCCGGCGGGCAACGCTGTTCCGTCCCCGCCTCCCCCTCCTTGCCTCCGCCTGGAAGGCAAAGGATGGCCTAG
>VZRR01006128.1:652764-714932 GCA_013398015.1 Oreocharis arfaki
TTTTTTTTTTTGTGTTCAAGTTGCCTTGCTCTATGTCCTGCAGCGAGTTTTGCTTTAAGCCCTGCTGCAAGTGGTGGCATCAGTTCTTTGTACCGGGCATAATAAAAACAATAATGAAATGTGATGTCTGGCTGAGTTTTAAGTTGCGGGTAGAATATCAGCGTTTTTCTTTCTGAACTGTTTTTGGAGATTCACTGGGGCTGTGGAAAGAAGAGGAGCCCTACCCCTTTATCAAGCTTTGGCTTCTTTTGTTGTTCTTTTGAAATGAAAGGTTTGAGCTGCTTTTCTTCCTTTTCCTCCGCGGGGGTGTATGCCATTGCCGCGAGCCTCTCGTGGTGATGGTGGTGATGATGGTGATGATGGTGAAGGTGCTGGTGATGGTGAAGGTGGTGCCGGTCACTCCCGCAGCGGGCGGGCGCTGGCGGCGGGGCCGGCGCTGGCGGGCGCGGCCCCCTAGAGGGCACGAGAGCCCCTGCGCCGCTCGGCGCGGCCAGAGCGGGCACGGACATCATCCGCAAAATCTGTCCGTGGTCCTAAACTCGGCCCGTGCCGGGATCTGTTCTGGCGCTGCTGTCCCAGCCGCGTCCCTCGCGTCTCGCGCCCCGTGACTGTGCGGTGTCAGAGCCAGGAGCTGGACTTCCATGATCCCAGTGGGTCCTTCCCGACGCTGAATATTCTGTGCAGCTCAAGACTCTATATAACCATTTATAAATAAAACGGGAAATGCCACATGGAAAGTGCAATAGCAGAATATCCTCCTCTACTCTGCCCTGGTGAGGCCACATCTGGAGCTCCCAGTGGGTCCTTCCCGACGCTGAATATTCTGTGCAGCTCAAGACTCTATATAACCATTTATAAATAAAACGGGAAATGCCACATGGAAAGTGCAATAGCAGAATATCCTCCTCTACTCTGCCCTGGTGAGGCCACATCTGGAGCTCGGTGTCCCATTCTGGGCTTCACAGATCAGGAAAGACAAGGAGCTGCTGGAGAGGGTTCAGCGCGGGGCTATGGAGATGATGAGGGGACTGGAGCATCTCTCCTGTGAGGAAAGACTGGGAAAGCTGGGCCTGGTCAGCCTGGAGAGAGGATGGTTGAGAGGGGATCTTATCAATGCATACACATATCTGAAGGGGGGGAGTGCCAAGAACACAGGGCCAGGCTCTCTTCAGTGGTGCCCAGCGACAGGGCAAGGGGCACAAACTGGAACACAGCCAATTCCACCTGAGCATGAGGGAAAAGTACTGTGAGAGTGACTGAGCACAGGGACAGGCTGCCCAGAGTGGCTGCAGAGTCTCCTCTGGAAAGATTGAAAACCTGCCTGGCCACCACCCTGTGTCACCCGCTCGAGGTGACCCTGCCTTGGCAGAAGGGTTGGTCTAGATGATCTCCAGAGGTGCGTTCCATCCCCAGCCTTTCTATGATTCTGTGTAATGTGCTGATGAGAGAAATGGTCCTTCATTGCTGTTGAACACAGGAGACATATTTGATGTTTTCATAGTGTCACCTCAAGGACTGCTGAACAAAAGGGAAAATACGCTGCAGAGGGAAGATACTGGTGGTAATACGAGTTTGGTCAGTGAAATGGCATTGTTAATTTTTGAACCTGTCAAGGAAAGGATTTTGCGTCATCTGGCAGTGCTGGTCACTGAAAAGATTTTGTCTGTGAGAGGTTTTATAATGAAATTGGGTTAGTGAAGGCATGGTATGGAGTGCTGTACCAAGTTTTGGTCAGACATACAGAATAATTAGGGTCCAGAGATAAACTTCTGGGCATTGTCTAAGAAGAGACTGAAAATCTGTGTAAAACCAGATCTGACTGAGGGATATTGATGAGGTATTTGCCTAAAAATGGAAGAATAGAAAGGAATTTGGAGAAAAAAAGGAAAAAAACACCCCCCTCCAACCTCAAAACAAACTCGCCCCAAACCTTTTATTTTTAAACTGCTACAGAGAAGTCTGATTGTGTGAGACAGAAATTTACACTGATCGTGGAACATGTGCATGTCACAAGGTATGAATGAAGCTCTTCCAGCTTAGACATTTGTATTTATGATTTAATGAAGCGTACAGGTTTCTGATGCCAGACAGGCTGAGGATTACAAAAACTGGCGCTTTTTAAAAAATCTGACACTAGTTAGGAAGAAAGTTCCCAGTTGGTCACTCTGTGTGCTTTAGTGACCATACTGTTTTATCTGAAGTGCCTACTGACTAGGACCTATCGCTGCATGACTCTCTGTATTTGTACTGCAATTAACTACTGAAAAAAAAAATTAGGGAGAAGATATTTATAAGCTTCAATACAGCTAAAGGCTCTCCTGCCCCTGCACAAGGCTGGAAAATTACAAAACCTCCACATATCAGAAATAGCTCAGAGCATAGCTGAGGCCTCCTTGGCTGACACCCCCAATCCACCAGTGAAATATGCAGGGTTAAAGTGGTTTATTTGACTTTTGTATTTTGTAGGTTGCTTAAGTTGGCTTTGTTTTTTAGTAAGATTTATGCTTTGGTTTGAATTTTAAAATAAAATAAAATTATATTCTGCATAATTTTATTGTTTTGGGGTTTTTTTCCGGGATTTTTGTCTGCCTAGCTCTGTAGGAGCTGTGCTTTTCAAATATCCTCATGATGCTTTTTCTGATGGTTGCTGAAGTCCTGAGGCACACCCTGCTGACGGTTTAAAAAAAGCAGCCCTTCCTTTCAGACTGGTTGGTCCTCTTAGAAATATCTCAGCTTCATTAAAAGCTATGTGAAATATAAATATGATGATGCCTGCTGGAACACTGTCGCTGTGCTTTGAGGATCAAGTCACTGAGGGCTGTTGGGTTTATTTCTTGTTTCAAAAAAGCTTCTTGTTTCTGGTTGTCTTTGAGTAAAAGATAATACTGTAGGGGAACAATTATTACTGAACGTAAAAACTGGACATTACTTATTCTGAGCAGCATCCTTCTGACTGATTTTTAAGTAAATTTGTCCATAAGCGCGATTGTGAAATGAATTCCAGATGGGGAAAGAACTGAGTATTTGAGTAGTGGGGGTTATTTATTTTTGAACTATTGCACTCCCAGCAGGTTGATGATACCTTGCTGGCGTCTCTGTGTGCTGGAGCTGCTGCCAGGGCACCAGCAATAACCTAAACTGCTCCTCACCCTGAAGTACAGATACTTTGAGTCTCTTGCACTTACTTTTGCTGTATGGTTTTAAATAAACCCGTGTGTTTGTGTTTAATGTCACAAAGGAGAGGCAGAGCATTAATCTGTTCTGTTACCCATGTTACATGAAAATATTGATTCTTGGCAAACACATACACCCCAAATTTACCTTAAATTGTGGCTGTGGGGCTGCTGAAGAGATCAGAGTGGGGGGCTGTGTGCTCTGTGCTGTCAGTGAAGGCACTCACGTGGCAGTCTGCAAAAGCACCTGCAGGAGCCGTTCTGTTTGCTGCCTGACCGGCAGTGGAGGAGGGCGCTTGGAAAGGGTGGTGCATAGGCTGAAAAGCTACGTCCAAGCAATTTTTACTCCACTTCTATCAGCAGTAATATAGATATGCTCTCCTACGCTTTTTGTTGCCTCCAGAGTAAAACCTGTGAAACCTTGTCTATGCTCGTGTATTGAATCTCAGTTGAAATGACAGCTGTGGAAAGGTGCAGACCTCTGTGCGAAAGTGTAGATTAGAAAGGGCTGCACAACCTTATGTACTGCCTACCCTTGCCTCTGTGAATGGAGTTTCACATGCTTTTGAGAGTCTTCTTTTTTTTTAAACTTTTGTTTTCCTTCTTTTCTTTCCCTTCCTGGCTTCTCTTCCCCTTTTCTCCTTTTCTTTCTTTCTCATTGATGCCTGTTCGAGCTCGTCAGCTGACAGATCTAACTGGGGTTTCTTTGCAGAGTAGACTCTGCTGCTTCATTTCCTCTACAAACCCACTCCCCAGTGCAGATACCACTATTTCTGTGTTGGTAATGCTGGAGTCCTTCCCCCAAAACTCCCTTTTGAGTGGCAAAAAGCTGTTGGATGCTGCACTGAATTCTCTGGTGCATTTCTCTTCAGCTGTACTGGTCATGCTAACTATAGGCTACTCTTGGCAAAGTCTGATCACTGTATTTTGTGTTGATAAGGAACTTTAATGTGTTTGGGTGCATCTGTAATTGCAAGATAACTGATAAGATATTTTTCATGTGGCTGGAGTTTTAGTTTGAATCTGTCAGTGGGATTGTTACAGGAATACTTGTGCTGAAATGCAGCCTGCCTCTTACTCTTGTGAGACAATGGATACCCCCACCTTCTCATCCAGTGATATTTAAAAATTCATACTATATAAGTCAATGTTCGTTAAAAATACTATTTTTCTTAAGTTCTTTTTGTAAGGTTATTAATTGTCTCCTCCCTGCCTCTGCTATTTTCAGTGGTAATTGAGAGTGCTCAGCCTTCCCAGGATAACAAGGTGATCCTTTTAGTTCGATCCTTACTGCAGAAGGAGCTGTGTTCGCATCCGAAAGTTGAAAGAGATCTTTTTATTTTTTTTTTAACAGTTAATGATTCTGTTTCTTATTTTAAAGAAAGTAATTCAAAGCTAACATTGGTTGTGCTGCTGAAAATGTGACCTGACCCCTTGTACCATGTTTTTATAGATGTGTGCACACACATATAGACATTTATGTGTAATGTTCATATGTGTATGTATCTGTGTTTGTGTTTGTATATACACAAATTAGTATTGTGCAGTCGAGAGGGATGGAATTCTTTGTTTGACTCTTACAGGACAGTCAACAAACCTGAGTTACATATGATGAAGTTCTTTCTGGATATTAAATCACATTTTCTGATGCTTCCACAGGCATGCTTGTTTATTAATATGCCAGTTTTAGTAATAATTGCTTGACTTTTGATTCTTTATAGTTTAAATATTTCTTCTTTCTTGATTTGCAAATGTGTGCCAAGTTATGCAATTATTTGTTATTTATTTGTAAACACTTGAGTAGTGATTTTGATCAACAAATAACTACTTGTGTCTTACAAATGATACATTCAAGTATTAAATTTGGGGCTTGGTGCCAGAAACCTGTTCTAGAGGTGCAAAGCCATAGCGGTGATTTCCATGGTGTCCCAGGTGCCTGGACTGACTTGCTGCTGGCTTTAGCTGTGATGTGGAGCGTGGGACTGGCTGGGTGGGAGGAGCTGATAAGGTCCCAACTCAGCCTGAAGTGGAGCCATTCTTGTGGGCATAAATAAGGGGTTGTTCAGCGTGGAGCTCTGGCTGGTGAGAAGTATGATAAGACTAGTTGAAATAAACAGGTGACTTGTATTTTTACAGATAAGCACAATGAGCTTTAGCTGGTAAAACTCTGTTATGTATAGTGGATATGTTGTTGCTGCTATGTACCTATTCTCTGGGAAGCTGTGGACTAGTTTGGATTTGTTATTTATTAAAACAGTTCCCTGAAATTCACTGCATTTCTGTTGATTCTGAATTCTGTGTGAGCTGAAACGTTTCAAGATAATTCATATGCCATTACCAGGGGGGTTTTTTTTAAGACCAGTTTAAGGCATATGCAAGTGCCATTCTTAAATGCAGTCCTAATTGTCTACTGATTACACACAACTGCAGATGAATAAACATTTTCTATTAAAGGATTTAATGCTGTACTTCGTGTGTGCTTGTGGGGGATGGAACTGCGAGGACGGTTTGGAAGTTAAAAGTGGGATATGGGTGGAAAGGGAGCTTAAACCTTTCTGGCAGGCTTCTGCTCAGAGTTGCAGAGCATTCATCTTGCCCGTCACTTGTGGAGAAGCAAAAACCCTCTAGAAGCAGGCGGGTGTATCCATAGGTGTGTACAGTTTGATCACTTTAGGCAGCATGGGCTGTGTTCATGCCTCATTACAGAGACCATAGTAAGACATCTGTGCGGTGGCAAAGAGAAATATTGTCTGTGCCTTATTGGGACTGAAAACTAACTTCTGGGCCACAGGATCCAGAATGCTGACTCCTTCTAAGCCTGCTGTGTTTGTCAAGCAGTGTCATAGAGGAGCACAGGATAATAGTGCAGCAATTAGATGGACTGGGGTGCCAGCACTAAATCACATATTCCAGCTTAAATTCCGCTTGAGGATCCAAGCCTGTCGTTTCCTCTTGGCGAGGCACCTTTGGAGTCAGAGCCAGCTCACAGGAAATACGAGGAACCAGGGCTTAACTGAAATTTAGGACATCTAAACCTAGCTCTCTGGATACATCTGTTGTGGTGAGACACAGAGAGATGGCAAACACAAATGTTTCTTGGAGTGCTCTTGAGCATTTTTAAGTGAAGTAGTAAAGACAGATTGTCTATCTCCTTCCTCTCAAAGCTATCCTATCTTTATTTCAGCTTTCTCTTCTGCTGTGTGTGGTGTATAAATCTAGTCCTAAAATGTGTGATGTTCTTATTCAGGGTTGATGGATAGTGTGTACTTTTGATAATAGCAACTGAGGCATAGTTTCAGTGTTTTTCATTCCAACATTTTAGCTGCCATCATCCTTGGATCTAGGATTTTCTTTTCCTTTTGTATTATGCATGGACGAACAAGAAGATCGTTAAGATCAACCTTAAGACTTCCTGTCTTGGGCTGGGATCTGCCACTCGAGCAGACTTTATGAAAACCCAAAATTTTAAATTCTGGGTTCATGTTTAAATCTTTAGATTTTATTTTTCTTTTGGAAGCTGCAACTAATCTGTGTTAAAAAAATGGTAAGGTTCTTCCAGTTGCAATAATATGTGCTGATTTCATGTTCTGATCTGCTTTTTGTGTTGTCTCTTCTCAAGCGAAAGTGGTAATGTGATGCTGAGAACAACATTGATTTTTAAGCTGAAGTCAGTGTATTGCAGGATTTACTGATATGCACTTTAAAAAAACAGTCCAAAAAATCCTGAGACAGTGGGAGCAGTGACGAAACAGCTTCCTTTGCTGTCATTCAGAGCACTCATGAGAACTGGGCCTGGGGGCCTCTGGGTTTTTAGAACTGAGATGGAAGTAACAATCAGATTGTCTTAATCATTTATAATAGCAGGTTAAGGAGATGAGAACTTTAGGGAGAAACTTGATAGCCCAGGGAGTATCTTTCCTGTGATCTTAATGCATTGCTATCTAAACCAGTGAGTCAGTGTTTGTAAGCATAATTATGTCATACACTGTCTTTTGAATGCTTGAATCTTCAATTGCTGATGTTTTTAATGAAATTTTAGATACCGAACTTCTTAGCTGTATGCAGGTTTGTTTTCTTTTTCCATATGTTTATTTAATAAAAAGCAAACTTGAAAGAAATGTCATGATATTGATGGGCACATGCTTTGAGTTAACAGCTTCCTCAGTGCCACTCTTCTGAATGGTCAAATGTTCCTTTTTTGATCTAGGAATGCTTACATCAATGAGCTGATTATTCCTGCCTCATTCCATATCTTCTAGTCCAGCAAATCTGACCCCCCTTTCCTCTCTCATGAAAGACAGGCCGAACAACTCAAGGATGGGCTTTGGACACTTGATCCTGTTTCTGCATGTTAAGAAAGGTGAATTAGACTCCTTTGATGCTTGTCTGTGAGTGACCACCCAAGAATGACTGCAGTTTTGTCTGGTGATATTTTTTTTTCCTTAGCTTATCTCACTTCTTTCCCTTCAACCAGATTAAAGAGCATCTGGTGATTTTTTTTTTTTTTTGTTTGTTTGTTTCTTTGCTTTTGGTTTTTTGGTTTGTTTTGGGTGTGTGTGTGTATGTGTGTGTTTGTTTGTTGAACCAGAGAGATGCATCCACCGGTGTCAATCTGTGAAGATGCTACCTCAGATTGTAAGGGTTGATAGAGTTACCTGGCTCTAAATGAAAAAGCTTGAATGCAAAAATTCACTGATGCCTTGGAGGAAATTTCCATACCTCAAAGACAGGTTTGCTCTGGTCACAGTGTGTTACATGAACGTGGAAGGGCAGTTTCAGATATGCACAGGTAAAATTTTCCAGTAGTGGATGAAGTCTGTCCTAAGAACACATATTGTCTAGAGAAGGATGCTCTCTGTTTTTCCATTTGTTAACACCAAATCGGGAAATGCATTTAGGTGATTGCTGCAGTTACTTCACCTCTCCCCCTCTTAATTCTAATGGCAGATATATTTATTGTTTAATCCGTTGCCCCTCCATGGGGTTATAGTGGCCTTTCACCTTTTGGGCCTGTTTGTTCTGAGCGGTGGCTGGAGCCATGGTGTGGCTCATGTGACATCACAAACATTTGTGTTGGCAGTCCTTCCTCGTGGAGGACTCTGAAGTCTGACAGTGGTGAAGATGACTAAGTAGAGACAGATTTATGTGGAAATCTTATTAATACCCATAAAAGAGAGAATGAAGGCATAAGAAAATTGGCTCCAAAAAACAACCAAAAAATGCTCTGTTCTTAGAAGCATTTGGCATAGCTCCATCATGCCTTTTGTGGGAACTGGCTCTTTGTCTGGCCTAATCTAGACTTCTTTTTCTTTTTTTTTTTTTTAAAGATTACTAAAGACTTCCACTTTTCCCAAACTTTCTCACAGTAGAATAAAATTAATTTTCACTTTGGTAATGCCCAAATCAGTTAATTATTTCAAAGACAATGAAACACAGATGTCTCCCCTTGTTTCTCAGCAGAGATTTAATGGTAGCCTTGCTGTAAGATCTTTCACTGCCTCCAAATGTCCATAGATGTTACATGGTGCTTATAATCAAAGCAGTTTACAAAGAAGGGGAAATAATTTTCACTTACAGTGTGTGAGGGCTGGAAAGAAGCTGTATCAGAGATATGAAATCATAATTCAGTTTCTTTCATAACATGTTTGATACTGGCTTTGGGAGAGGAGTTTCTGATGCTCAGAGTGTGCTAAGGCACGTGCTCTTGTCTGTGCAGCTGCAGTAAGATTTTCTGCCTAGAAAACTCATCTTCATTTTTGGCATAATCCATAGTATGTACAGAAATGTTTTATAAATAAAATTACCTGCATGTACTCATTGCATGTGGGTAGAGCTTCTTTTTGTCTTGGAAATCATTTCCAATACATTGTTCCTGTTAAATGTGTAACTGAAAAAAGTTCTGGTTTGCTTTTAGCTCTTAGTGTGATGACCTAGTCATGTTGTTCATTGAGACATTGTGTTTTAGATCTTTAACTGCTCCATGTACCAGTGAGTGTCTTGTACTTTTTTCATGTGTGTGTTATTTTTCCCAGCAAGCATGATATTCCAAGCTCAGTCCTGATGTGACCACATACTGCTTTGAAATAGGAAGCAATAAATTAGCTTTAGGGCTGGCTTATGAGCAAGATCTTATTCTTTATTTGTTTACCTCTGCTTCTTGGACGTGTGCAGTTTTTAGGCCTGCTGTTAGCACTGCCACTGAAATTGTTACCGTTTCAGAAGATCAAAGCAGCAACGAAATGAAGAAGAAAATGGTAAAAAATTCCTATGTGGATGAGAAGATGATTTATATCTTCTTATGTTTGCCGAGGTAAAAATCTTCACCATGAACTGCTGCTTACAACCTGGAGAGACAGCTCACATCCTCTGTTCTTTGGTTGTTGTCCCTCATCTGGAGGCAGTGGAAAGCATTCTGCATTGGGCAGACGTGGAGGGAATTGATATCCTGCAAATGGCTTGTTGGCTGGGAAGTGAAATTGTTACCTTGGATTTGAAGTGCCAGGGCTGTGCCCCTGTGATGATAGCAATGTGCTCCTCAGGTTCCTGAGATGGCATAGTTATTTTTGTTAAGTCTTGGTAAGATTTCTGAACTTCCATCCCCACCCATCCTCTGCTTCTGTTCCTGCACTTTTTTGTCATTTGTGAGAGCAGTAACGCTGCAAGGAAACATTTCCTCAGGCCAGTAGGATTTATCATTAAGTGGCTTTGTCAGATGCTTCCACACAGAGCTGCCAGCATTGAAGTCTTTTATTTCTTTGGTGTTTGACTATTAAGTGGCAAATCAGTGTCCCTTCTGCTAATCTTGCTTAGCGTTTGTATTGGTCTTCTTACTTCTAGAACACCTTGTAGGTATTGGCTTGGCATTCTGAGGTGTGTCATGTATTCAACTTGTGCTGAACTGGATGGGCAGTAAGGGCATTTGGCATCTCACAGGAATGAATATGCTGACAGATTAATCCTGTGTTGACTTTTATATTAAATAATGTTGTGGAAAAGCCATAGAAATTACTGTTATTTCTTGCTTGGGTCAGAGACGCAGTTGGAAGGCATGTACTGCAGTTGTTAGCTCCAACCTGCTGTCTTCTGAGATAGACTTGCCCTATATCTCTGTGGGATTCTTGGAAGCTGAGAGGGAGGGAGAGCTTGAGAGCTCCTTGTGTTGGGTGGAATAGATCTTGCTGGCCTTACTTGAGGTAAATGAAATACTAAATCAGGAGAGGTGAATTAGTTCCATGTTCTTCTGTCCCATCTTCTTCCTTGCTTCAGCTGTGTGATTTACCTGAGACCAACTGGCTTGAGCTGGTGCAAAATCCATGTGCAGATGTATTTGGATAAAACTCGGCCTGAAGGGAAGCGTGATTCTCAGTGTTCCCTTGCTTGCCATGGAGGCCAAGTGCATCACATCCGGTCTTGGCTGGATGAAGCCTAGAAGTCCAGAGTTCCCTCAGAATTCTTCTTGTACTTTACAGCTCCTCCCTGCTTTTTGTATGCAAACAACATTCTTTGAGAGGCCTAGAGGGCGGAAATGGCTCTGAACAAAACCCATATCTTTTCTGATATGTCAGAAGATACCAGAAAAGAATAGTGTGCTCCATGTCTGCTAGTAGCTGATTTCTTTTCATCCTATTTATTTCGTAGAAAAAGAAAGCTTGGTTGGATATTGGGGAAATCTTTTCTATGAGTAGTAGTAGCAGTAAAGTTCTGCGACAAGCTATGTAGGGAAATTTCATCTGTGTACATGAAAGGTTCTTTCAGCATAGCATTTTAGGTATTTTTCCAAGTGGGTTTAGGTACCTGCTTTTTTTTAGAGAAAACCATACTTGTTGCTGCCAGTGTTTCCTTCATCTGCCTGTGGGCTGTGCCCCCCAGCTGCTGGCCAGAATCCTCGTGCAGTGCCAGTTGTTCTGTCTGGTGCAGACCCAACCAGTAAGCCCCATTTATGTTCCAGTCAGTGCCCAAAGTGGAGTGTTAATCCTACTCCAGAGCCGGGAGCTTGCAGTCTAGGTGCCTGCCCTTAGATGGGATTACTGAAGAACAGATCAGATTTCTTTTGTCTCTTCTACTGTTGCCCTTCTCTGATTCAGCAGGTGCTGTGTTATTTAGTTTGTATTATCAAGTTGTGATTGGTGGCAGACTCTTTTTCTCCCCTCTTTTCTTCCCCTTAAATGATAGTGTTCAAGTTCCAGATTAGGATCCTAATTGCTCTTCGTTTTGGCTCGGCTACAAGCTGATTTATCAAGTCCACTTGTTAACTTAATGCTTTTATGGCTGCCAAGAGAGTGCTACATGGCCTAAGTGAGATGGAGTGGCTGGGAGTTGTTAGACTTTGTGTGTAGGGAGGTTTCCTAGCAGCCAGATAAGGGACAGCAGTGTGAAGGGCATAGCAGCACCCTGTCACCCTTGCTCACGTGAGGGAGCAGCGTTGGACTTGGGAGAGAGCTCCCGTGGGAGGAAGGGCCAGGGGATGGGTGTGTGTAGGGTACAGCGTGTTCTGTGCCTTGTGCCCTGCTGCCCAGCCCAGTAGTTCTCATCTGCCTGGGTTTTAATGCTTGTTGTCAGACCATGTCGGGGTTTTTTTTTGTTTTTTTTAATTGTCATTTCACTCTGAACTAACTGGATGGTTCTTAAAGGCTGTTAAAAATCTCAGCATGGCAGCTGTAAAATTGCCTAATCAACTCCAGTAGATAATCTTTCCTAGGGTAGACCTTTGAATGCGTTGACTGTCAGGAGGAATGGGTCAGATGCCTCCAGGTAACTTTCTGCTAAGGGAGTCGTTGTTTTCAGAACTGTATCTACCTGCTTTGTTAAGAACTAAGGAACTGGTTAGTGGAACCTGTCCTAAAAGTCCTCTTTTATGGTTGTGCTAAATCTTCTTAAAGAAAGCAAGGAACTCTCTCATTAATGCTGCTCTGCTCACCATAGAAATAAAGCAGCTGTTTTGACTGTCAAGAGGCTTTAAGAAAGACTTGAAATTGGAAAGCATTTCCAGACTTGATCAGTAGATGAAACTCAGTGGGCTATGGCAGTGCAGTCTTATCTCCAGTTTCTCCTTGGAGTCTGAGAAATATGTTGAATTTGGGCCTGAGATCTACTTCGGAGTTGTATTTTAAGGGGGTAGGTGACACCTGGGGGAGATAAGCTGTAAAAAGAACTAAGATTTTTGTAGTTTTCCTGTAAGTCGAATGATTAAAAATATGTGAGTTTTGGTGTATCAAACTTGAAGAATAAATCCCTTCCTTCCTATTCTGGATTCCAGCATTCAGCAGTGGAAATACTGAAGAATGTCGTTTGGAACTGATGCTGACCATATTGGTGGCCTAAAATACTTGGTTAGAACCACTTCCAGAGCCTTTTATAGCTTTGAAAATGCAGAATTTAATAGCTCTGAATTATACTAAAGCTTCTTCAGATGTCTTGCCTTCCTTCTCCTGAACTGGAGAAGCAGAAAGGGAAAAAACCCAGAACCCAACAGCCAGCATTGCTCAGGCTTTTGCTTCCCTTGTTCTGGCACTTCCACTTGTGAGCCTGCAGTGGGTGCAGGGACATTGACTGAGTTACCTCCTCAACACCTCTGTGTTTGTCCAAGCATGGGGCTTTTGTGAAATGTAGGACATCGCTGGGATCCTGGGCTCACCAGGGGGAGAGCAGGATCGTGCTGTGAGCTCAGTAGTGCAAGTGCAAATGACACATTTCAGGAGCAGAACAATGTTACGTAGGGAATTTGATTGCAAAACAGAAGTGTTTATATATAGAATAAGTATATATGAGTGGTTTTAATTGATGTGTGGGTACATGCAGGCCTATTAATAGATGGAAATAAGCCACGGGAAGAGAGGAAATAAAGCACCACAGCTGTGATTTATCAAGATTGACATGAAAACAAATATTATTCTAGTAATCAGAGGAAATTCTTTGTCAAGCATGTACAAGAAAGGTATTTTAACCCACCTCAACGATTTCCTGCCCAACTATATCCAAAGAAGATCAGACTTCTTCCCCTGCCCCCCACTAAGGGTCACTTTAAAATAATTGTTTCTCCCCTCCATTTCTCTTGACATTGGGCTTTTTGTTTGCTTCAGATGTTTTTCTTTTCTCTGGTCAAATTCTTCTTTAAGTGATTTTTGACCTGGCATGTAAAACTGTGTCTAAAAAGTGCAGCTGTGGGGTGGGGAAAGGATTTAGTTTAGCGTTTAACTGTAAGAAGTACTGAAGCTGAAGGGCATTGATGTTCCCTCCGCCAAGAGTTGTAAGGCTGGGAAAACTTGGTATTGCTGCCTGGTGTGCTCCATTTAGTGGTGGGGGAGGTGGTGCCCCTCGGTCTGGTTTGGTCATAGGATCATAGAATAGTTTGTGTTGGAAGGGACCTTAAAGATCATCCAGTTCCAACCCCCCTGCCATGCAGTTCCAGTGTCTTCCTCTAGACCAGGTTGCTCAGAGCCCCATCCAAGCTGGCCTTTACCACTTCCAGGGATGAGGAGTCTGCAGACTCTTCAGGGAACCTGTTCCATTACCTCACCACCAAGGTGAGCTGACAGCTGGACTCCAACAAAGCTGTTTGGGAAGAGTCATGGATTTTGTACAGCTGCTCGAAGGAGGCAAAAGGAATAGCTTTGCCCTGTCTGCATCGTAACTATTTCCACCTCTTAAACATCTGAAATCCTAACAATGTCTTGGGAGAAAAATGGTCAAGCACCATAAGTAACCAGAGACATGGAGATAAGTGGTTCAGATGAAATCACCTGGAGAACGCTTGGTGAACCCAGGGGTTGAATTTGTCTCTTAAAGTGTTGCAGGTTTCATCTGCCTGAGGGCAACACTTCACTTAGAACTCTCCAAGTCCCTGAACCTCTCTTGCATTCCATTATTTTTGTCTTTGTTTTTAAAAAGGATTTTTTGGAACTCTGTTCAATACAATTCCTGCTTCATTTGTCTGTCAAAAATGGGAATTAATAAAATGCAGCCAAAAGCCTTTTTAGGGTGGAAATTAAAAAAAATGGAAGGGATAAAAAAGGAAAATACTACTTAACTGGATGCTCTACTTTCTGCTACCCAGAGAAGTTTCTCATTTCTCATTGGCAAAAAGACTTTGAATGCCTTGTGCTCATAAGTCTTCCCTCTCGATGTGTATTGCAAACCACAAACACACCATTTGTCTGCAGGGAATTATATTAATAATTTGAAGAGTGACTAGAAATAAAAACAAATCTGGTTAACATCATCCATGACCTGACTTGATTAAAAAGGATTTCCCCCTTGAAAAACTACTCCAAATGCTGTTTCTGAATGAATAGGTAATAACAGTGGCTGATAATAGAGGACAGAAAAGGATTTGCAAGAAGCATAACCTCGAGCTCCCTTCTAGCCTGTACTGAGCACATAGACTGGAAAAGAATGATAGATGAGGACTAAATGAAAGTCTTCTGGCTGGGGCTTTTCGTGTTTTTCTTCTGTGATCTTAATGATGAGATTTATGTTTTCAAACATAGCTTTATCTTCTAAATATATTGTAGAAGGCAAAATTGTGGAGAGAGGGGAAAAAGTAAGGGACTGTTTCTGTAGTGTTGAAATGCAGCTTTAGCTTCACCATTTAAGAAGTTAGAGGTTTCTGCAGGAGTTTGTGCTTGAGAGGCATTTTCTGCTGCGTCACAGGTGATGTGGTCTCATGGGGAGCCCAAGGCATTTCTCCGAGTCCTTCCCAGATAATTGAAAGCACGTTTCAAGGGCGTGGTGCTGTTGGGCTCCTGGCCCTTACTCCCTGGGTGCAGCAGCCCCTGGCTGTGGCAGCACACAGTTCCACACTTGGGCACAGCCCCCGTGAGCACGGTGTGAAAGCTGCCCTTTCTGAAGCATATTGGTTACCCAGGCCGGGTGGAAGGAGGACCAGGAGGGAAAAGAGCTCAGTCAGTTGCCTGTCTAGGAGTGGGAATCAGCATGAAGGCAAAGGAAATTACTCTTGATGTGGGAGCAGGTCAGGAAATTGCAGGGAGAGAGGGAATAGCCTTGGAGAGCTGCATCAGTAGGGCGCTTTTATTCAGCATCCTGTATGGTCTTGGGACTAAACTTCAGTTCAGAACTTAGATCTGATGCAGTTCTTGCCTGTTGCTCCGTTGTTTTTTTTTTTGGGGGGGGGGGGTTATGTTGAAGTATCTGTGACTTGCATGATAAATGGAATTAATGTGTCATTTTCCCAATCTTGTTCTTCATCAGTTTACATCCTAAATCAGCCCTGGTGTAAGAGACATTTTGCAGAAAGATGTTACGGGGAATGGGCATGTGATAATGGTCAACTTGGGGGTCTCTAATCTCACAGGGGGGTTGTAATTACTGGAAATTACATGGGAAAATACTTCTGGAGAGTGCCATTGCTCTACAGACCTTCAGTGAGCCGAAAAAGAAGAGGAGAATGGACTTTAGGCCGAGAATGGTGCAGTCTTAACAGACCAGCAGTTTTCCAGGGACTGGTTCATGTAATTGCTAAGTGTGTCAGCCAGTGGGCCAGGCCACCTGGGCCAGCACAGGGATCTCCAACATGGTGCACAGCCCTTGGGGAGGCCTGGAAACCACCCTGTGCCAGCCTCACCTGAGACCCTTACAGTCATTCTTGGGTATGTGCTGGATGCCACACTGAAACAAATCGACACGAAAAGTTCTGAGGCTCTGAAAGGCACAGGGAAACCTCAGCAACACGAGGTTCCAGCATGGGGTCAGTTTCTTTGTTCTTTCTGGGCTGTAACTGGGAAAACTGCAGTTAAGGCATAGAAGAATGTATTAATTGTTAAGGGACTAGTTTGTCCTAGAATTAAGTGTTTTTTGATATCTAGCTGTTTTTGCAGTTACATACAAAGTACTGCTACATCCGTTTGTACCCTGCCCATCCACACCAGGAGGATGTGTGGTGAGTACACTTCTTCAAGGAACTGGCTGTCAGACTAGGAGGGATTTCAGGGTGTATTTTTCACAGAAAGATTGAAAGCAGTCGTTTTTGTTTCTGTTTTGTTTAGATTTGAACCCCTAAAATGCCCCGTTGCTTGTCTCACATTACCAAGGCAGGCACACAGCTTGCCTCTGTTATGGCAGTGGGTTATCCCACTGACACTCTCCCGTTTTCCTGCATGAAGGAAATGCTTGTGGGGTTGCTCAAGGCAGCGGTGCTGCAGTTGTGCTCAGGGCTGTTACAGTACAACTTAAATTGCCATTTCCTGAGCTGTGTGGCTGAGCTGGTGGTATTCCCATCGTTCCCAAAGGATTAGCAGCCTGGTGTGTGGGTGCTCTGCTCCTCTGGTGTGGGTGGAAGCAGGAATCTTTGCACAAGCAGGTAACTGTGACTTTAGAGGTAACACCTAGTTCAGTCACCTCAGTTAACTTCGAAGTACATGGTAAATAAATTTCATGAAATTACTGGATTTTACTCAAAACATTGCATACAAAGAAGTATTTTATATTCCAGATGTTTTTAATTGCTTCTATATTTATAATAGTGACATTTAATCAAAGTAGTTCTGAATAGCTTTTGACCAAAACTGAAATTTATTTGGAATGTTTGCACTGGGGAAAGCATTAGCAAAACTTTATTCTGCTTGATACAAATTATTTATTTCAAGAACATTTTATAAGCATATTACTAGATTTTTACAGAGTTGAAATGTAGGAAAAGGAAGAGGAATAAGCAATTTGAGGAGGTCGACAAAAGGGTTGAAATCCATAAAGCAAGCTAGCTTGTATCCTGAATTCCTCTATGTTGCTCAGAGAGTAAGTGATTTGTAGTTCCTGGCTGTAGGAACTTTGACATTACTTGTTTCATTCAGTTTCTTTGAGATGCAAAAATCAAGCAGCTTCTTTTTTTTTTTCCCTGCTGGGAGATAGCAAGAGATTTATTAACTCCCATCAGAGATTCATTACTGCTGGTCTTTCCGCCGCGTATTTAAAAATTTAAAATAAGAGATTAAGTTACTAATTTAAAAAGGGACATACATAATTTCCATGTCTGCACCTTCTGAAAGACTGTCTTCACTGTTCAGGAGCACGCTAAGTGTGTCAAACTCTGTGATCACAAACTGGGCCAATTGCTACAACGAAATGAGAGAAGGTCCATGAAATTAATATAATTGCAATGACACATTTACTGACAATGGGAAATCAACTTTATTTCTAAAATGCAAAAAGAAAAGACACTTTATCAAGACTAAACATTGGAAGACGGTCCTGCAGAGTCTGGAAAATGGACATTTGAAAGGGAGTAGGCATTGTGACTGCCAGAAAAATGAATCAGCAACATCATCTGCGTTCTTCTCAGCGTGGCAGGTTTCTGAACTCGGATGCACTGGATGTTTTTATAACAAAACTGTAATGGTCTCAGGCTCCTAGTTACATATTTGTTTAATCTCTTTATGCAGGTAAAAAAAAGATGCTGATACATGTATTGTTTCATTGAACAAGGCTAACTCTTAACTTTTCTTCTTGATTTTTTAACTTGGATGTTTTGTGGTATGTATGTGTGCTTGGGAACTGTTTCTTAAAAATAAGTGTTATTAAAGGACTGCCACATATGTGGATTCTATTAACAGGGAGTGTTTCTGTGTAGGACAGTGACTTGTTGTACAGTTAGGATGGTTTTTATTCTCAAGGAAAAATAATTGAGCCTAGTCAAGCAGACAAGTTGGCCAAAATTTTGTAGGAACAAAGAAAATCGATCTCTGTGTCTCAAAACTTATTCTTGTAATGCTTGTATGTCTGATTTAAATCCTCCATAATTAAAGATGGTTCCTGTGCCATTGCTCTTTGACAGTCCCAAATGGTAGAACCCATAAATCATTGTTTGTGTGACCACTCCAAATGACAGAATAGCTACAGGCAGTCACTACCCAGCTTTTGCTGGTCATTGATCCTGTAGCTTTGTATTTTGCTGTACTTTGTTTCTGCTGGGTTGGAATACCTGTGTATAGCACACGTGTTGCTTCTTGAGCTGCTCTGTGATAAGGAGTAGTCATGGCACTGCCCTCTGCGTGAGGGCAGTAAATTTGTGCATTGTCTTTGAGCACGTGGCTTTTGTTTTATTTCTTGGTCTTGCTGCCATGGCAGTCAATGCTGGTTTTACCACTGCCTGAACTGGAGGAAAAAACAGTTGTTCACACCTAAGTTGTTGCTGGGGAGGCCTTTGCTGGCTTCTGCAGCACAGCTCTGCCTGATGGCTGGGTATTGCACTGTTTATTCTGTGTTTCTCTTGTGCAGACAAATCCATGTGAGCAGGTCCAAAAGTGGAGGACAAGTCTGTCCGGAGATGAATAGGTTCAGCAGAGTCTCACTAAGCAAGGGGTTGTGTGGTGTTATAATTGTAGAGAGCTCCAGGTAAAGGGGACTCATTCCCAGTCTCCACCAGTTTGTTCCAGTGTACAGTACTGCTTTTATATTCATCCCTGTGGCTTTTCCCATCTTTGCCCATGGCACTCCCCAGTGGGGATGACAGAGCCCTCTGGGCAGCTTGGCTCTTTCTGGCACTCAGACCATACATGGGCTGGGGAACCTGAATTAAGCTGGTGCATCACTCAGTGACTGCTTTCAGCTGTGTGTTTTCAGAAGATTTCAGAAGATAAACAATTTCTTATTTGTGGGTTTGCAGGACAAAAGAAAAGAGGACTGTTCAGGTCACAAGCCTAAGGCTGCTCTGTCAGGGGTTATGTTGGAGCCTTGGGTGGCAGATACAGCATCCCAAGAGTTTTCACTTTCTTTTCTTTCTTCCTCCTCCTCTTTGGAAAAAGTTTTTCAATAGAAGCATGTAAAGCATGGGGTTTTGGTTTTGTTTTTTTTTCTGTGAAAGCTGTGACTTTCCTTGGTTCACCAGTGTCCCTTCCTTTCCACTCGCCCTCATTGCCCTTTCTCCCAAGGGCAGATGCAGAAGTTTCTTTGAAACAGATGAAACTGAAAAACAGACAAAAAACCCCCCAAACTTTCAGCAAGTGTTTTCTGTGAACTTGAACTAAGCAGTAACTCTCTTTTTCCGTCTTCCAGAAGGTTTGTTGTTGTGTTGTTTCGTGCCTGGGATGGCTGAGGGTGGAGGTCTGTAGAGCTGCTGTGAAAGGGCTGTGCGTGATAAGAGTGGGAGGCACAGTGTCATAATTAATGCTGTCAGAAAGTGGGGTTTTTTAATGTGACTAGTGTTGTATTTCCAGCATATTGTATTCATTTTCCTTTTATTGTGGTCTGACAGTACACCCTGAGCTCAAACCAATTTCTTAATCCTGAAAAGGCTCTCAAGCGAAATCTGGCTGTGGGAGTTTAGGCCTCCAGGAGTTTAGGGCTGCTTCACAGCTGGAAAAAGTTACTTTTTCCATTAAAACAGGAATTAACTGGCTTTAAGGGACTTATGATCTTTTTCTCTTAAGAAAACTCTTCAGTAATAAGAGGAGCTTAAATTGTGATGGTCTGCTAATCAAAATGAAGATGTCCTGGTTTATGGTGCTTCCGTAGCATTGGGTGTAATGAAATGCTGTCGGTGTTAACAGAAACAGGATGAATATTCCTTAGTGAATGTCAAGGAAAAAAGTTCAGAATTAACTGCATATGTGAATACTTTTGAATCCTTTACTAAGTTTTATTGATTAATTGCATGTTTTAAATTTGATTGCAACAGCAAATTGCTTGAAGGGATCATGAGTACATTGGTTCTGTCTTTCCTGTCTACAGCTTTTTGGAAGCAATGTGTATGCTGGCAGTCAAATAACCCTGTAAGCTTTAGGTTTGTTTCTCCTCATAAGGTTTGTTGTGTGAAACTCCCTTATGTGACCTCTCAGCATCTCTCCAGGTGTTACCAAATTCAGGTAACGTGTAGGAGCACATCAAGCTGTAAACACTTCTGATTTTATATATGCATGTAAACGTGATATGTGGACATGTATTTTATACTTTGCAAGTAATAATATTTAGTTGTATGGGTGTGCATCCAGACACAGGTCCCCTTCACACTTGTGTGCTTTGATGTTTGTGTGCCATCTGTTCCTTGAGTTTCATTGCGTGTTACATCATAAATACAGCCTCCAGGGGAGGTGCAGGTTGGACATCAGGAAGAATTTCTTTATGGAAAAGGTTGTCAAGCATTGAAATGGGCTGCCCAGGGAGGTGATGGAGTCATCACCCCTGGAGGTGTTCAGGAAGTGACTGGATGTGACACTCAGAGCCATGAGCTAGTTCACGGAGTGTTCAGTCCCAGGTTGGATTCGACGGTCTTGGAGATCTTGTCCAACCTAAATGATTCTGTGATTCTATGAGTAATTCTTTGTATGGGGACAGTTGGTCAAGGACATTAATATGCAGAAAAGACTGAGGTTGGATCCTTTGCATGAGCTATTTTATCACGAGAGGGTGGATTTGTCTGGTGAGGAACATGAAATGGTCACCTCAGAACAACTGCTTGGGCATCCCCAAGTTGAACCACTAGCCTGTTATCCCTGGGGAAATTTTCTTTGACTGCGAACAACTCATGGGTGTTTGAAAGCATTGACTGGGAAACAAATTTATTCATTTTTGTTACCTCCTCACAGAAAGCTTTTAGATCCTTTCCTTAAAGCATTCAGTAGCATGGGTTTTGAAGCAGGTTGGTGGTTTGCCTGTTTTTAAAGTTGTCAGATTTTCATTCTGTAACCATAAGATACTAGTATGTACATTTGCCTGGATGGAAGGACTATTTTTTTTTTATCTTACTAGCCACCTGTGTATAAATGCAGACTTGATTTGTGGGGTTTGTGAACATTTTGATATCTGAACTCAGTTTTCAGCTAAAGGAAAAACTGGATCTTTTTAATACTTGAAAATTGGGATGGATACATGGGTTTGGAAACACCATGTACTACATGTTCTTTTCTTCTGATCTTCCTGCTGTTATTTTGATTCATGTGCTAACAGTTTTCAGAAGAATGCTGTAAATGTTTATTTCTAGTCCCAACGTCTTCATGTGAGGTTCTCATTCTCTACAGTTCTTACACCTGCAAGATCTTTCTTGGGACAGATAGAAATGTTGAAAATAGAAATGCTGTTTCTTGATCCTGGAAGCTAACTTGGTTGCAGCTGCTGGACCTGCACGTGTTGAACTATGCAAGTCTAGCACTTGGGAAGACAGAGGCATTATAAAGGTGAATGGTGTTGATGTCCTTGTCCAGGATACACTTGCAGTTAGTTACGTTTAGTTTTGCAGTTCAGTAGGGCTTGTGCTCACTGACGCTTTTTTCAGGTAGCTTTAATGTACGCTTTGGTGATGAAGTTTTGGGTTTCTGAAGGTTAGTGTTGCTATTGACACCCTGATGGTCTCTTTCCAGATGGAAACTGTTGCTTGCTCCTTTTCTCCTGGAGGAGATGGGCAGGGGAGGCTTGTATGTGCCACCAAGCCTGTCCCTGAGGCTGTAAGAACTAAGGTCACTCCTGGAACTTTGACTTGGGTGTTACAGTTGGCATTTCAGCTGGGAATGAAACCTGTATGTATTGCTATTGTGCTTCTGAGGCGGAGATTGAAAGCATACAGTTGGAAGAACACATTTCCAGACAAATCTGGAAATATCATTGGGTGGTTACAGGAACTGTCCCAGAAGTCTGTGAGCCAGAGGAGGAAGAAAATATACACTAGCACTAGAGAAAATTTTGAAAGAACCCAGATTGTATATCCAAACACTCGTGGCTGTGATATTTGTGAGCTCTCAGACTGAGCCCCTGTGCTGGTTTTGGCTGGCATGTAGAGTTAATTTTCTTCAGAGCAGCTGGTATGATTTGTGTTTGGGATTTGTGCTGGAAGCAGTGTCGATAACACAGGGATGCTTTACTTCTTGCTGAGCAGAACTTACACAAGACCTTTTCTTCTCCTCACCCACCCCACCGGCAAGGAGGTTGAGGGTGCACAAGAAGCTGGGAGGGGACACAGCCGGGGCAGCTGACCCCAACCGACCAGAGGGACGTCCCAGACAATATGGATCATGCTCAGCACATAAACTAGGGGGAAGGAGGGGATGTTTGCAGTGATGGTGTTTGTCTTCCAAAGTCACTGTTATGTGTGATAGGACCCTGCTTTTCTGCAGTTGGTTGAATACCTGCCTGCCCATGGGATCTGGTGAATGAACTCCTTATTTTGTTTTGCTTGCAAGGTTTGCTTTACCTCTTAAAATGTCATTTTCTCAACCCACGAGTTTTCTCACTTTTAATCTTCCGATTCTCTCACCCATCTCATCAGGGGACAGTGAGTGAGTGGCTCTGTGGGACTTAGTTGCTGACTGGGCTTAAACCAAAGCAGTCCTTTTGAGCACCCAAACCATCCCAGCCAAAACCAGCACAGCCCCTCAGCAGGTTTTCCCAAGGAAGGAGTGGCAAAAGCTGCTTGGAGCCAACCTGCTTTGCTAACTTCCCTCTCCCCCACTTTTTTCTCCCTCCACCATTATCTGCTGTTACAGGTTTTCCTGCATGAAGAACAACTCTTGGTCAGAGTCAGGCCTGCTGTAGTGTTGCTCCTTTGATGTCAACAGTGTTGCAGGATTCTAAGATTCATTCTGCATTTCAGCTGTTGCTTAGCACACTTCAAATCCTATTGTTCACCTGTATCAGTGAGCTTCATGCTGTGAAAGGTCCTGCTCTCTCTGGCTGTCGAATGTACTTTCATGCTTTTTTCAAATGGAAAGAATAGGAGAATAGAAACGGAGCAGTTCTTTGCTCCTTATACCTCTGCCATAATTTTCTTCTCTCCTCTGTAAAGGGAAGAGAGAGAATGGGCTATTTGGTTGTCTAGATTGCTTGCTTAAAGTTTATGCTGCTGCTGCTACTACCATTGTTTAGAATACTACCCCTCCCAGCTTTGTGTTAACCCCCTTCCTGGAGCTTAGACATATTTCTGTTCAGCAAATGTCCTGGCTGTGCGTTTTTACTGCCTTTGCCAAATCACTGTTTTCAGAACAGTTCCCACACACGTTCAGTAGCTGACCAAATGTGAATAGCTGTGTTAGGCATAAATAGGGTTTGTAAAATGCAAAGTTGTAGGTAAATGTCTTTCTGTTTTCACCCTTCTTCCTTTACTCTCTGACCTGTAAATTCTGGCTTGTCAAGCACTCAAAAAGCGAGACATCACTGAGGTATTGAAATTGTAGTGGTAGATAAAATATAGTAGCAAAGAAAACATGCAATTTTCCAGCTATGTTCCTGCTAATACAGACTGCTTTATTTTTCACTGTATTATGTATTTGAATACAAGACACTAATTTTATCTGCACTATAATGTAGTGGAAGATTTAATTAACTGTCATAATTCTTCCTAGTTAAAAGCATTCTGATCTCACCTGTTATTAACAGAAAGAGAGGATGTGGATGTTGCTCAGGGTGGCTGATGCTCTCTGTGCTTGTGAGCTTGCACACAAGAATAGTGCTGGACAAACACTGGCCCTTTCCTAAAATGTGTTCCCCAGTGTAGATCTGCTCTGTTTTGTGTCTTCTATGAAATATGAGCATATATATTTTGTTACTTTCTGGGCGCAGAAGGGACATTCCTCTTCTGCTGACCGCACGTTCAGCTGTTCATTTATCTATCCAGGATTCCCTAATGCCTGGTAATCTGTATTAAGGAATTTCTGGGAAGGGAATTATCAAATACCTTTGTGAACCCGTGGTTGCAGTGCTGGAGCTGCCAGCTCTGTAGCAGGGCCATGGTTGTTATAAAAAACAGTTTGAAGATTTTACACATTTGATTAAAAAAAAGTTTACAGATGCAGGGATTTGTTGGTTTCCTCCTTAAAAGCTTGCAAGTGCATTAAATAAGAAATTCAGATAGAAGTAGATCTGCTTAATACATGAGTGTGGCCAGAGTTAGCCATAGTGACATTAATGCCAACTGATCAAAGGAAGGAGTTTGATATTTCATAGGACAGGAGTGTTAAAGTACTGACTCATAAAAATCCTGTAGAGTTTATTATTTTGAGTGTTGCTAAGCATTAAGTTTTAGAGAATGTATGTGTGACTAACATTTGATTTGGGGAAGATTTGCTAAGTCAACCAGAAGGAAGTAAAGCAAATTTATAATCTCACATGTCTTTAAACAAGGCTTCAAGTGATGACAAAAATAGGATGGATGTTATTGTAAGGAGAATTGTTAACTGTTTGTCTTTTTAGATGCATAGTTTCCATAAAAGCTGGTGTAGTGGTGGGATAGGAAAAGGATGCATCCTGTCAGCTTTAAGAGCTTGCATGTTGAAAAATAAATGAGTCTGTCTGAAAAACAAATGCTGTGCTGGATTGAATGATGAAGCCTTCTTCAGCTTCCACAAATGGAGACAGATTTTCAAATGCTGAGCTTCTACATGTCTGTACATTGTTCCTGAAATTGCTCTGTTCTCCACCTGTACTCGAGAAGGCGACTGTGTGGAATGGGAGACTTTGCTCGTCCCGGCATTCCTGCCACGGGAGAGTTCCAGTTCCAGGTGACTGGAACCTTGTGGGGACTCTGACTAGCTTCTTCTCCTTATTTAAGCCTTTCCATCTTTATTTACTGTTGTCGTGGTTTGACGCTGGCCAAGTGCCAGGCACCCACAAAAGTCACTCGCTCACCCTCCCCTGACACAGCTGGGCAGAGGAGAGAAAAATTTCATGAAGGATTCATGAGTTGAGATAAGGACTGGAAGAAAACACTCCAAGGGCAAAACAAGCTCGTCTTAGAGATACAAAGTGAGTTTGTTACTAGCAAAATTGGAGGATGATAATGAGAAATGAAAAATAAGCCCCTAAAAACACCTTTTCTTCCCCCCAACACCTCCCTCCAACAGCTCAGGGAGACAGGGGGTGGGTGTTTTGGTCAGTCTATCACCCAAAGTTTTCTTCTGCTGGGCTCAGGGAGAGGAGTTGTTCCCCTGTGAGACCATGGGGTCCCTTTCCACAGGAGACAGTTCTCCGTGAACTTCTCCAGCGCGGTCCCAATCTCATGAGCAGCAGTCGTACTTTTGTTTTGATTTCTTCTTAAATATGTTATCACAGAGGCATTACCACCGTCTCTAATTGGCCCAGCCTTGGCCAGCAGCATGTCCATCTTCAGAGCCATCAGGGATTGGCTCTGCTGGACATGGTGGAAGCTTCCAGCAGCTTCTCACAGAAACCACCTCTGTGGTCCCCCAGCTACTAAAAAGCAGGCTGTGCAAAACCAGCACACCTCTGAGGGATGTTCTGGTTGGCCGGACTTGCTCCAGGAGCTGCCATTGAAGAAGTGAAGTTTTAAATGAGCTTGCCTGGGGAAATGAATCAATGAATGCTCCTGCAGGAATGCTCCAGACTTGCAGTTTTTCTTCACACCTACCTCTCCAAGCAGCAGTGCACACTGGCTGACTTCCAAGTCAGCTGTGCTTTTTTTTTTTTTTCCTCCTTGGACTAGGAGCTTCAGGTATCAAGGAAAGCTGTGTGACTGAAAAGAGAAAGCACTCGCATTTCCCACACTTCTCTATCTGGTTTCCTTGCCAGTGGCTGTCGTGTGAGAGGTTGATACCACTACACCCAGTCTTGCACAGTTGTGCTGGTGCTGGATGTACTCCAGCTTGTTGAAGGAAATATTATTCTTTTTATCCCTTCCCCGAGGGCAAAAGTCCTTCCATGGTCCATTTAATTACTGCAGGTTATTGTGATTGAAATTTCCACTATAGCAGCGTGTGCCAGGGATTGCGGTGTGTTTTCTTCTGAAGCCTGACCCTACCCTTACTGATTTTGCTGGCATGTTTGGTTGGTCAGGAAGCCATTTCCCCCCCACTTTCCCCCTTCCACTTTTACCAGCATAATTCTGTCAACAGAAGCCCAGGTGCAGCTACACTTATTCCAAGCATGAAAGTCCTCTTGGTGCTGTTGCTAATCCTCCTGCACAGCCTTCTGCCAAAGTAAGCTGTGTCTTGGCCAGGCAATGGCATTTACTGGTATGGCAAAAGTAAGCCATCAGATCTTTCCCAAGGCCCTGGAGAAGGCACCCAGCACTTTCCCAGTGTGCGAATAAGATGACTGTCGAGTGCACTCCAGCCTGGGTTGAGTTTGTTGCTGGAGCCATAACTTGAACAAGCCATTCCCAGCCGGGCAAAGTGGCGTGAGAGGGCTATAGAATCCCCACAGCTGCTCTAGGAAAGATTGTGATAGGTGCATCACAGCTTCTAAAAGTTCAGTCTGCCTTCCCCTCACCCTGAACAGGTTGGGAGTAGGAGACCAGCCTGCTGAGGAGGCTGTACAGAAGAGGTTTGTCCCAGAGAGCTGTGCCGACTGCGGTGTTGGCAGGACACGTTACCTCTGTTGGGTTTGTATTGTTGTGGGCTTGCTGTTATCGGTTCCTGAGCGAGCGAGTCACGTCTAGACGGTGCTGTAACAATACACCATAAATCATGCTGGGATCTTTCCAGCCTTGCTCAGGAAGCCTGGTGCTCTGCGCAAAGCAAATGTCCACCAGCGTAACCACAGCAAGGCTGTGTTCCCAAGGGCTGTGATGGGCAGGCGTTTCAGTGCCCATGGAATCTCAGCAGGCTATTGCTTGGAAGGAAGTTGAATGTTTTTATGTTTGCATCAAGTAAATAATGTCTTGCTGAATGTTGGTAACTTGCATTTTGCGAGCGTGGATTTATAAGGGAGAGGGATGCTCCAGCACCTTCATTTTCTACTGCAGTACTGGCATCCCTCCATTTTTCAGTGCAGTGTCCATAATTTCCAGACAGAGGTCAGGTCTGTGGCAGGTAGCCGGTGCCTGTACTGGCATTACTATTCCTTACTCTTACTCTAACATAAAATATGGGTCACAAGGCTCTTTTCCCCTCTCCTTAATCTAGCATCCAAGCTCAAACCAATTATTATTGCCAGGAGTCCTGAAAAACGTTTTGGAAAGAGAATTCACTTTTCTAACATTTGTTTGTAACTTACAGCCTTGTTAGTATTAAATAAGAAACAATCTGAAGTTCTGTGAACTGTAATTTATATTTTTTTTTTAAGCAGTTTAGTTTTGTTAGTTTGTTTTTAATTTAAAAACCTGTTTGATTTCAAACCTCATTATTGCAGGCCTTGCAAATATCTTGTGGGTTAGAAGAGAAGAAAACTTTTACCCAGCTGGTTTTCTAGTTAATAAAAGAATTTGTGATTTGGATGATATTCTAAGTAATTTCATAATTAGTACAAAACTCCAATGCTTTTCTGTTGGAGTTGAAAATATGACCTGTGTAGTCCACCTCTACCAGAAAAATGACAAAACTCTTCATGCTTTTCTGCTCTGATTCATCCTTCTTTCATACATCCCTAAAAGGTTTTGAAATCTGATAAAGGTTCAGGCCCTCTTTGTAGCAGTAAACAATTGCAAGTAATAGAGCCATGTGTGTTGGCTTTTTGTTTACTCTTCCGCGCTCTCTTTGATCTTATCGTAGCTTTTGGCAAGAGAAGCATTGGTGCTGTGTGCCCTGGCACCCCATGCCATACCCACAGATTTCTGGAGACCAACACGGCAGAGAGAAAGAAGGCCATCCCAGCCATCTCTCTTCCAGCACAGATCTTTGTTACCACTTGGGGATGTATTTATTTTATCTGTTTTTCTCTTTGTAGAAATCTACAACTTTGAGGAGGATGAATTTCTTCCAAAGTGCGTAAGGTTTTGATGAGGTCTAGGACCCTGCTGTCCCTTTGATGGGAATCTTAGCTGGAATTTTCAGATTTCTTGTAATCCTGTTCTCAGGAAACACTTCTAATCTCCAACCAAAAATCTCCTCACCCTACACACAATTTCTTTTCTTTCTACTGTATTCACTATTCAGTCCATTCAGCTGCTCGAACGCTGCCATAGGATTCCCTTATTCCCCCTTCCTTTTTGGCATCCCTGTGCCACACATAATGTTCCTGTGGAAGTAACCTTAGAGGGAATATGACGTCTCATCTTTAGTCTTTTGTGTGGCAAGTGCTTATTAAGACATCAAGCTCTTGTTACTTTTATATTTGTACATCTGCTTGCTAAAGTGCTATTCTGTGTGTATATTTCTTTTTTTTTTTTTTTTTCAGTTTTTCTGGAAATAAATTATAATTGACTTTCCAAGTAAAAACATCTACATTTTTATGTTTTTCCCCCTCATCTCTATGCCAAGTGTATCTTGGCTCTACCCAGAGACCTGATTAAAAATATTAAAACACACTTACCAGTGTGCAGTGGCTACATTTATAGCATCTGACTTGAATGTTTGTTTCATAGTCTGGGTTGTAACAATCTGATTCTCAGACTGCCATTGACGTCAATTTAATAGGAAAATTCAAATAGAACCTGTATTAGATTTTCACTATTAAGTTAACAATAAAAACTTTCTACAGATGCCTTACGTAGACAAGGCTGCTAACAGAAATATTACATTAATGAAAATCAGGCTTCCAGAAACAGAGAATAACTTTAAAAAACCCCAACTAAACAAAAACCAAACAATTTTGTTTTCCATATTCTAGCTCACAAAAATATTTGCTTTTTAATTGCACTAGCGGTTTAGATGTTAAGTATTGGGAGAAGACAGCACTTGGCCATTTGTGGTCATGTTGCAAATCTCATGGCTTTTTCAGAGCTGAAGAGCCCTTCCAAAAGTGTTTGTTTTACCAATTTCATTGCTCTCAACTTCAGCTTTCCCCCTCAGGTTCTGGGGACACCACCTGGGTAAAGGCATACCACCTTTACAAGCTCTTTTTAACTTGACCAGTCCAGGCACTCACAAGGTACTGATACAACCAGAAAAAACTCTGGAGGCACCAGCTTGGGTCAAGACAACATCTGTCAGGGTTTACAACTTCTCTTGTGGTTCGCTCCACCTGTAGTTGTCGGTAGTCCCTGCCTTGAGGGTGGTGCAGTGTACGGCAGCAGATGATGGAGTGAGGAAATAACGTTGTTGTTCATCTACGGGTGGGTATTTTCTGGCATAGAGCAGGTAGGTGAGTTGCCTGCACTTCAATCAGGAAATCCAGGCATGGACTTACCATGGAGTAAGGAGTCAGAGCATTTTGCCTCCCCTGCAGCAGCAGAAAGGGACTGATGTTACCTTCAGGGATAGCAACATCCCAGCTTGAGCAGATCTGACAAAGCCTCTGCATGCATGCCTTGTTGTGTGGTGAGGGAAGCAAGGGAGGCTTCTTGAAGGGGCCAGTCCTGGTCCTCAGCTGGGATAGCGGGGGTCCCTTCCTCAGCTTTAAGTACACAGGTATATCTGAGCTGTTGTGATGGAGATGGAACTGGTTGGCATCCCCAGGGTGGCTGTAGACCCACTTAAGTGCCCCAGATGTCCATGTTCCAAGCTAACAGGAAGCATATTCAGTGCAGGCAGCTTGGGGTGCAGCTGCTGAGTGAGCTGCAGGTTGAGCTCCAGGTGGGAGCCCGAGACAGGAGGCTGTGAACTGCCAGCCCTTTCCTCAATAAAGGGCATGGGGACCTGTGGCACATCCAGGTGACTGGACACTCACAGGCTCAGCAGGAGCCAGAGACTCAATAGGAAGATCCCAGACTTTCCTGTGCTTGGACTGTGAGTGGATAAAAGCCCAGGGACTGTTCCTTTGTTTGGGTTTCCTCCTCGAAGACAGCAACTTGAGCTGCTTCTGTGCTACTGTGCCATGAATAAAGTGCTTTAAGGATCCAAAGGTCTGAGACTCTGCTATAGGAAACCTGGGATTGAGCTGGTGAGAAAACCTGTTCTGCCTGTGTGAGCGTGGGGTGTGTAGGTGCAAAGGGGCTTTCATCCCAGCCCAGGTGGTGTGAGGGTGACTGCCAGAGTGGCTCCTGGATGGTCGGTCAAGGAATTTTCCCTAGCAACAGAGTAGTGCCACAGCTGTTTCCATGGTAGGCTTTGAATCTTCTCCATCCTGCAACCAAAACATGAGCCCAGCCTATCCTGGCAGTGGAACTGAGGCTCTGTATGCACCAGTGTATTTCTTTTTTAATTTCATCTTGTCTCTGCCAGCTGAAATAACAAGGCTTTTAAGACACAGCTGCATTGTGCTACCATGGTTTAAGGATTTATGTTACTTCAGCAGTGTTAGGCAGATATGCTGCACAAATGGGCACAAAACGTAGCATTAAGGGTTTTGTGATGAACTTTCAGTGTGTTCTAAGGGCAAATGAAGGGTGCTTTTTATTTGCCCTCCCTCCACTCCCCTGGGATTTTGTGAGGTGTGTTTTGGATGAATGTAGACTTGCTTGAACACAGTTATTTTACTTGTCTGCGGCTGAGATGACAATGTTGCACTGAAATGTTTGACAGCCTGAAGTAACTGACAATTATTTCACATGTGCAGTGTTTATCTCTGTGGCACACGGTGTGACAGCTCAGAAGCGGCACCGACTTTCAGTGTGAATCTCACTGTTCCTCCCATCAGCTGTCCTGGTAGCCTGCAACTCTTTAAAAAACACTCTGGGGTTTTTACATCCCAACAGAGGCCCTCTGTTCCAAGTCATGCTACGTAACTTTGTGTTTCCTTACCCTTTTCCATCCCCTAGCAGGACAGTGTGCAAAAGGGCGTCAGGAAGTGGAGACCAGGGGGTTATATATTACTGAAAAATTGAAACTACTATTCTTGATTTTGACCACATCGGTTTGCAGGAGATCTTGTGAAAGGTCATACATATTTCTTAGAGTAGTTGAAAGGACCAAGAGCATCTGTTAATGGGATTTGGGGTAAGTACAGCATAGGGCTTTTGAACAGTCCTGCCAGAGTAGCTGAGTATGGTCTTCTTGTTTGTATTTTGTTTGCAGATTCCCATGAAGAGAATCCCAAGCCATGAAGAACAGTGCCCTAACCTAAAACACCTTGGGGCTTGAAATAGTTTTAAAGCTTTAAGAATGTATAACCATCTATGCTTAACCTCCTGATGATTTCTCTATGTAGTCACATGGTCAAAGTCTAATTTGTGCTCTGTTTGACTAGGGATGAGTTAAAAAAACTAGCTGTTTTCTCAGGCAGGCAATGCATGTGTTGCAAAGGCACTTCAAATATAAACTGGGTACACAGTTACTGGGTAGGCACTGAATGCTTACTAGGAAAGTGATAAATAGTGTATTTGCTGTAAAAGACACAAATATCAAAAGGCAGACAGTTTGATGGCAGGTGGGAAAAGTTGCTTTTTATCTGTTACATTATGTTTTGAAAAAAATCCCCTAAAACTCAAAGCCTTTTCTCCTGTTTACTGCTTACAGTGAAATGCAGACTGATCTGTTTCCAAGTCGGTTTGGCTTTCTGATTTCCATGGTTCAGCACAGTGCTTTGCATTTTAAAGTCAAAGGTGGCTGTAATACGTTCAGTATCTCTGTCTCCTTTTAAAAGGTTAATTCTTTGAATTTTTGGCAATTTGACTGTTCATTTGTCAGTGTCACCTTAATCTGCAAAACAGATAGCGAGCAGCTCAGTCTACTTTTTCTCCTCTTTGTTTAAAGAAGTAGTCAAAATAAAATACAATTTGCTGAGATCTTTTCTGATTGTCCATATTGTCCATATTACAAATGTTGTTTTCTGTGTCTATAAGGTCGCATTATATTTCTGCAGTAAAAGGAATTTGTGAAGTCTGTAGGCATTGCCATGGTGAGATTTTCCTTTATACTGAAGGTAAAGTGCAAAATGCAGAGTCTCTTATTAGTAAGCCAGATGCCTTTTTCAGATGTGGCTGTGGCATAACAGGCTTCTTCTAGGTCTGAATCATTCAAACTAAAAAAAAATTCTTAAGAAATCCTGCAGCTATTTGGACTGAAGATTCCCTTCCCTTCTATTAGCAGCTGAGATTTATTTTTCTGTTTAACTAGCTGGATCTGTTGTTCATGAGAATTGGCGTCCTGCAGTGGCATGGTGTGTGTCCAGCAGTGAATGTGAACCTACGTTGTAATGTCAGGACAGAGACAGCAGTGGGATTTGTTATCAAACTGGGCAACTGGTGAGCTTTGTGAAGCTCAGGCAGCCCACAGAGGTTCAGGGATGGGTGACCTTGGGCTTCCCTCTCCTCCTGCAGAAGTGAAACTTGGGGTAGAGCCAGGTTGGGGGGCTTGTGTCATGGCTGGGGAGGTCTAGCGTGGTCCAAAATATGTGTGGCCTCGTGGCTCTGTCTGGATCTGGCCACGGGCCTACATGGGTGGCTCTGGTCAAGCCAAACATATCGTAGGTGTTTTATCAGCAAGTGATTTTTATAATGGCATTTTTCTTCTGCAGTCTGGGGAATAATAGAGTTGCAAGTTTTTAATAATATTTGCAGCGAGCATAGTGACAACACTGTGTTTCTCTTCTTTTCCTAATCCAGCCAGCTGACTGCAGTGCTGTTTCAGTTTGGGGCAAAAATCCGGGTTGTGGGTGATAGGATTTGCCAGTTCAGTCTCCCCAGCTGCCGATCGCTGCTGATAACCTGAGCCCCCTCAAAGCTGTGGGTGAAGGCTGCTGCTGCTGACAGCATGGCTGGGCAGAGGTGACCTGTGCCTCTGCACAAGTGGATCCCCCTTTGCTCTCAGCAGCTGCTCTGGAGCCCCTGACAGTGCTGGGACTTGTTTTGTCTGTGCAGAGAACCAGAGTGATGCCAACTCTGTTGTCACAAACAACTAGGTGTGAGGTGATGCTGCATGAAAGCTTTTGAAGAGCAAAATGCGTAGCACTCAGACTATTTGAGGTAATCAGCAGCTCTGTTACCCGGGGTAATCACAGTAAAACAACACCTACAATCACAGAGGTTGCTCTGCTTTTTATTCCATGTTTTTCAGGACGGTAGCATGCCTGCAGTAATTCCTAGGTGGTCTCTGTGTGTGTGTGGTGATGTCAGCAGCTTGGGGAATTAGCTTTGCTGAAGTTTACGTCTGCTGACTCATCTGTTTAAAGAAGTTGCTTCTTAATTTTCAGTGGGTAATAATTTTTCTCCCCTCATACAACAGTTGAGGAGAAAGAGATGGTTATGAGGTTTAGCAGGGGCTACCACAGTACAGGGTTTCCTTGCAGTCTTTTAACTTACTGCATATTTTAATGGCTGCAATATACAGAAAGGCTCAGTTTCATGGTTCTTCTTGGACCTTGTCCAGCTTCTGCTGTGAAAGTACAATTCAGCAGAAGCCCTTTTAGAATATTTACTTATTTTTAGTATCCAAGAGTTCTGCCTTTGGTAGCCTGGATCTTCAGGAGAAGAGTTGTAGCAGTGGTGGCTTGGCACTAATGAATGCTTGATATCTCTGTTTGGTGTTTTTTCCACTGTTTTTTTTTTCATTCAGTAACAGAAAGTTAAAGCCCCCTCTGCTTTCTTGCTCTTAAAATCCAGTTTTGCTGCTCTTCTCTCCCTCCTCTCAACACCCCTTTGAGAACAAGAAGGAATGGTGTCTCTGGCAAAGAAACAGGTACGGGTTTGGTTGGTAAGTGGAACTGATTTAATTAAGTCTCCTTTTCACCCTCATAATGGAGTCATTCAAGAAGGCAGAGGAGTAGGAATGTGGCTTCTGAGTCTTTTTTCTCTCCTTTCTCTTTCCTTTTTCCGTTCCTGCAGTCAGTGAAAGTAAAACGGCTTTCTAAACAGAATAGAAAATTTTTCTGATGATTTAAAAAATAGACTGTTAAAACTAAAATCTGATTTTTATTAGCTCATCTTTGCATTCCTGAAAATATTAGAGCACTTTGATGAGTGTATAGCATTTGCTCTAGACACATGCCAGTGTAAGACTGAGGTTTCCGGATCTGTCTAACACCACCTGAAACCTCACAAACATTGAGCAATACAAACTTAATGCCACGGAAGTCTGTTTTCCACCCTAATTAGCTCACGGTCTTGTATTATTAGTTTTACTCTGTCAGCGCACTTTGGTTTTGTTATCTTGGCAATTGATGTCAATACTAGCCTTGCTCAGAAAAACTGCGCTTGGGATTTTGTTGAAATGAGTTTTTTTGTTTGTTTTTGGAGCCAAAGTATTTTGCAAGACTCATCAGTTTTGCTATTTTTTTTCAGGGGAAAATGAAAGATGGTTCCGAAGAAACTCAGAGAGGGAGTGTGTGCACGTGAGCGTGCAGATGCGTGGTAGGCTGTTCAGGGACTGGCTTCAGATGTGGAAGACTTGGTTCAGCTTCCTGGTCTGCATGGTACAGAGCATTGTAGGATGGAAAACTGCTCTCTGACCTTTGAATTGGGTGGAGTGAAAATTCAATCAGTGGTTTCTTACTGCTAGGAGATTGCTCTGACTAATGGTTTGCTTTCTTGAACTGGAAAGCAGAGATTTTTGATTTCCAGAATGAAGTTGTCACACTGGGATCTGCTGGAAATGTTGGGCAGAAATCCTGGTCTTTCAACAGAAAGGATGACTCATGTGAATAAACCTGAAGGAACTAACACGGGATAGATAGATAGATAGTTGTTTATGGTGCTTACATAGCATCAAAGAATTTCTGTATGCCCTGAGACATGGGCATACTGAGCTGGCTTCCTTACCAGAAGCAGTAAGGCTTTTCTCCAACAGAGCAAAACAAACCTGGGCTGACTCTTCAGCTATATTGTTTTGGATATTTGCACTAGCTCTGTGCTGCAGTGCAGCAAGTTTAGAAGAGCTGTCCCTGAGTCTTGTAAGATTGTGCATTTAGCTACCTGTTCTTATATGCCCACCTTCAGAGAGGGAGAATGAATGCAAGTATTTCATGCTGTCGTGCTTGTTGGAAAATAGGACTTCCCACTTAGTTTGTTGCTGTTGTGGTTATTTATTGTAGCCCTGAGAAAGCAGAGAGCCGCACCGCCTGTGGACTGCTCTGAGTTCCCTGGACGATTGTGCTCCCTGGCTTAATGCAGTTTAAAGAACCCCACGGACGTGCTATGGCTCTGCTCCATCAGTGTGCTGTACCTCATCCCTTTCCTACAGACATCCTTTAATGCCAGCGTAATTGTTGCTTAACTTCTTGCCTTCACATCTCCGTGCAGGAATGGGCACAGATTCCACACACGCGGAGTCAGTGCACGCGCTGAACACGGATGAGAAGTCCAGAGCAAAGCAGAACAGTTTGTTCTCTGTTTCAGAACTGAGCAAGGGCAATGATTTACTCAGTGTCTGCACTTTATAATAGGCTGCTCTCTAATGCACGTAACTGCTTCAAAGAGGCAGAATTGGTTGTGTATAGGTAGATGTCGAACGCAGTCAGCTGAATGTTGACTTTGTAAGAATTTTGACTCCCGTGTAATCATCTCTGTGCAAGTCCTCTGGCAGCATCAGGTTGTTTGGTTGTTTAGAATTGTTGTAGATTGGTGATTTTATCAAAATATTTTTTTCCTCAGCGCTCACAAATCAATGCATATTCCCTATGTGTGCATGTTCCCATATTGTGCAATACAGTGCTTTTCTTTCCTTGGGGAAATGGCCCTGACTCTGTAACCAGAGACTTTATAAATGCTGTACAACAGCTGTGCTCAACACGGCAAGGACTTTGTTTACTTCCACATTATTTATTCATGTATTCTTTTTTCTTTTTCCAGCCCCCTCACCCCAAGTAATGGTGCTTTTTTTTTTTTTTTTCTTTTGATTTGTTTTTTCTTGAAACTCCTTTGATGGAGAATTCAGCCTTTTCTACGAAACACCACATTCAGGGGTTTTATGACTCATTTGTAGTCGAAATACCTACTGGGCAGTACAACAGGCTTGGATGCAATAAAATGAATCACCATGACAAGTTCTACGTAAGAGCTGTTTGGTAAATGTTCTGATACAAGAGAATGCCAAATGAAACAATTCCTTCCTTTCTTCCTTTGGCCTGAGCAGTTATTGCCCTGAAGATAAAAGCAATTGATTGTTACTTCCTTAGATATGTTAAAAAAATCGAGGATGTTTCAAGAGTAGGTGCTGCCTGCATTATGCTGTGGTATTGCAGTCTGTGTAGAAAGGCTGAGCTTGATCACTGGCTTTACCCTTCAGGCTAAGGTCTACATTGGCGATAAATTTTTTTGGGAAGTGTTCTTGTGGGTGAAATGAATAAGATATTTTTAATAAATTCTCATTAGTGGGGTTGTACTGTTAGGAGTCAGGGCTCCATCCCTGACTCCTATATATCTTTATCTATCTTTTCCAGCTGTAGCATTTGATGCTGCAGAGGAGGGAGAGGAAACCTCGCAGCACATTTGAAAATGGATGGAATTTTTTTTGAAGCAGCTCTGTGAACTGAGTAGTTCACAGAGGAGCCTTTTCAGCCAGTCAGGCTTTCTTGGATTGCAGCATAACAGTGAGATGGCAGTGCACCTCTCTGCCCTCTTCTCCAATGCTTAACCTCTTTAGCCAGCTCAGTGGTCTGAGTGAATTTTGGTAAATGTCTTCATCGCTGTTGAATAGCTGTAGTCTGCTTTGCTCAGTGAGAATTATTAGAAGGTATTTTTTAATTAACTGCATGTAATCTGTGCTTCAGTAATGAGAGTTTAACTGATAACTTAATTTGTCCAAGCTGTGCTTATGCTTAGCCTAATATAATGATACATACACACACACACGTGTGCTCTCTTGCATGCACTTGATTCTGTCTCTCTCTCATCTTTATCCCCAATGATCCTGTGTTGCTTATTGGGCTTTAGTTCTGTAACTTGAGACCCCTGAAGCTGGAAACTGCTTAAAAATATTTTCTTTTTCTCCATGAAAATAGAAAAACCTTAGAGTTGGACAGAGAGTATCTCAACTTCTTTCATAACATCTATGAAGAAAATGAGTTCTGGCAACTACTCTTCTAGTGGAGGGGATACAGCTGGTCTGGTGCATGGTGTGGGGTGCTGGTGTGGTCATCTGGTGCTACTATGTAAAACACATTGCATCGCAATCTACAGGGCATTTTCAAAACCAAATAAACCACATGAACCAAGTGATGAGACTTGAAGCATAATCTGAAAATAGTTTAGAAATCACCATTAAAAAGTAATGAAGCGATTTTTAAGGCAGTGTGCTGGGTGATTTTTTTTCCCATGGCATTAATGGTGTTGCTGTTGCAGACCAGGCATTCTAGTGAATTCCCAGAGAAGTGCCCATGGAGACTCAAGTATATTCTCTGCTTGTCCAGGGTTTCATTTATTGTTGGCATTGATTAGGTGATAGGTACAAACCTGATGACAGATTGTGGCCTGGTTCCTTTGTTCTGAGGCTACATAAATGTTTTGTTACCTTTTTTATATTTTTTCTAAGAGGTCTTGTAGGAGATCTGTCTCTTCCCCCTCATCTCCTGCACTGTGGTGTAAACTAACCCTAGGAATAATTTTACATCTTCTTGTATGCATGGAAGAGAAATAACTTTGGACACATCAAGTATGATCACCTTCAGTAAAGCTACAGGAAGAACAGGCCGTCTAATCTATCACTTTATTGAGGAATAGTTTGATTCTGAAAAAAAAAAGTTATTGGAGAGAAAGTATTGCAGAATAAAAACCTGAAAGAGTTAGCAGTTAGGAAACTGAAAGAATCATAAGCTTTTTTTTAAATATGGAAAGTGTTTTTTTCTCTTCCCTTCTGGTTTCTAAGGCTTTAATAAACCTGCAAGTCATGGTTTTAAGCTTTTTCTTTTTATTTATTTTTATTTCTCCGCAAGCATGAGAACTTGAGATATCTTAAAATAAACAAAACAAAAATCCTGCAACTGAGACCTTTGGATTCTCACGGAGTCTTACAGTTCCAGCAGCTGGAGCTTTAGGAAAAATATGAAGCTTGTAATAATAGTCACTCCACCCAAATGGGTTAAAGTTTGGGCTTCCATGGGATTGCACATTTCAATTAAATGCAAGATACAGTAATGGGAGCAAGGTCCTGAGCTGAATTCCCATTGCACATGCTTATTTACATGGACAAAAATTGGACTGAGGGAGTGAAAAGGAAGTGGGCAGCATTAGGATGTGTGAAGTTTGAAGAAATTCATTCTTTGGTTATTGTTTCATTCCTTTCTTCTTAGTGTCTGTGCTTTTACATCTGTGTTGCACCTCTGATTCATGCCGTTGCCTTTGCCTTTCCTTGCTTTAAGAAATAGAGAATTTCATAGGTTCCTTAGCCTCTAAACCTGAAGGATCTTTTCTTTCTATGTATGTTCTATCTTCTGCAAATCAAAGATGTAAAGATGTTCTTATGATCTTCAGGGATGGAGGGAGTGGGGTGGGACATGATGGCAGGTACGCCAAAGGATCTGCAGAGCTAACGCGGTTGAGATGCAGAAGGAAACTGGAGAATATTTTCTTGCTGCGGTGGTTCAGGTTCCCTTGTTTGTCTTCTGAGGCAGATGTGTTGTGTGTTTCTGTCTGGGTTTCTGGTCTGTGTCAGGAACAGCTGGGGAAGTGGTTCCAAAATATCTTTTGATGAGCAACCTTCTGAAGAAAAATCTCCCTTCAGTCCATAACTCACAGTTCCTCACCCTCCCACCTTGTGCCCAGGACTGCCACGAGGCACTTCCATAAGGTGGCTCATCTCTCTTGGAAATATTTTGGAATAGGAACAACCATCATAGGCACAACATGCTTTTCAGTAAGAAATTAGTCTTTAGGCCCATGATATCTTGGGCAACAATTTGGTTAATTGTAGAAAAGCAGGACAAATCTGTTCCCAAGCACAGGGTAGCATTTCTACCTCTTCTGCTGGAGTGAGGGACTGCTGTGCATCAAGCTCTCACTTCTTCAGTCCTTAATGAGTGACAAGTAGAGCTACTTTCTGTCATAGAGGCACAGATCAATGTCTATGAGTAACTCAAGAAGGCTGATACAAACTCTTGGGGTGATGGAGATTGGATCTGTGGCAGTGAACTGAGTTGTGTGATAGAGTTGGTACATTTAATATGCTCTGACATGTAATTGTTTGAACAGATACCAGTGACTTTGTAGTCTTTCGTTTGCCTTCACTTGGAAATTCAGTAGAGGACTTGAAGTGAGTTCCTTCCTTTTGCTGATATGTACGTGCACTTCCTAAAAATTGAAAGAAGCAGCGTACTTGCAATGAATGCTCCAAATGTTAAAAAACCAAGCCCAACTGAGAAAAGCTTTGTGTTTCCAATGTAGATGTCACTGCTGTGGGCAAATACAGTCATTTGAAAGAGTCCTTCTATCCAAACCCTCCTGGTAGTTTGGGAGTTTGTATGGTTTTGTGTCTTTCATTTTTTCTTTGCCTTCTACCTTTTTGCTGCCATGTGTGACAGATGCCTCGCAAGTGTTTCCATTCCCTTGAGGTAGACTATCTGCATAGTTTGTGAAAGATAATCTTGTGCATAAAGCTGCTTTTCCTTGTGGGAAAAGAATTTTCTATTTGGTTTGTTGTTTTGATTGTGTTTTTTTGGTTTTTGGGTTTTTTTCAGAAGTGTTGCCTTAGCATGGAAAAAGGAAAGGTTTTAGTGTTCTGTAGTTCAGAACTGGTCGGTATTAAACCTTTTAAAAGGGATGTCTCAGCTCATGACTTTTGTACTTTTTAATTAAATGAATGAAAAAAGTCTATATGTTGTTACACATAAATATTACAAGACTAGACTTGCCGTGGATTTCCTGCAAATCCCAGCATGTATCAGAGCTGTAGCTTAGTCCAAGGGGAGGCTGATTAGCACTTTTTAACTCTCTTTGGTGCTCTGGATTTTTGGACTTAAAATATTTGGAAATGCCAGCAAATAGCCCATAGCTGTGCTCTTGAAGCTGGCCCTGTTGCTCTGCCTGTGTTCTTGGCCTTTTCACTTCCCCTCTTTCGAAGACCTGCCAGGAATAGCACATTTTATACGATGCCAAATTTATAAATTCCTCAGACCACTCGGTCTGGGAGGAATGTACTAATGGTGTGGCTGACTGAGTTTTAATCTGGGATGTTTTTAATTTTCAGACCACGTTAATTTATTTTGATCTGAAAATTACAAGATTCGCTTCAGTTCTCCGTTTTATTGCTTCTTTTAATGCTTCTTATTTGCTTTAAAAAAAAAACCAAACAATTAGGTCTTTCCAGTGTGCAGTCACACTTTCTTTTTCTATCTTTGATAACTGATGAAGAAGCTGTGTGTTTCAGTAGACTGTGAATCCCCTTGAGATGGTAAGATCAGTGTGTGTATTCTGGTTGGTTTGTGTTACATACGATTTTTATGCCAGCAGCTGTTTGCTAAACATCAAACTAAGGGTTTATCTCCAGATTGTTAGTAGCTATTTAGAAGTGCTTTGTTCCGTGCGATCCAGTTCTAGGGCTTTCACTGTTTTATGGCCCTACACACTGGAAAATAAGGCAGACTCCAAGCTGAGGGAGTGATGGAGCTCCCTGTGGTATTTTTGTTTTTCTTCGACATAAAGTCTGGTTTTGGAAATTTCCTTTTAATTTTCTCAAAGACTTTTATTTTGCACTAATGACACAGACACCTGTTATCACTGCTGTATCAACTTCTAGTGTTGAGCAACTGACCAAAATTGGTGGTTTCGGCCCTAGCTGCTTGCCTAGCCTCAAACTGAATGGGAGATAACAATTGTCTGAGTGCCTCTTCTGAGTTCCCAACAAAGAATTTCCATTTCTGGATAAGATTTTGATCATAATGGAGTTTTTCATCCTCCTCTTGTGGAGTTGTTGTCTGTGTTAACTCATTTCATACAAATATGTTTGGGTTTTAATTATGGTTTCTTCCCAGTAGCTGTCTCTTCTTCCCGCCTGCTGTAGCAGGGAAAATATGTGACAAAGCCTCCCTTGGGATGCCATTAGCCACTCAATACCTGGAATTAGGAGAGGCTTCTTACAGTATCTGTAGGTCAAGGAGCTCTGCAGAAAGGGGTGTGAATAAATCTTTGGTTCTTGCATGTCAGCTGGATTTTTGGGCTGCCTTAGTTTTGTCACACATGTGGTTGATGGGGTCTTTCCCCCCTCCTCCCCACTCTTTCAATAGGCCCTTTTCCAGCTCTTGATATAGCCTCAACTCTGTTTAAATTATTTCTTAGAAAGCAGATCTCTTGCTGTTTTTAGCCTTCACAGACTCCTGACTAGTTGTTGATGTAGAGACTGCCTGCTGGGTGCCAGTTCAGCCTTCTCTTTGGCTGGTGGGGAGAGACAGGCTCTGCTTTGTTCGGTCCTTTTTCAAACCTTTCCACCAATATGGTGGGCAGATGGCAGAAACACGAGGCCTGTGTGAGTGAAACCACCGTGCTCGCTGGGAGAAGCTGGAGGGATGGAGACCCCGTGGTCTGAGAATGAAATTTGGATTATTTTCCTCTCTAATCACATATCCTGTTTTTTTAATGATGCTGGTGGTGACGCCACTATAATAGGTGAGCAAAACAATGCTGCCTGTGCTTTTGTTCTGCAGAAATCGCCTGTTTACAATACATGGAAGATTTAGTACAGCACACTGTGACCTTGCACGTTAGGTAATTATTTCAGTGCCTCCATGGCGCCTCTTAAATGCATTTCAATGCTGCTTGAGTTCTGTGGATGGACTCATTCCTTCGAGTCTGCATCAGATGACAACACAAAGGAAGAAACACACCACTGGCAGTAGGGCAGGACAGCCAGTACGTATGGAAAAGCTCTTCAGCTTTGTGCTCATCTCAGTTACAGCTGTCCATGTGCCAGCTTGTACCCTTCGGGAGGTGGGGGAGCTTTTCAGGTCATTTTTCTCCCTGGAGAAGTCTAAGATGACTTGTCCATGTATATTGGTTTTGTATAGAAATACATAAACATTGGAGCAATAGTGGCAAGAAGGGATATGCAAGTTACAGCCCTTTTTTTCAGGGGTTTTAGGCCAATCCCTTGCCTCTGGAGGCTGGGAGCATATCTGTCCCAAGAACTGGCTCAAGTAAAGCAAAGACTAAATTCCTTGAGTGCTTGCTGGAGCACTCCTGAAAATCAGCATCGCTCAACTGACAGTGCAGCATTCAGGCAATACCAGTCTTAAAAGTTTGCATGCTAGAAAAGAAAGCCAGTCAGATTTTGTGTGGCAGGGCTGCTTTATGACCCCTCTTGGCACAGGCTGCTGCCCTTGTAAACTGAGAAATGGCAATAGAAGGATTTCTGTATCCCAGGACCTTAAACTTCTGGTGCCCAAATCAAAGTCTGCTACCCTGGGGCAAATTCCTTGCCATCCAGAAGCAGGATGATTTGGTCGACACTTTACTGATACATGCTGTACAAACAATTGTTCGGACTGTGTAATTTTTTTTTTCTGACTCTTCCTTCTGTTTAGCCATCTAGACACAAAAGCTGAAGCTGGATCAAGGCCACAGGGCTAGAAAATCCTAAGTCAATTACTTTCTCTGTTGTACCACTGTCTTTGTTATTTTTTTCTCCTTAACTAAGTTAATTCAAGGTGAAATCAAACAGGAAAAGCTGCTGTTGTAATTTATTATCTTCTTTAAGACAAGCATGGAATAGTCTTATCACACTCTTCCCATGCTCAGAAATAAAGAAACAAAGCAAAAAGGGTTAGGTCATGTTAGCAGAATTGTTTTACCTCTTCCATTGTGTGTGCTCCCCTGTATGGAACTTCATGCTGTATTACAGCAATTTACACTGCAACATAAAGTGTTCAGAAGCCCTGTTTTGAGTAAATGTTTAACTTTTGATAAATGCTGTATTGTTCTAGCCAAACAGCAGTACAAACATGTCACCATTTGGTGCCTTTCCAGCATGCACACCTTGTTCCTTTGTGATGCTTTTGTTAAACTTGAATGAAATCAAGGTACATTAGGTACTCATCTGAGAGATACACACAGAATTCAGCCAGCACTCTTCAGAGTCAGGTCCATCCTTGGTGTAAGATTTTCTCTGCCCGTGGAGGAATGAACTTGTCCTGTTACACATCACTTCTTGCTGGTTGTGTTGGAGAACAAGTCCATTTTTCCAGGGCCATCTCTTTGTCAAGAAACCTGGGATGGGTAGAGATACCATCATATTGTTTTCTCTTCTGTCCAGATGAGACCAGAAGCTGGATTGTCTGGGTGATACTGCTCACTGAAATATATCTCTGGCAGTCAAGGGCTGAGGTGGGCTGTGTAGAATTGGGAGCATCCCTGAAGGTGTGGGGGAGAGCTCTGCTCAGGCAGATCAGCAGAACTGAGTTGCAGTTGAGACAGGGAAAGCCAGGATGCTTCAGAGACCGTAAAATAGAGCTACTATTTCAGGCAAGGGAGAATGTTTGGTCTAGCCAGTGGTTGCCTCTAAAAATACTTCAAATATCATTTGAGTCAAAAACAGGACAGGCTATATGCATGTTTACCAAAAGGAGAAAATTAACCACCAGGCATCTTGCCTTTAGGAACATTTCACTGTAGGTGAAAAACATTGTTATTCTCCATGTTTGTCAAAATTTCCCATGACAAAACTTGATTGGAATAAGCAACTATGAGCCCAAAAGTACATCTAGACCTGGAAGCAAATGTGTGAGAATAGCTCTGATACAGAGGTTTCTGCTGTCTTCTTTTCCCTTCTGCTGTCAGGCTGTTGCTTCCTATTTTCTGGAAGGAGATTGAGGAACAAAGCATGTTCATGAGCAGAAGTCACAGTAACTGCCTGCAGCAAACAGCTCGATTGTGAGGCACCAAAATGAGTATTCATAAAAATGGACAGGTCTATGCGTTGAACCAAAGCTCGTTGGTATGACCAAGCAATGCCCTTGAATATGGAAAAAACTATATTCCTGGCTGAGCACCCTGTACCAATGGCAAAAAACCCCTCCCAAAAAGAGGGATTGGATGTGCTGAGAACATGACAGTAAAGATCAGAACCTTCACCATATTCACCCAGTACAAGCCAGTAATGTAGGGAAAATAATTATGGAATTTGCAGCAAAACCAAGTCTTGGTGACTTACGGATTTTTTTCGTTCTTTGAACCAATGAAACAGTGCTTCAAGGTGATTGGTTTTTTTCGAGGTAGTAAGTGTGGTTTTTGTAAAATGACAAATTTCATCGGGATCAAAATATTTTTTAAACAAAACTGGAAGTTGTCTAGAAGAGTTTTACCTTTTAGTCAAGAAGCTAAAGCAAGCACAACCTTTTACAGCTTGTGTTTTCCTGGGAATTTGGTGGTTGATAGTCCACGTTAGTAATCCAAACCTTACGCTTCTGCAGCAGTGTAAATACCACTAGAACAGGGCACTCTTTTAAGTTGGGACATTTTTATTTTTGGCTTTTTTTCCTCATGAAAGCAGGGCTGTGTAAGCATCAGTAACATACATATGATTACAGCATAATGAAAAATTTCTCATGCTCCTTGCTGTTCTTGAATCAGCTGGTGGAGGTTGGATCGGGGAGTAGATTTATCCAGCTGTTGCATCACCAGCACATGGCTACTGCAGGTTGTAAGTTCTGAGTGCACAGTCTGAAAGCATTCTGTATCTGAATTTGTGCAGTGGGCAGTGATTTGCTGAGGCCTCTTGGTACTGGTAGCTTTGTTCCTAATGTAATTAATCATCACATTGTTTAGGATTCTAATTGATGGTCCTCTCTTACGTAGTAAGAGAGTTGAGTTCTTACTTGTGTTCTTTCTACACTTAATATTTGGACCACCCACCCCAATATCCTTACTCCTTTTTTTCTAATATTAATGTGTTAGCTCATTGTCTATTACAGATCTGCTCTTTTCTTTAGAAGCAAAAGTTTATCATCATTAGATGATGATCTTTCTCAGTATGAAGTTGTCTTCTAATGCTCTTCAGAGTAAACAAACTACATCTTAAAATACTGTCTGGGGCCATCTGGTAACTTGGACAGTATGAAAGAGGATGAACTTCTTCATGGAAACCTCAAAAACAGCCATTCAGAACCAGAGGGACTATATATCTGTAAGAAAGTGTTTCCTTAGGAAAGAAGTATTATATGCTGAAGCTGAAGGTAATAAACTTGTATGTGTATTTTCTAGTCCAAATCAGCGTTGGTCTGGCCATAGTCTTTGTTTCCCTGGCCAGGGCTGGATCATGGTGACCAGCTTTCACTGTTTGGGAATTCCCAGCAAATCAAACTCCTCAGTTCCATGCCCGGGTAATGAAAGCCACTCTTTTTTTTGTTGTGGAAGTGCACCTATGCATGTGTAAGAAGGAATGTGTATGTGTGAAGGAGTTAGATCTCAAATCTGGGGAAAGGTGTCCCCAGGAACATGGGATGTATTGCCAAACCTGCTGCTTTTCTCCTCACTCCAAATGCCAGATATGACTCTTAGGTCTCGTATTTATCAACATAAATGTGTTACCCAGGCACCTGACCCTTCCCACTGCAGTAACCCACCTTAGCATGCAGAATGAATTGCCAGTGCCCATCCATCCTCTCCAAGGAGAGGTCTGGAGAACAGGGACAAGCGCTGATGGATTTGCTCCCTTAACACACTTGTGGGAAGCACTCGTGATACACCTGCTATAGGAGTCTGTTTCTGAAACTCGCCTTTATTCTGCTTAAAAGTATTGATGTTTTTAATTTTTTACCATATTTCACTGTCTGAAAGTTGTATACTGCTCTAGTGTACAAGCTGGGAAACGTGTTTTTGGGGAAGCAGGACTAGGCCTTTAATAATTTTTCTAGCTGAAAGAGCAACAGTGAAACTGCAGCTTCGCTTCGCATACGTGGTTTCTGCAATTAAGGGCTGCAGCTGTTCTACTTTTTTTGTCTCTGTGACGCAAATCAAAGCACAGCAATGGTATTGCCTGAGGGAAGAGAGAAAGCTTCTTGCTCGCTTCCCCATGCTGATAACTAAGCAGCGATGACAAGAAACTGGGGCAAAGGAAAGTTCAAAAGCAGAATCTGAATATTATAAATGACTGGAGAAACACAGGTGCTTCTTCCTCAGCACAACAGGGAAATAGAACTGTGCGAGTGTCAGAAGAAATAATCAGCTACCCAAAGGAAAAGATGTCGGCCTGTAAAATTTCTGTCACTCAAAGGGGTTCTGACATGTATGCAAGTTGGGGTCTCCATGCTATCAAATATGTTACAGTCAGCCCCATTTTAAATGGAACTAATTTTCACCTGGTGACTTCAACCATAAGAACCTTGATTCTCTCACTTTCTCATGTGAGTCCCCTTTTCACATGCCTTTTGATGTCTACCTAAATGGTGAGATCTGATTCACTATCCCTGTGTCCTCCTGTCATAGGAGGAAATTGTAAGGGAACAGAACTGTTAAGACCATGAGCAGAATTACTTGTCTGAGGTCATGCAGCAAGCAGAGGAGAGGGTTTGGATGTCCTCATGTCTTGAATCACAACCTGCTTTCTGCGCTAACTTCTGAAATGATTTATGTGGCCATCCCAAGTTTGTGTATTTGTTCCCTTCTTGTTGTCCAAACTGAATTTCATAGGTGTTTATTAAAGGTAAATTTTGCAGGTTTGGTGTGGAACTAAAATGGGACTGTAGCTTCATTTAGGCATCAAAGGTACCTAAACAGTGAATGCAGACTTGCCAGGGGAGCGAGAGAAGTCCTTTCTGCTGGTTGTTGCTGTCTGTGTGCCCCAGCCCTGGCAGCACACGGGCTAATAGCTTCCTGGGAGGGCAGGAGTTGCAGGGCTTAAGGCATCCAAGGCTCTTCTTTCATTGTCTTACAACTTGGCCTTTTTGGGGGAGCTTGTGAGAGGGGCAGAGAATGACATCTGCAGTACTGTATCCCCTCCAAACTGTGAAATTCATGATTTGAAATAAGACTTACAAGAAAGCAGATTTCGATTTCCACTGGAGTAGAACAAAGTGTTTCTCTATCATCTGCACAGTGAGCATTCATCCCATAGCCATAATCTCAGGCACAAAATGAAGAATCAAACGTTGCACATGCAACTTAAAATGAGCTGTATCATGGAAAGTGTTGGACCACTTTAAATTGATGCTACTAGTCCTGCCTGTACTACAGTTACCTGTGAGTCAAGTACAGACTTGAGTGTTTTCTTCTGGTGGTACTTGCACTGGTAAACCCCACATGGTATAATGGAAAATAAATCCAAATGTATTGCAAGGCTGGGATTTAAGATTTTTTTTCTTTTTTTTTTTTTTAACTCCAGCTTTATTTTTTCAACCAAGGCAGAAATAGAATATTCGGGATTGAATAATTACCATCAAGCTAACTAGTTTACAGTGCTTGACTTAGAATAAGGAAATAGTTTAGAAATATGTTTATATGTTTGCTACTAGCAATTTTATTGGTAATAAAGAGGCTTGTTGACTTCTTTGCTGGAAACTGGATTTATGTCTTGGTTTTCACGGCTGGAAGCTGAGGAAGTGCAAGTGCTTTGTAATGGTACCTTTAGAGCATGATCCACGAAAGTACTCAGGAGCTTTTCAGTCATCTGGATCTTACTGGGTAGCCCACAAATTACCTACCCACACCTGTCGTTATTCTTCAGTCCTAAAACATGATATGTTTTTACCTATGGGATCCCTTCTCTGTAAATGCCATTTCTTCAGGCTGATACTCTGAACTCTGCAGTTCCTCATTTTGTTAGGTGTTGGCTTGGCTTGATGTGTGCCATACAAGCGTATTTTCACAGGTCTTGTCTTCTAATGTAATTTTTATCCTAAAATGTGTAGTTTAGAGTGATAAGGGAGCATTCCTTTCCACTTGATCCAATTGTAACCATAATGGCTAGTGAAGTTAGGATTGGAGTTCTGCCTTTTTTAGGACTCACTTCCTTCATGAGGAGAAGGTGGAACTTCAAAATCTGGTGTATACTGAGTATTTATTAATGATATTTTTTAATATTTGTTTCCCGTCATTCTGCTGTCTTCAAATTAGTGAAGTAATGGATACTCACTAACTTTATTATGTTGAATCAGTATTAATATTGATCTAATAGTAATAAACTAATAATTCCTGCTGTAAAATGCTTTATTATGAACTTCAAGAGGAATATTAAAATTTATTAGTCATTCCTTAAAGCTGATATGATAGTGGGTTTCATAGAAATAAAAAACCTAGATGGGATGCATGCAGTGCTAGCCTGATTTCAATAAATTTTAAAATTTTTTCCTGCTGTTTATAGTTATGATAATTAGGTGTTAAAGACTTTCTACAGAGTCTGATGCTGACTCTCTTTATTACTTCCTGCTTCTAATCACCCTTGAACTGGATTCATCTCCGCCACAGACATATTATTTAGCACAAAATTCCTTGCCACTATTTGTAGAATTTTCCGAGGCTTTGGTGCCGATTCATCAGCAAACAAACTGTTTGTGGTTGTCTTCTTTGCACTTGGCATTGTAAAATGTGACTGAATGTGGAGTTCTGGAAGGACACATGTGCTTTCCATTTCTCCACAGAGAAAAGGTTGTCCCTGTGTCAGCTGCAGCTCCACTGTGTGATGACCACGTGCAGCTTTAAACTTCGTCTCTCTGATATTCTAGGGCTGTACAAATAATGGGCTGCCATTAGAATCTGCCACTTGTCTTGAGCGACATCTCTTTCTAAAAAAAAAACTTTTTGAGTTGGTAACTTACCTATTTTTTGCAGATAAGACTTTGTCTTCTAAGTAATTTGAAATGTTACTCCAGAGTGTTTTCTGATGCATGAATAAGGCCATGAACAAACCAGGATTCGTCCACTGGTTGTGAAAATGCTTGAATTACCTCCAGGCTGTAATACTGTAGTCTGGCCCCCTGGGTCACTTACTGGACAAGGTGAGGTCAGATTTGTGGAAGAAATGTTCCCATGCTTGCAGTTCAGACTTGTTTTAAACAAATATGAAGACAATTTAAATGTATTACAAAATCTGTGCTAATTTTATGGGGTTTTAAATAAATTCCAGTGACCTACCAAATGGAAACGTTCCTTACCTTCTCACCCTTGCTTCCTCCTCCTCTGACAGAATGATACCTGTAAATAGGAAGTACAGTAAAATTGTTCATGTAACTTCCAAGGAAAAGGAAGAGTCCACTTCCGGCTTTGAGCATCACTGAAATCTGTATTGATTAGACTGTTGAATGTAGGAGTGGGGTCAGGCACTGCTTTATGATACAGCAGTCAGACAACATTGTTGAAAACTGCTGAACATCAGCTGCTCGTAAGATGCCATCCTCTGGTAGAGAGGACAACAGCTGAAAAGGAAAATGTTGTAGAAGCTGTCCCTGCAGCCTCCCACTTAACCTGGAATGTTTTCATCACCGAGGGTGTGGTTGTGCTTGCCAGTGCTAACTGCAGTGGGAATTTGGGACAGTCTTTCAACTTGCAGCAAAAGCAATTGTTCCTAGTTCTGGCTGTGAGATCCTCAGTTTGGAGGCAAGCAGTTGCATTAGCCAGCACAAATGAATACTTGTGTGCTTGTATCCTACGTAGTATTTTTTGTATATCGGGCATTTCAATACTCAGCAGCTCTTCAAGTTCAGTCCAAGAGAAGCAGGGAGAATTTGAATGCTAAAATGCCCTGTTTTTTAAATCTAATTCTGTTTATGTATGTTTGCAAAATAACTTTTCTCTTTCTCTGTTTTTATGTGAACTTCAGCTAAACTTGTTTTTTTCATTACTTTCAATATCTGGTATTTAACTTTCAGAGTTTTTTTGTTTGTTTGCTTTTCTTTCTTGGATAAACTCATGGGCAAGAACTTAGGGTTACACTCCATTCTTTTTACCTACTGCTAAAATACTGTCACAGAAGTAACTACCATTATTTTTTATTCCCATATTTGCTGTTTGACACTTAAAACAGCATCCTTGGCCCTTCAGCCTCTCTAACAAAATGGCTTGGTGGACTGGTTATAGAATAACTTTTTGAATTTTTAGCTGTGTATGGGAGACTGGGGCTTGCGGTAGCTGGAAAGAAACAGGCAGGAATCTTAACTACTCTTTTTTTTTTGAATTATTAATATATTACATCTTGCATAAGCACCGAGGAGGAAAGATGTTTCAACTGGAATGTTTCTTTTTTTTTTCTTCCTAGTGACAGCTCTTTATTGGCCTAGGGGGATTTGAAAAATCCTGTTATTCTATTCTATATTGGTATTAACCTAGTTCTGTTTTGTCTTTACAAACTAGTATTAAAAATACCCAGCTGTATTCAGAAAGTAGATCTTGGGAACCCTTCTTCAATTGCTTTGCACAGGTCTGGTGCCTTTCGAAGGCCAGAACCAATGGATCTGGAAATACAGGCACACCTTGTCTTGGTAAGAGAGATTGTTTTGGTTTGGGGGCAATGCCTAATGCATCTTTTAAGTAGTTTTGCAGCTGGACACGTCATTTTCCCATGTCAATCACACTAGTATGTGTACATAGCTGGAAGGAAATTGGGCTTGTTAAGTTATAGATTAAGGTAAACAAGAAATACAAGCCATGCCAGAATCTAAAAGTAAGATTTTCATGTTTCTTAACTGCAGCAGCCAAAATATTCATTTCTGACTTGAATGTCTCTATTAAACTCAAAATAAGTGAAGCAGTAGATGTATTAAGCTCAAAATAAGAGTTAAAAGGAACAATGGTGCAGAAATGTGATGCAACGTATTTACTCCCCCCACTCCCCCAAACTGTGTTGATTTTAAATGCATTTGTAGAGCTATATAGCTTGTTTGCAGTTCCTCATAATTACCAAATGAGCTCTGCAGAGGAGCAGACAACGGTAATCAGACAGTCAATTATTTACTGGTTCCTCTGCTTGCATTTGCATCTATTTTCATTTGCATTATTACAAGGAGTTTGAGAGGATTTGGAAATCGTGGAGGCAAAATGAGAGGTAAGAATATCACTTGGCTCTCATTTTTCATTGCCGCCAATGAAGTTTTTTTTAATGTTTGCTCCCAGCTGTGTGGGGACAGGGAGAGGCAGGCATGCAGAATTTCTTCTGCTGCCTCCCACTTAACTCAGTGCACAACACAGCGCTCAGCATGGAAAAAGCTGTGGAGTGCACTGACAGTTTTATTGACTGTCCCTTTTGTAGTGACACACCAGCCCCTTTGAAATGATGGTTAACAGGAGTGAGTGAATACACATGGCTTTTGTAAGACAGTGATAAATTGGTGGACAGTTGGACCATGATGGCTTCAGAAGTTACGTGTTCACCATCAGTGCCCCGAGGCCATTTATGTTCTGTGTCAGTGGGGTGCATCTGAATACCATATGTCACAAAGACTAATGTCCTCACTCCTCCTTCTAATGGGCACGGCAGACACCACGCACTTGGAAATTTCCGTGCCTGCCTCCGAGATAAACAGTGACAGGGCCAGCTAATTGTGTGTGTTGTTAAACACCAGAGCTGCTCACTTGAAAGGTGGACCCTGGCAATTAATGAGAGCCATTAAGGGGCTGAACAGAACCAAGAAAAACAAACAAAAAAAAGCATATTTTTCCTGACATGGGGCTTGGTGGTATCAAATTGGGTGGGCTCTTGTCCAGACCTATTGCTGCTTCATTGTTAGGAGAGAAGTCAGGAACAGGTTGGAGTGTCATAATTTTAAGAGTAGTAGATGATACTTTAGACACTTGTTTGCAGAAGCCAGGGCAAGAATACACCTGAGACCATGAAATCTCCCTCTTAACTGGGACTGAGAAACTGAATTCTTAAAAATGTATAATCATAATGATGTATAAAATTCACTCCTGGGAAGAGGTCAGATTGCAATGTATATATACTTTAAAGATAAGGGGTGCAATACGTTAATGAATAAGCAAAGTGTTCTGGAGCAAAGCTTTGGGGTGAGCACGTCATTGCATGTGCAGGGTGGAGTTTATTACAGAGATTCACTCCAGATTAAGTGAATTTTGGAACTCATTAATCTCTGAATTGACAATAAATTTAAGTGCTTCTGTCTGCATTTCTACAGACTTTCTTCCTCTTTCTTCCAGTCTTGTTTAGCACAGTAGATTTAATGGCATTTGGGGTGAACAGAGCTGTTGCATATGTTATTTCAGATGCTGAATGTTCTGGGAATGTCTGGCTAATAAATGACCAGCATTATAAATCACAAGAAAATGGCAGCCATGCAAAGAGTTAAACATATTGATTATGCATGCATTTCATCTCATTGTGCGAATCAGGAAAAAAACTATCTACAGTAACTGCTAAGATCATGGCTCTATTCTTTAATGTTTTTAGAAGCACCAAAATTCCACTGTGGCATAGACAAGATGTTCATGCAGTGGTGCTCATCCTTCCATTCAAATGTATTGCTAAATAAAAAGGGGGTGTGTAAGTTTCTAGAGCAGAGAATGCCTGGGATTCACTCTTTAACCAGAGAAGCTGAAAGCTGGGAAGACAGAACATTCACCGGGTAAATGGAAAGAACAGAAACCAGCTGAAAAATGAGGTGATCATTTCCAGACTGTGTCGAATGTCCAAAAGCTCATATTACATTCTCTTATGTATTTGTTTGTCTGTCCTAACCCATTTAGGATTTTTAGGGCATATTTGACATGCAGGTGAGGGGTTCCCATGTTCAGTGCCTGCCTTTGATGAATGATTGAGCAAATACACACAAAGAATTAGTAGGAATGGCCAAAAATGCCCAGATATTAAAGAAACTAGAATTAAAACCTTAAAGAATCTGAAAGATTTGAACACTGTTATAAATGTACATATTTTCTAAAACTTGGCATTTTTGGAAAAATGGGTTTTTTTGTACATAAACTTGCTCTTTAGTGAACTTCATTTTCAGAGCATCCCAAATATAATTGGATATGGTAAAATCTGACTTCACTTCTTTTGCTGCCTCTTAGAAATCTGGCCTTCAAATCTTATATTTGTTTTTTTTTTTCTTAAAGAGAAGTATTTTGATTTATAGTCACTGATTCATTACTATATATTTGTGCTTTGTGTTGTTTCTGTTGCTTACTTATCCCTCAAAGCATCTTCTCTCTTTACAGAAACTTCTTCAGATTTCAGGTGGTGTGGATCTTCATCCTCCTACTGCAGCTGATTGAAACAAAGAGAGAGGTTAAATGACCTGGACAGGGTTCTGCAGTGAATCAGTGCTGCGATTTGGGATGGGAGAGAGGGGCATTTCCCACAAATTTCTTTTAACCATTAGGCCAGTGATGATGAGTTGTGAAATGAGACACTACGATCGAAGGTGTGTCCCTGGTACTTTCGTTTTGGTTTATTTTTGTTTTTCTTCTCTGCCAGTATCGATGAGTGCTTTTGCATTCCTAGTCTGTTACTTCTTAGTCCCTGGGTCAGTTTTAGGGAGCTGAAGACAAGCTGTGCTGCCAGCTGGACAGCAGAGGAGGGTAATGGAAGGGGGGAAGGTGACAGAAGGCAAACCAGTCCTGGACACTACTCTGTGAGCCCAAAGTGCTTCAGAGCATGAGATGAAGACCTTTCCTATTTTGATAGGTGATAATAATGTTTTCCCTCCCATGTGTGGCCTTTGAGCTAGTAATCTCATGGGGGTAATGGGTGTGTGCTGGAAACCTTTGTTGGTGGTTGCAGTCCAGTGAAGAATTTGTGGTCGCTGGGCAGGATACAGCCCAGAGCTAGTGGAGCCTGTGACCACATTTCCAGCCCCTTCCCTGCTGCTGTTCGATTTTGTCCGGGGTGTGTACGTGAATGTGTGCCTCGCCAAGCACATTTGTAGGCCCCAGACAGCTCTGAGCCTGTGACTTTCCCTGAGGAGAAGACAGGCAGAAGAGGGTGTGATGTGCCAAAGCCGATGGCAGATCTGAAGAATAAACTGCTCATCCTCCCTGGCTGGTGAGAAACCAAGTTTTTACATTGTGTAATGGATTTGTGTGTTTATGAAGTCGGAGGCTGATACTGAAGGTGACATAAAACACACTCCTTGTCTCTTTTAGGGAGTATGTCAGCTTACTTACGAACCTTCAGGCTTAAACTAGAAAAAAAAAGATGTAGAGACCCCTGAATTCTACTCTTTCAGTTATTCTCAACATTTTATACCTGACGATGCTTCAGGTTAAAAATACTTTTGTCTGAAAGAATACATTGCCTGATTTTAATTAGGGGTTTTTGGAGGGAGAGTTGGTTTTGTTTCCTTGATTCAGTCTAATCCTGCTTCCTGCGATAAATGGCTTTCCATGTAATGGGTGCGCTGATTACTCCAAGGCACACATCTGCTAAAGGATGCCTTTGAAAGTCAGGCTAATTTGTTGGATAAGTGGCAGATTTCTGATTGCAATCTCTTTTCAATACAGAGGATCACATAAGTAATCTTCTCTGTTTTTTTTTCCGAGCCTTAGGTTTGGGGTTTTTTTTCCATCTCTGTCTTAATAATCTTACTCTTAATTTTTCCTTGTCTCTAGGCATACTTTGGTTTCTCTGTCTTCATAAACAGTTACCAAACATGATTACAGAGAGTTTTGTTGTAGGAGAGCTTGCTCATGACATTGACACTGTTGTGAACTCAGAAACTACACTACATGAAATTACAGGATTATGTTGACTGCTCTAGTTTCAAAACAAAAACCATCTCTTCTGGATTCTAAAATCCACATAAAAATGGCAGGTTTGGAAATAGCTGTCAGAGAAATGCTTAGCTAATATTTTCAGTACTTGCTACAACGGTTCTTGCTGCAGAGGTGGGAAAGGAGTCTCCTACCTCTCTGGATGTTATGCCTGCATCTCTGTGTTGATTGTGTGCATAAGGGCACAGAGACTCAGTATGACACAGACATAGGATGACATTATTGTATTCTCTAATAAATGTCAAATGTTAAGCCCTCCCTCTTTTTTTTTTTTTTCTTTTTAAATAAACAATACTCAAACTACTTTAATAACTTCAGGGCTAAACCTGTGCCACAATTTTTTTCAGAATTTAGGGATGGAAATTTATTTTCTTCTTTAGTAACTTTTACAATCCTCTATGTGTAGTTGTTAGGCTAAAACATGCCTGTATTTAACATAGCCTGGTTTACTTCACAAACCAGTCATAAAATGTGTTATCAAAACCACCTTTTGGTGCCTGGGAGTTGTATTAGAAGGCTTGGCTGGTACAGCTGGAGTGTCAGATCCAGAAAAGTGCTTTCTTAACATTTTTTCAAGCCTTATTTTCAAAGTGGGGAGGTATTAGGAGTTCCACTTCGGGGATAAGCAAACTGAGGGGGGAAGTAAGCTACACTTCAGTGTATGTAAATGTTGTTGCTCAGAATGGGAGCTGGGTCTTGTAGCTCTCTACAATGCTGTGACCACTGTGTCAATGAACCTTCATATATAAATTTATCTGTATTTTTCATATATGCATAAAATAAGGAAAATGCTTCCTCTGAAGATTTGTTTAACCAGACGAAACTATGGGTATGGAGAAATGGGATCAACAGTAAAGTGAACTGAAGACTAGGCAAAGCTTCCCATCTTTACTTTTGCAAATCTAGAGTAGCCTTTGGGATGTTCTTTTTGCCCTGATACAGTGTGTGCTCTGCCAGTGATGCAGCAGAGTTTTCAGAAACAACTGCTTCCTGGAGGAGATGCCTCTGAGAATACCTCTTCTCTCTTACTGGTGCTCACGTGAAATATCTGGGGGAAATGACTGTTTGTATGAAACATGGATGTGCAGGTGGGTTAAATTGATCTTTTTCTGGCTTACTGAAAGAGCCATGGATGGAGAAGACCTGGAGACTTTTTGTAAACTTTTCTTTCTGATGTCTCATGATCTGTTTTTAAAAGCGGAGCTAATTAAAATAAATAGGTTGATCAGGTACATATGTCTTCTCATTCTTGGCCATTTTAAGAAGAACAAGTTGAAAGCTCTGTAGTGTTCTCTGTACTTTCTTATGAGTTATTTTGAAGGTTTTTTCCATTGTACTTCTATTTTTTTTCCTTTTTTCCATAATAAAGTTTGAATTTGGAAGTGTGTGCGAATTGGAAGTAGCAGAGTTATCAGTCCTCTCTTCTGGCTTTCTAAAATAGTGCAAGGCACTGAGTCACTTCTTGCCACTAATAAGTTGCGTCATTTTGCCAGGATCAGAATGTTCCAGTCTCAAAGCAAATAGTTTGAAAAGTGAAAAACCAATTGTTACCATATATGTGTGTTCATACGCACAGACACACACACATACATGCTTCCTCTCTCTCTCTCTGTCTGCTTATCCAAAGGTGCTGATTGATCCTTCTGTGTGTGGGGCAGTGAATTAATAATCACCACACCTTTCCACTTCTCCACAGGCTTCATTTTCAGCAAGGGAGGAGATAAAAAATGCACTCTTACACTCATAGTGATTTTAAAGGTGAGGTTTATAAGCATAGATGAGGAAAAACGTGTGGAGATCTGTGGGGGAAAAAAGAAAAAAAGGTGGAGAGAGTGCTAATCTTGCCAAATTAACTGCTTTTTGTGGTTTTATTTTGCACGTTTGATGTATGATTTGTTATATCCATATATGAAGTGATTTCTGTCCTGTGTGTGAGTGCTGTTGCAGTGCTCTAAGGTAAATTCCACAAAAAGCCAGGTGTGTTCCTGCTCCTGGTTGTCTGCAGATGTTTGCTATGCTGAGCATTTGATATGTTGATTTGAAAACTTTATCAACCAGGAATGAAAAGCACCATTTTTATGCTGATTGTTTTGTGTCTGTTTGTCTTCATGCTTTGCCAGCAAACCTGCTCTATTTGGCCATCAGGATTTCATCAGGCTAAGTCAATTTTAATATTTTAATGGCTTCACTGGTAGAAGATTCCCCTCAGATGAGAAAAACTGGCTAAAGGGGTAAACCACTGGAGAGGTGTGTGTGCAGGGACCCATGGCCAGAGAGGCTCGGGTGCTGGAGAGGCCAGGAGGGGCTGGGCTAAGGCAGGGGCAAAGCCTTGGAGGTTGCCTGGAGGTAGCACTGGTTTGTTCTAAATAATCTTGCTAAACCCCTGGCTGTAAGTGCCAGCACACTGAATCTCTTCAGAAAGGAATCTGAAGATTCCTGGATCTCATTGCACTGAAGCAGTCAGACCCCAGGACTTCAGTGGCTGGCTGGGATGCTGAGATAATTGCTGAAAGCAGATGAAGGACTTTCTGTAAATTTGCTGTTTCAAATCATCTTAACAACTGATGGGTTATGATTATTAATGAATTAGCAGGAAAGTCTCCAATAGCTATTATCATTATGATAATGCTGAGAGAGTCTGAGTGCTGGAAAGTCAATGCAGCGACAGGTTGCAGAGAATATTGATGGTGGCTTTGGAGGACAGAAGCTGAGCAAGAGGGCGGAGGTTGACATTTGTGAGGTTACTGAAAGCCATGGACTGTGGAGATCATTTTAATCTTTGTGCTGATGAGTTTTGTAGCTGATGTTGGTTGTGCTTTCTACTTATGGAGGCTCTTTAAAAAAAACCCTAAACATAAAAAGGCATCTGACTTGTTAGCAGGATCATTGAAGGGTGCTCCTTTAAGAAAATAGTCTAAATGCTGGATTTCGAAGGAAGGTAAGGTGATAATCAGTACAGACATTTAGTATGATGGGGAAGAGAATGTTTTTTTTTTTCTCCCCTGTAATATTCCATAAGATAAAAATAGCAAGCAATGGGTTTAAAACCACCTCTGTTTAGATAGAGACTGACTGTATGGTGAAGTGCTATGGATACAGAGTACGTGACAGCAGGTAAGAAGTGATGCTTTTATTTTAACATCCTTGCTCTCTTGCCGTAGCCTGTATGGTGTTTGTCTAACATTCACACAAGCTGTCTGCACAAAGCTCATAAGGAACAATCCCCCCATTTTTTTCCAGCCCAGCATGGACTACCAGCACCTATAAACTGTGCATGGAAAAGTAATTTAATGGTACATTTCTTCACTGTGATGTCTTGAACAGCTGAGCTGCCTGGATCAGCAACCATTTGCCGTGCTTTTGTGGATCAAGGTAAGAAGTCCAGAGGGAACGTGGCCTCTGAGGTGCAGGCCTTGCACAGCTATTGTGGGTCATCAGAGGTCATACATGCCTGATACCTTTTAGCAGAGCATCCTCCTGCCACCACAGGAGCTAGAAAATGTTTAATCTGTGCCAGCATGACTTGTCTTTGGCATTGGTGCTCTATGAAGGTGTCTTATAAAACCCTTCAGTGGTAAACAAAGGATTCTGAGGAGAATTAGTCAGTTTGTCACAGCTAAAGCTGTTGAAGCCCCCCCAAAGACTTGACAGATAGATTCAGGTCAGATATACAGTTTATATTTTGCATGGTTGTTTGATCAGGCATGTTTGCCCACTGCCTTAGCTGGAAAAAATTGGACGGGAAATTTCAAAACAAACACAGAAAGTTTTATAGCAAAAAAAATACAGCTCTACTCTTTCAGCCAAGTATGTTATGAGTTATTGTGACAGCTGCCTGAATGAGCCATGTCATCCCAAAGTTACGAAAAGAGAGAAAAAAACCTGTATGTTAGAGTGTATATACCTGTTAATATCAAACTGTGTGTATACGTTGTTTTTACTTGCCTTGTGAGTTTTTGTTTTGTTTGTGGTTTGTTTTGTTTTGTTTTGTTGTGGGGTTTTTTTTCCCTGGTACATTTCTCAAGCTTTTTCTAGGCTATTGTCACTGAAAACTTTACTTTAAAATATAAACAAATATTTCCCCATTGTTACTTTTCAGTAGGCATCAAAATTTTTAGGGAAAAATATGAAATACCAAAAGATTCAGGTTAGGTCTGTGGCAGCTCATCATACTTTATGTGGTTCCATGAAGAAATAAAGAACCCAAACCATGCTTTGCATTAGCTAATAATACAGAAATGTGTAGTAGTTATCTTTAACTATTTAAATTATCTGCAAATAGATACAAATTCTGCATCATTTGTGTGCATCCTGGTGTCTAGCTAGTGAGTTTTGGTTAGGGACGTCTTTATATGTCAGAAAGCATTCAATTTATGGTGACAAATCATGAAGTATTTTTCAGTAAGTAACTGAGTTTCCTCCAGTCACACAAATTCCATTTTTTTGTTCCTTGTATAAATATGTGTTTTGCCATATCCTCTAAGACTTTGGGCCCGCTAGAGACAAATTTCTCACAGGATATAGAAAGGTGAAAGGAACTTATTTCCTACAAGTTATGCAAAAAGATGTATGGATGAAGGAAAGAGAAAGGGACTCAATTCAGTTCCCTCCATTTCACAGCTGAAGGGAAAAGCCTGAGATGACTTCATCCTGAGTTTCACATGAGAACATCCATGTGGCTTGGGGATGGACGTGTTCTGTGGTCATGGAGTCAGGCTTGGGCTTTCCCACTGGCACAGGACAAGAGATTGCAGACAGGTTTCCCTAGGGAAACCCTCCCTCTTAACATCGAGGAGAGCTACTTGAGCAGGCTGAAATGTTAGGGTGAGAGACAGAAAGCCAGGTTCTGCTTCTGAAGTAGAACAACATTGGAAAATGGTGTAGTTGTGCAGAATCCCATGTGGCTGTTGCTGAGCTTGCAGGAAGTACTCGCAGTGTTATCATTATAGTGGATATACACACTTGACCCAAAAATATTTGTTTTCAAAGAGTATCCTTGCAGTGTCTTTGTGGCAAAGTGCAGGAAGTTGTTTATTGTACAGCTGGTTTAAATTGAAACTTTTGAGGATAATGAGACAGCTCTCCATCTCATCCCATCCCCCTCCTAAAGTTTTCGTGCATGAGCACATTTTCTATGACTCCATTATTGTTTGAACATCAGGATATTGCATAAGCTTCTCTTGGGGAAAACAGAATATACAGAAGCAGGGAATGACCTATGCCCACCCACAAGGGCTGCTAAGTGCAGCTTCACATATAGTGTCAATAATGAAGAACATCAGAAGGAAAAAAACATGTGGGCATTTGAATGTTTTAATTAGAGAATGTTTTAATATTCACATCCAGGTTCTCATGCTGTTTCTGCAATGACTTTCTTCAGGATGTGGGTGTATCTCCTAACCTCTCTGTTCCTCTCTCCCCTGATTTGGAATAGAGCTCTCCTTTTTCCTCGTGGTGAAGTGCTATGTGCCGGAGAGAAGAAGATAAGGAAGTGCAACCCAGGATTTGGGGTTTTGTTGGTTTTGTTTGTTTTTTTAAAATTTCTTTGCGTATAGAATTTTAGAAGCAGCAGTCATTAAAGAAAAATGTGAATAAACAGGCTAAGGTGTTAGCTTGTGCAAGTTACAGAATTTACTTTGGAGAAGTAGCTTTGGTGGCAGTATCATCTGACAAGCTTCATCCTAAGACAAAGGAAGATTAACACCTGGTAAATTTACGTAGCTGCTACTGAGGATGAGCGTTCCTGGGTCACCCAGTGTTCCTGTCAAAATAATCTGGAGTTTTGAGTGTTGCACAAATTGAGGAAATGCAGTTCAGTGTTGTGGATGAAGTCAGTGGCCCAGCTCATTTCAATGTCAAGACAAGTACCTTAGGATTTTTCTGAATCCAGGATTCAATTTGTGAAGTATTTTACAGACTGCTTGTGCTTGATTTCCCTTCGCTGCCTGGAAAGCCACCATCTCTGGGCTGAGTAAAAGAATTCTTGAAGAGCCTGGAAGTGTGCAGGACAGGAGAGCAGGTTGTGGCTTCTGATCTCTGTATGGCCAGATCAGTGGAGAAGGTAAATAAAAATGTTCTTTGCATGTAGACACACGTGTGCATTGAATCCCTCGGAGTGGAAATAAGCAGTCAGTGTCTGTTTGCAGCATTATCTTATCATTTCTAGTCGAGATTGCAGATTGACAGCTTGAGGGAAGATTGTATCTTCTTTTTGGAGGGTATCTCCCCTTAAGAGAATGTCTGACTGTGAGGCAGAAAGAGGAGTAGACCTGATGGGTACTATCTGATACTATAAATCATTTACTTGAGATAAAATTTTGATAAGCATTATAGAGAAATGACCTCACTGTTTTATTATTTCAGTTAATGTGAGCTGTCACTCTGTGTTTATTGCCCTGTAGTTAAAGTTCATGGAAGTTCCTCAAAGGGATGCCCTTGAATCTGGGACTTAATGACTTCTCCCTCTACTGGAATTACTGCTTCTAATTGGAGCAGCTTGGATTAATTTCACATTTATGCATGAGTAATCGTATACAACCTTAATGTATCAGAACTCAGATCTACAGAACTATAGTGTTAAAAGCCAAGAAACTCTAGACCAGTGACACATCTTAGAGCTCAGAGAGGAGTTTGAAAATTGTGGTAATAAATATTCTGAAGTTATTAGGAAAAGTTTTTTCACACTGAGGGTGGTTGGGCACTGGAACAGGTTCCCCAGGGAATTGGTCACAGCCCCAAGCCTGACGGAGTTCAAGAAGCATTTGGAGAACTCTGTTAGGCACATGATGGGATTCGGGATTCATGGTGCCAGTCCAGGAGCTGGACTTCAGTGATCCTTATTGGTGCCTTCCAACTCAGAATATTCTATGATTCTATGATTTCATATAAGCAAATGCACCTATTTAAAGAAAGAAATAAATCTTTAGGGTTTGTGAGTTTCAAGCTCTCTTCTCATGTGTCACTCACAGGTATAACTAGTGGATTTGGTTTGCTTTGCTTTATTTCGTCCTCCAAGTGTAAGGGGAGATCTTGATGTAGTTCTGAAATCTGATGGGTATTTTCTAGAGAGAGCCTCAGCTATTGTAAAACTTGTTATAGACCTGCAAGCACTGAAAGTTGATTGAAATAAGAAATGTTCAGCTTTATCTCAGATGGCATTTCAGAACCAAGAAGATGCAGCCCTGAGTTTCATTGGTGGTTACTCAAAGAATGGAGCAGATCTTCGTGGGACAGGTTTGTGTTCATTCTATACAAAATGGAAGATGCCTCATTTCAAATGGTAGCAGGTCAAGAAATGGAGGGTTTTAAATCAAGTCACATCCTGCTTCATTCAAACGGCAAGGTTCTTAAATGTGAGGGAAGCCTAAAAAATCTGAAGTAAATTAAAGGTCTCCCATTATGAAATCACCACAAAAGAAGTGTGAGCACTGACATTTCTGTCCTTAGGCACTGTTTGAATTTGTGAAGGTGTAGAGCCTGTGGCGGTGTCTGTGAAGGTCACACAAAAGCGCACGTATGCTGTGCTTCTGGAGATCACAGAGCGTTCAGCTGACAGAGTTCCGTTCCCAGTCTGCTCTAATGCGGTTGGCTTGGAATACTGTGGTGCAGGCATTGCTTGCTTTTATTCTGGATTTTGTTAATATTGCCAGTACAAAAATATTGTAACAGATTCTGCTGATATTTCTGCTGAGGTATTTAGGTTTTGTGTTACAGACGGACTCAAAAAATTGCTGATGTCACCTTCCATATTTCCCTTATTTCCTTTTTTTTTTTTTTTT
>VZRR01006128.1:714944-774535 GCA_013398015.1 Oreocharis arfaki
TTTTTTTTTTTTTTTTTTTTTGATTTGACTGCTTTGATGACAAGCTTTATGGGGAACACCAGGTCTTTTTCTCTGCCAAGCACGTTGTGTACACCTTGTACACTAGTGAGAATCATTAACCTGCATACATTGTAAAACAGGTTATCTTCGACACAAATAGGTGAGCAGTCAGAGGAAAGGAAACACTGCAAAAGAGTCTGTTAAGTAGGTGGTTGATAATCCTTTTTATCAAAATGATTGAGTAAAACATTGGATACTTTGGCCTTAAACCAGATGAGCTCTTAAGAGCTCTAAACTATGTTGAAGTGTTAAGCCCAGCAGTAAAAAGTGAAGGCCTGCAGTGATTTCAGTGAGGTTTGTTTGCTTGCTAGCATTTGAGCACCTGCTAGCATGGATTTGTGGAATATGGCCATTCTTGGGTAGATCCCCTGGAGGGGAAATTGCAAGCCCCACCTCAGCTCTTGGCTCTATTTACCTTTCTGACATTGGCCTGCCCTCTGTTTTGCATATCCTAAAAGGACTCCTTGCTTTGTTTTCATGCTTCCACTTGAATGAACCAGTCCTGAAAGTGGTAAAACAGTTTTGTTGTTGCAGACAGGGGACACATTTCTGGTTGAGGTCCTGTGGAATTCCACAAAGGGTGAAGTTGAGCCAGATGTTTTCCAGCATGTCGTCCTGGTAAGTCAGGGGATCTTCCAATGTGCTCAATTTGTACCAAAGTTACTCATTCCCAGAGGCTTTCTTAAAAGCATTCCTGTAATTTGTGACCTCGTATTTGCCTCTATTAGCTATCTCAGTCTAAAAACACAAGAGCTTGAACATTTAGATTTTGCCACTTATGCTTCCTTGAAAAATAAATTATTTTGCCATAGTGGGTATTAGTTGGCTTGTTGAAAAAAACCAAACCAAACAACTCAGATTTTCATGCTGACTTGTCTGTTGGTTTGTTATAACAGCATATGATTTGTAATACTGTGCTTATAAACTAAGAAAAATCAAATATGGAGTTTCCTATTCTAGAAATAACAGGAGTGAGATGTATCCAGAGTACTGGAAATTTAATGGGAGACAAAGAAACAAATACAGTAGGCTACAGTGAAAAACCTCCTTCCTGTTTTCATAATTTTATTATTTGTTTAGTAATGGAAACACGATGTGGGTAGGTTTCCCAGAAAATCTCCAATTTCCTCACAGACTTTCTGTGAGGTAACTCAGAGACTTGTCAAAATGTGACCTATTTTCACGCTACTGTTTACGTGTAGTCCTAAGCTGCTTCTCAGTAAAAGAAGTTGTTTGGCTTTGAAACCTGATGAATTGAAAAAAAAAAAAAAAAATAGTAAAGTTGGACTTTCTAAACTTCGTTGCTTGGGTAAAGTAAACCTGTCAGGAACAGCATGATGTCTGGCTTGGTTTTGTGTGTATATAAACCAGATATAAGAAACAACTAAACTTTGTTACCTCTTTTTCAATAAAGGACTCTAGCCAACCAAAGAATTTAATGATGTAAAAGAAGGAAAAATTACTTAGTGTGGGGTAGTTCTTCATGGCTTGGTGACAGTAATTAGTAATATGGGGGGAAAGTACAAAGTGTCCCAACTCTGAAGCTGCAGTTTTGTAAGAGAAGACAGAGACACTCAGTGAAAAAGGGGAGACGAGACTAAAACACTTCACTAAGTGTTTTTTTTCGCCAACAATTGGCGATTTATCCAAGTCGTCTCTTCAGTAACCATTTGGTATTTTTCCACAGCCATGGGTTGGCACTCTTAGGTCTGAGTGTCCCAAACATTTTCCAGCATGCCGAACACAACACATGGCTGGGTGCAGAGCTGGCAGCCTCCAGCTGGGATTCTGCTGGCACGCCAAGCACACAATAGTTTCCACTCAAAAATGCAGACAAATCAAAGGTGAGAAAAATCAATGAAGAATAGATTTTGTTGCTCTTGGAAGCTTATGAAGTTGGGTGTTATACTCCTTTGGTCAGGTTTGTGTTCCTTCATTTGATTGCAGGGAACTGGTGCCGGTTACATTAATGAATTCAGGATTAGAGTCAGCTGCTGTAAAATTGGTCTGGTGTTTATTATGACTAAATATTGGGAAGTTGGACTAGGTGTCCTCCTGAGTTCCCTTCCTGTGATTCTATGAGCTGTTAACTGCTTGTATTTGAAGCTACAGAACCTTTGCAAGCATTAAGGCGGTCTGTTGATGGTTGCTAAAAAGGGTAAATATGGCTGTTTACTGGCATTTTCATTACAGTGAAACACCAGAAAGTTGTGTCCCTTCTCTGGTAGTGCCTTTACACTGTGAGTGTTACTCCTTTGTGACTGGTTAGCTATGTTCCAATAGGATCCCTTCTTTCCAGAGCTTAGACCTACTCACTGCTCGTGTCAGTGTTAACCTGCCAAGAGAACCTGCTTCTCTTGCTTAGAAGAGTGATACAGGGGGGAATGTGCTGCAGGTGTGTGTCAGAAAACTTCCTTCTAAAAACCATGGTAGCTTCTCATTTTATTGCAAATCAGACATTCTCTAGAAAAGGTAGTCTGAGGTTTTATCTTCCAGAGCGTGCTGCGAGTCCGTCGTGAATACAAAGAAGGAAATGCAGAATGGAAGCAGACAAGGTTCTGGTTGTTCTGATGACAACTGAAATGGCCATCAAAGGTTTTGTTTTTTCCATGACTAAAATATGTACAAAGGCTGTCATATAAACATGTGATGTGAGGGAGTCTGTGAGCTACAGCTATTAGATCCAGAGCCTCAAAAAGGCAGAACGGGTAATTGATTTTGCATGTGTTTTTTTTCTCTTGGAAGGCAGGGCTGAAATAGCACCCTTAGCTCTTTGGATGTAGGTTAAATGTGTTTGAGTGGGTCCCTGAGCTCTCCTGTGCTTGCCAGTGATTTTTCAGAATGGTATGAAAATGGGAGAGGCAGTTCACTAGGACTTTTACTTGTGTGAATTAAGGCTTAAAATGAAGAGCAGGGGTGAGAGAGAGAGAGATCCTTGTTATGACAGTTACTTCTTACAAATGGACTCCAGTGATGTCATGTAAATAAATTCAGGGAGCTCTTCCTCTACTCAGTGTTGATGCTGTTTGATGATCAGACAACGCAAGGGGAACATACCAGGAAAAGCATCTGAGACATAACAGAAGAATCTATGGACACTAAAACGGTCCTGCTTTGTGATTTCTTGGGAACAATGGGTTATCCTTTCCTTCCTTTTTGCACTTTATCTAATCTGAATTGAAATAAAATCACAGGTGTGAAATCTGCATTGTATTCTGCAAACTCTCAAGAGCCATTCCATGAACTGCCCGGGCAGTGCTTTGGTCTGACGCCTCTGTTGTACTGGTGTCTCCAGCTCACATGCCCGTGCCAGTGTGCAGCCACAGGAGAGGAAGGAAAATAGCTGTTTCTTGAAGAAAAGCTGAAAAAAAGCACTGTATTTCTAAGTATCTGGTGACGTTGCTGGAAACAGATGAACACAGTTTTTAAATGGGTTTGATAGCCTCTTGTAAACCACGGATTGGAAATATGTTTGCTTCATGTCAGATGACTGGAGATGTGTCAAACTAAATACACAAGAGAGCAAATTGGCCAAGACTATGAGATTTGATCATTATAAATTTGATTATTTATTCTTTGTACCACAAGGATGCTAGCCTTCATGTTTTGGTGCTGGTTTTTTTTGATCTTTTGGGGGTTTTTTAAAATCTGTTCATGTAAATAAAAATTCCTGCAGTACATGAAGTATTTCATCTTTTTACTGGACTCGTTTCTCCTCTGCCTATAGATATTAATAGAATAATGACGTCTTACTCTCTGAGCTTGGTGCATCATTCATACAGTACATCTCCTTTCTAGGTCACAAAGCTTTCCCACATACACTTTTTTATTAAACACTGTGACAAAGCTCAAGAACAAAGGAGTTTTTGCATCTGAAAGCAGTGCCTCATTGCAGGATGGCAGTGGGGTACAAAATAATGAAAATATATCTTTGATTCAGAATTGTAAGATATCCTGATTTCAGTAAAAATATGCTTACTCTTAGGAGTGACTCACAGATAGACCATGGTGAGTTTGAAGGGGCTGTTTAATTTTATTTGTCTTGTGGTTGTTCTTGGGAAGTTTTATTGAAGGGTGTGGTAGATATTACACAAGACCAATGAGTATATGGTAGAGTTGTCTTCAAAGTGAATTTTTGTGAGGAAATCATGATATTAGCTTTTATTTTATACACTCAGAACACAAATATGCTCGTATGACTCCAGTGTCGTTGATGGGATTTTTTGGTCGCTGAGAATGGGATGGCTGATGGGTACCTAATAGTTGTGTCCTAGTGGGTCTCCTCACTGACCAGAGAAAGAGATCTGTGGCTTCTGACCCTTCCTGTGCACTGGCTGCCCCATATCCAGTAGAAATAGTCAGGTTTCCAGTAGGTTTTTGGCATTTCTCCAAGTGAGAATTAAATCACTCCAAGGCCTCTTTTGGTGAGGACTTTGTAATGAAGTTATTTCACTAAGAATGGTTTTTACCCTGTATTTCCCATTGCCATCTGATTCTTCTTAGAGCAGGAGGTTGGACTGGATGACCTCTGGAGGTCCCTACCGATGAAAATTACTCTGTGATGCTTTTGTATAGGCAAACTAGAGATGCCTGAATAGGGTGGGAGCACTATGTGTATCTTAAACCTTAAGTATGAAGCACAGTGATGCAAAAGTCTATGATCCAAGACTAAAAGCTGGAAATTTTACTCAATCCTGTCATCCACATCTTTAAGGAAGGCAAACAGGACCTGGCTTTAACCAGTGAGTTAGTCCAGGCAGTTCTGCTGAATGGAGATTGAAGTGGTGCTGAGATTTCAAAAGCCTCAGTTTTGCATGACATGTGTTGTTTTGAGTAATGTGGTGCCACTTCAGTACATGATCTAGATGCTGTTTTCATCACAGAAGATTTTCCTGTGCCACAGTATACTTGAAAAGTGATTTATAACTTGGTAAGTACTTGTAGCCTTGTAATCTTTTAAAAAAAGTTGACTCTCACTTTCCCAAAGAAGACATTTTTAGCTATCAGCATTTTTAGTAGTTGATTTTTTTTTTTTACCACCACCCCCATGCTAGCTGCAGAGTAAAGTAATTTAATTGTGGTTTCTAAACAGATGTACTTGGAAGAAAACCTGGCCAGAAATAACACATCAGAAGACAATTACCATTTTTTATATATTTATTAGGTGGCATCCTCTCTCGTTTCTTGCCCCTTGTTTGTCAGCTGAAAACTTCTTCAGGTTTCCATTTAGAGGTGTTCCATTTTGGGCAACAAGCAAAGACAGAAAATTTGTGTGTGTCTTGTTTCCTTTTTTAGCAGGAAATCAATGGGAATATACATTGCCCTAAGTAAGTGAGCAGCTGTTCTAAAGCAAGGTCCTGACACACAAACATTGTAATGACGTACAAAGACTAATATATGTACACACTGAGAAATGTCCACGGTTTTTTTTTCCCCCCCAGGGTCTAGAGGGAAAAAAAACCCCTCCTGTTGGTTGCCATGGTCACTGTTTATAGTGATAGCATTTGCCAAAAGTTACCACACTGCGCTTCCTTTAGCTTGGTGCTGCAAAGCTCTCTGCCTTTTAGCTTCTGGTAAGCTTTTGCTCCGAAAGAGATCAGCTTCAAAGGATTTGGTTTGTATTTTTTTCTAACAACCATGAAAATCAATAACAGAACTTCCCTGTTTTGGTGATGTAGGATCCTGATCTGAGCACACACTTTATTCTTAAGAGGAAACCATTGTGGTAATTTGCTGGCAAATACTTACTCTACGGCAATCAGCGAAGTGCTCCCATGATTTCTGCTAACCCAAAGGAAACCACAAGCCAGTCTGTCTTGGGTAGTTCCTGTGATTTTTCTCATACCAGCAGCTGATGCCTTTTTTTGTCCTTTTCCTGTGATGCTACAGCTACTTAACTTGGACAGCCTCGTGCCTGCAAACCAAGCATTCATGCTGGCTTTTGTGAGGAACCAGCTTCTGCAGACACATTTTGGTGGATTGGAAAGTTATCTGATCCTTGGCTTTCCATCTTCCTAAATATACAGGTCAAATTTGTTCCTTTTTTTACTGTACTTGCCTTGACTTTAAGACTGGTTGCATTTCCAGAGATTCTGAAGCTGCAGCTTGCTTTGTTTTTTTTTTTTAATCTTATCTCTGTGGTTTTTAATATTAGTTCTTTCAGCAATACATAAGCTATTTAATACTAGGCTTCTTAGGCTTTGTATTACAGTGGTATGGTACTGCCTTGTTTAATATAGACATCCAAATACATGACCAGTGTAGATGTCTGGACCTTATTGCCTAATATGAGATATTTTCCAGATGGCTTTGAAGGACTGGGCAATTTTCACATTAAGGGATGAGTTGAATGCATTTTGGAGAGTTTGCATGTGCAGGCAATTCTAGCAGTGGTAAAAGATGAGCCATGCATTTTGTTGATGGAGCTGCACCGTGCCAGCTGGAGTTGGAACACCTGGGAGATTCAGCCACTCCTGTGAATATAAAAAAAGCAGTTCTTGTCTTGTAGAAATGATTGCTGATGTTTTCTTTTTCCTCTTGAGTGCCAACACCAAGGGTAGCCATGTTCAGCTGGGGGACTTACTTTAATTCTCAAACTTTGCATGTGCCTCTCTGTCTAGAAAGACCCTTGTTGTCAGGAATGCACAAGTGGCTTGGCCTTCACTCAGTGGCAGTGTTTTTCTTGTTAGGTACACTGGAAGCATGGATTATTTAACTGTTTTCATTCGCCTATGCTGAGTTTGAATGCAAGCAAAATGCCATCATCTTCCTCCTTTGGAAGTGCTTTGGCTTTCCATTTTCTTTTCTCTCCCAGAACAGGGATTTTTCTGCTTACAAACTGGATTTCACAATCATAGAATCCACTTTCCAGATGTTCGAGTATAGTCTTTCTTAAAGCTGTGAGTGCGTTACCAAAAAAGTGCAGTTGGGAGAGCATCTTAAACAAAGATTCACCTTAACTCAGCTATAAATTATTGTGTCCTTGTTATAATACAAGCAAACCAGTTTTTCTTGTAAACAGGAATTAATTCATTACTCAGTCAAGTTCAAATTCTTTTTCCAGCCAATGGAGAAGCTGCATGAGTTCCCTTTATTTTTATAAAATTTTATTTTATTTTCCTGAAGATGAAAATAAATATGAAGGCTGCATGGATTAAAATGCTGCAGTGAAGGGAAGTGGAATTGAATTGGAAGCAGACACTGCATTTATACAGAAATGTGAAGCTTTATTTGTAACAAGATAGAGACAGGTGTATTTCTTTCCCGAATGAAGATAACTTACTACCTTATTCCTGTAGCTGTTTGTGGTAGTCAGACAAAATACCCAGAAACTGAGTTTCTGAAAATATGATTTTCGAGGTGCTTAACTGGCTTTGGTTTCATCGTTACTTTACCTTAGTAAGTTCAGGTGACTGTTGATAGAGAGATGGTGCTTTCTAACCATTTCTGTCCATTTTATACCAGCACTGCTGTTGAATCGGTTGCACAGTAAGCTGTCAGGAACTGACCGTGCTGAAAATGGGGTTTTGTGGGGTTTGTTGGTTGGTTGTTTTGTTGTTGTTGGTTTTTTGGTTGTGGTTTTCTTTTTCGTTGTCCTTAAATTATTTTAGTTTTTCTCACGAGTCTGAAATTGAATTGGATTTATATACTCGCACGACAGCACATGTGTTCATTGGGCCACAGTTTATCACTACAGTATGTCAGCAGGCTCTGCCTGCTGGTACACTGGCAGCACCAAAGCGTTTAGTCACAGACCACTGACTTTCCCTGTGGCCCTTATGTTTAAGGCTTGCTTCTGCCTTGGCTTTTGTGTAATGCCTAGAAGTGAGATGAACCTGAAATCCTTTCAAGGAGGTGATTTTCATCGAGGTCATCTTACAAGTTTCCTTGTGGCTCTACAAAGAGTTGTATGTTGGTAGGATGGGAAGGAGAGCTGATGGACTGCAGTGAGAAGAACTGATCTGAAGGTTAGCAGTTCCCTAGGCGAACGGGGCTTTTTCCATGGAAGAAAATACACGTCATTGAGGAGCTAGTGGTTGTTTTCATCTTTGTTTTCATCAGGACCGTGAATAGCATGGAAAGGTGTGGTTAGAATCACTGGTCTAACTTTTTGATGAATCAAGCCTGATATTCTCTTTTTTCCCCATTTGCCCCTTGCATACACCCTTGCAATCATGATGTTTGATACAGATTTGCAAAAACTCAATCTTGGGCTTCCAGAGAAATCTAGAAAGCCTAGAGAGTGCATGAGACAGTGTAAGTTAAACAATGCGAGATGAGATGGGGTTTTGTCTCCCTATTGACTGTCCTAAATAGAGCACTTGAGCGCTGATGAATTCAAGGCTAATTTGCCGTGTCATGACTCAGTTGCTGCACTGGAACTTGGCTCGGTGGCTGCAGGAAACTCTTCTGTTTGTTTCTATTTTAGCAGGGCCCAGCGAGTTGTCTCAATGTCACTGCTGGATTTAGAAAGGGGTGGCCAATGGAAGATGAACTTTTGTTGGTCCAGCTCACTCACAGTGCCGGGTATTTATAATTTGGTGCAAAAGGTGAGAAGCCGTGCTCCTGCTGCAGCCAGCTTGACCCTTCCCAGGGAGTGCCGGCTTTGGACGGGCTCCTGGGGAGAGCCGTGCACTCCCTGGGAGCAGTCTGGTGACAGGGAGACCTCTGCCAAGCCATAGGGGTAAGTGGAAGGAGCTGGGAAGCCCTGTCCTGTCAGCCACTTCTGCCAGTCCCTCATCTCTTAGGAGGCTCCTGGCACAGCGTCCGCAGAGAGGCCGTACGGCGCAAGAGAAACAAACCAGTTGTGCCTGTGTGTCCAGGCATCTCTGCTCCTGGACCTGTCTTACTGGAAGAACATGGTTTTTATTTCCCCATGGCAATTTAAAGAGAGGCTTTGTAATCAAACAAGGGGCAGGGCTTCCATGAATGTCCCTCAGGTTGTGCCACATGCTCTTTGTTTTCACTGGGGCAGAAAATTTCGCCTGCCATCCCAGGCAACATTACTTTAAAATCTTTCCAGCCTCTGGAATACTGAAATGCAACCCAGATATGGTTGAATCCTGAAGAAAAAGGCAGATACAAAACAAGATGTAGAGTTTAGTCTCCCTTTGCCAGCTCCTGAGTAGAGCAGCTTTGTTTTCTGCATTCAGAAAAAACCCCAGCAGCCACGTGCCACCTCACTTTGACTCCTGTTGCTTTCTCTAATGTAATGTCAATGAAACAAGAGATAGTTTTGTTGTAGATGATGAAAGAAAAAGACTTTATTATACTTTGATCCTTATCACCCAGATTCTTTTCCATACTTTGCTCAAAGAAATAACATGGATTACCTCAAAGCAGGGAAGAGTTCCATTGATTAGTTTTTCATAGCATTTTACTATTTCATGCCTTCTCAAGATATGAGCTTCAAATGTATAATCTTTGTTCTTACAACAGAAATTTGATCATGGCATACAGTATTAAGGAAAAACAATAAAAATCTATCACGGGATAGTTACAGAATTAATTGATGTGAATTACTTAATATTTTTTTCAAAACAGTGACACTCAGTAGCTTGCCTTTGGCAACTAGGGCCAAATATAGAGAACCTTCCTGATTCTTAATTTCAGTATTTTTATTCTTTGAAACAAGGTTTACATGTTCTGATTCATTACTAAGTTTTCTTAGTCATGAGCAGATTTACTTCCTATTCTGGTCTGGAAGACATAGCTTATTCCCCAAATTCTGCTATTTTGTGTATCCTAAATCAACTGGGTTGTTCTTTGTGACTGTTATAACGAAAAAAAAAGGCCAAGAAATGCATGTTTCTGGTAGAACCTGTTCCATTTTTCTGGTAGGCTCTGAATACTGGATTTCAAAATTTTATGCCTTCTTTGTGGTTTTTTCTATCTTTTTCCTGTCCTGAGGAATGGCAAATAATCCCAATGCATAAAAAAATAAATCAAAAAGTAGTTTATGCTCTTAAACATTATTGTGTGGAAATAGAACAGGAGAAAGTTTGGGTAAGTGAGTGGATCTGGTTTTTGTGAGGATCCAAATCTGTAGCCATTAAGTGACATACTCATGTTCTTAGGTCACAGCCTGTGTTATATGAGAAAATGGTATCACATTACACTCTAACGTTCTTTTGGGTATGTGAGGATATTTTTAACAATTCTGTATTAAAACAAATTCAGAGAAAGCTCTTTTTGTGGAAGTAGACATCAGTACCTTGTTGTTTTATCTTTTGACTTACTAGTCTGGTTAAAATACAGCTTCCTAAGAGTCAGAAGTGCTGTTCTTCATTTTATGCCTTTACGATAAACAACGGGACTTCTTCTAAACCAATGCCTGCTAACTAAGCAAGCTTGTAACAGTTCATCTTTGGGAAAACCTGAAAAATAAGAAATGTACATAAGAAATTTCTATTCTAGAGCTAGAATGTACTTTGCAGAGATAAGTTCAACTAGACTTTTTGAAGTACATTTTAAAGTCACTCTGCTTTCTTGTATTGTGACAGTAATTTTTGTCATAGGTCAGATATTTAAAAGAAATCCATTTTCATGCCAGTAAGCAGAAAATGAGTGAGTTTATGTAAGCTTTACCACAGTGTTCTTCATTAAGATGAACAGAATGGCTCTTTCAGTACTGATTCTTCTGTTGATATGTACATGTACTACAATACAGGCAGAATATTGCCACCACATCTGTACAATACGGGCCTGTATAACTATCACCATGATGTATGTCTGGTGTCCTTAAGAAATACAAACAGTTGAATGGTATAGATACAGACAAAGCTAAACATTTAATTGAAAGAAGGTGAAAAGTTTAGATTGCCTATTTAAATTGTGCTTTTTTTATATATTGGTAGTAAGGTTTTGGTAACAGCACTGTGTTCCATGACTGCTTTTTGACATCCTCATTACCCTGTTACTGACTTTTCCATTAGGTTGTGTAAATGTGCTTTTGTTATAGGTGGCTGATACATTATCTTTCTACTTTGAAGAGTTAAAATTAATTTCTAAACTTGTAGCCATCCATCTTGGTAACTATTTTCTATTCTGCAGCCATGAGATGGAGAAGGGAGAGCAGCTTTTCCTCAGCACTGCTCCTTTCTGTTCTTCCTGGCAGGGATTTTGCTTGCCATATTTCTTTGGCATCAGGGTTCCCATTCTGCCCTGAAAGCCAGGAGCTGTGCAGGGTGCAGTGAGGAGCCAAGGCTGTTTACATGGGGCTGGCAAGCCCTGCGAGGGCAGTTCTGTGCCTGGCTGTGAAACGTGCTCCACTCTGACAACCACATCAGAACTTTTCCTTTTTCATCTTTGCTAAATAAAAAGGTTTAGCCTCCTCCTGGTTACAGGCAGCCTTTGGCAAATGACTGTTTCTTATTTGTGGTTTTATGCTGGTTCTGACTTAGGGCACTCTTTATTGCTGTGTGGTTCTAGCAATCAAATTTCAATTTGTTCTGTTGGCAAATGTGTAAGGCACAAGAGAAATTTTCTGTGTATGTGAACAGAAATATGTTGTTTTCCTTTATTTCTGAAACCCTTGGCATGATTCTTCTCTATCTCCAAACCTGAGTGTTTCCCACATACACTCTGTGTCTATATGTTGATTCAGTTCATCTTTTTGGTTGCCATAAATGATATTTCTGTGTGTCTTGCACCAGTTAGCAATGACAAACATTGTTTTACTTTGATTTAAGCTCCCTTTGTTCTTAGGAGAGAGGTTATAAAACCCACTTACAAACCCTGAGGTAGAGAAGGATGATTATCAAAGAAAACATGAAATTTTAGAGGTTGATGAGACAGTCTGTATGTCTTAGGAAAGGATTGCAACATATAATATGGGCTCTTCTCCTGTGATGTCCACATTCCTACCAGAAAAGATGGCATCTTCTGTGATGTTGTTTGGTCTAAAGTGAAAAATGTGGATCTTTACTGCCTGTCTTTTAATACAGAAAGGAATTAATCCTGTTGGTCTTAATGGCTGGGACTCCTTCATGTCCCAAATTTGTACTGCACTCACATGCAGCACATTGCTCCATTAAGTCAGGAACTGTTTGCAGTAAGGAGCCATTGTAAAAACATTTGTAGAATGTGGGCCTTTTATTTGAGGATCAATAAGCGTTGATATTTTTATAGCTGTTTTTGCAGATTTTTCAAACCATATTTTTCAGGATGGGAGGAAGATTGTGAAATTGCTTAGAAAGAGTGTGCTCAGAGTAAACATCACAGCACGCTTGGCTTATCCACGTTAATAGAAATATTTCACAGATTGAAGAGACCTCAGCATCGTGTAACAGCAACGATTTGTTATATTTCAAGATCCCAAGGCATGTTACAGTCATTAATTAACTGGAAACAATAACTTCCTTTGATGACAAGTAGTGCTTCCTCCTGATGAGGCACAGAGGATTAGATGCCTATCTCAAAGCAAAACCATAATGCTCTTGAAAGATACTTTTATAAGTGCCTATTCTTTTCCATTTTCACTCACTTTCATGTAAGGATGTATTATCACATCACCTCATTGTGTGTTTAATTGCTTAATTGCATCCTATTCTTCCTCTGCTTTTATGCTAGTGGAGGAGTAAATTGTTTTGCTCAGAGGGCGGAGAAATATTCTGGTGGTGTGAGTGGAAATTCAGTACAATGTTATTTAAAAAAAACCCGAAAGTGGGCACTCTTGTAAGGAGAATATTTTCATGGAAAATGCAACTTTTCTCTTACAAGGTTGGCAACAAAATTCTTTTTTAATATATATGTATATTCATGAGCATGTAGTAGCTTTTAGGCTAAAGGAAGGATGTCAGCTCAAGTGGAAGAAGATAATATGAAATAAAAAAAACCAACTGATGCAGGTTTTGTTGGGAAGGGAAGAGAAAGATGATGTTCCTTTCTCCCAGCATACTGTTATGCTGTCTTTCATCCCATGTGGCCCCAGGTCTAGTCCATCTTCCTGTGCAACTGAAAGTTTAACTTAACAGACAAAATGTCATATATATTGGATGTAGTTCTCAGCATAACAGGCTGGTCTCACAAGCAGGAAGGGGCCAACACTGCAGCAAGAAGGAAACCCACTGCAGTTCCCCATTCCCTCCTCTCTGCAGAGCACAGATGGTTCTCGTGATTTACTTATTTTAATAGGCCTTCATGGGATGCAGAAGGAATGTTCCAGCTGAGGAAAGCCGGTGTAGTAACACCACGAATCAGTGTGCCAGACTGATCTGTTCGCTTCCCAGGAAAAAAATAAAATGCAATCAGTAAGTCATTCTGGTTTAGGCTGGATAAAACAACGGCTGCTCCAGGCACTGATAAAGTTTGGAGGCCTCTTTAAAAGGCCTGTTTGAAAATTTGTTTTCTCAAATTATGTCCAAATACTCCCTGTGAGCTCCCAGTCCCACCCTTCTGTCCAGTGCTGAGCCCTGTGCTGTTATGCAATGCAGCCTTTGAAAACTGCACTCTGTTCCTAGCAGACACCAACCTGGATGTCAGAGGGCCAGGGTGGGCTTGTTTTTCCTGTCCTTGTAGCTGTTTGTAAACAAATTACTCTGAAAATTGCCTGTTTGGTGGGGGAATAATAAGAAGTATAAGTTGTTGTTGTTGTTGCTGCCTTGCCTTTTTTTTTTTTTTTTTTTTTGCTTCTCCCTAATCAGAACCACTCAGTAAGCTCTCATTTTTGATCCAGGTTTTCATGAGAACTGGTATTGTAATGTGTTGGTCTTAGTAAGGGATGCCTTTGCTGAACAGGCCGATGCCAACTGACTTGTTCATCAGAGTGAAGTGCTGCATATACAAAGTGATCCATCTCACATCATAAGACAGAGGAATGAAGTTTGGAAAGCACAGTTACAAGTCACTGATGTACATATTTAGCTTAGTGAAAACAAAGACAAAAAGAACCCGACTCCATAAAAGCAGATAAACTTCAGTTCTCCTCACAGCGATCAGGAATTAATTTAATTGACTGGAACTTTAGGAGGAAATTCCAAGTCCGGTCCAAAGCTGAGGTGGTGATCTAAAAGGTTGTTACAGAAATTCTGTTGCATTTGCAGATCTTTTCAAAGCTGTTTTTAGTGAGCAGGCAATTTACTTATGTATTGTACACTTTCTTCTCTAGAGAACTGAGGTAAGCAACCACTTCTCCACAGGAAGGATGCTCTCTCCTCTCCTTTTTGGCACTTCCTGTATTTGATGAACCAGGTTCCAGAAGAGTCCGGTTTAGAAAAGAAGATACATAGAAACAATCAAAACTAGGTGTGTGTTGGAGGTGGCGGGGGAAATAAAGTTACCTTGTGTTTGGGACTCTAAAATAAATTAGTGTTTCAGCTTCTGCTCTGACCCCGGGACTTCACGCTGTAAAATCTTTACATATAATTTAGAACATAAATCAGGAGCTTTTGGCTCCTGAAAGTTTGATTTGGCTGGGACTGGATCATTCTGTCCCCTGGAGGGACCATGCTTCCTCCATCTCAAGGCTGAGGGAGCAGGAATGTTATGGCAGGTTTGCAAACTTCCAGTGCAGTTCAACATTTGCACTTATTTTCATGTAATACGTTACCTTTACAAAAACAGCAAAGCCTTTACTTCCTTTTTCATCACATCTGGCTCATAACAGCATAGTTCTTTTATTTTCATGGAGAAAAATATTTTTAAAGCCTCTTAGGTACAGAATGGAGAGGGAGAATGAGGAGAGAGAGGCATGAATACTTCACCAGAAACTGATGACTTGTTCTTTTCCCTCAGAATTTTTAAGGAGAATATGTGTGTGTGTCTCCACTCTTAGTTTCTGCAGAACACAACTGGGGGAAATCAGGTTTGTTTCAGCCCTAGCAAGGCTTTGGTGTGGCAGTGGTCTGGCAAGATGTTTAGGATGAGATTCCCAGGAACGCTAGAGTGTTTCTAGGTAGCTCTATAAACGTTACTGGGCTCTCCACAAAGGGCTTGTTCTTAGCATGCCTTGGGTGTCTGTTGTCTGAAGGTGGTGGTGTATTGTTGTCTCGAGGACCTTATATCTTTGAGGTGTTTTGTTCTTGCTCTGCTCCAGGTGTCTTCCCAGGAGCTTTCTAACTCTTCATGTTTGGTGCTGTCTATATCTTCAGGATTAAAATACTGAGAACAGTCATCATTTTTGTAGCTTTCTCTAGTCCCCACAGTTAAATCTGTTCCACATCACAGAGGCCCGAGAGACTAGAACCTGCTGAACTCCCTGAAGTTGTCATATCTTGTCTTTTCCTTACCCAATAAAAGCTCTGCTTCCTTTCTCTTTTTCTACCAAGAGATGTTTCTACCCCTTTCCTAGTGCCTCTTGCTGACTGTCTGAAATTTTTCCTGCCCAGAGTTGTCTCCAGGCTTACTTCCATGCTTATCTTGCCTGGTTGCTGATTTGTCTTTTACACTGCAGGGGTGCTATCAAGGTATATAATCTATTACCCTCTTTTCCCCATAGCAACCTGTCTTATGGTGATGACTGAGAGATGAAGGGTTTAAACAGCTGAGAAATAAGTCAAGTTATTTAGTCAAAAGGCATTATAAGAATGATGTACTTAAAGTCCCTACATGAGAAGATCTAAAATGTCATTTTCTTCTACCCAAAATCTTTTTACTTAAACATTTTATTTAAAATAATGCTAATTTTAGACTTATAAATACTTACGAGGAAGGGGAGTGAAACAATTTTTTTGGTTTCAGACTTTAAAAGATCATTACTTGTGCCTCTTGCATGAAAAGAAGTTTCATGTGCAACTCTGGGGGATTTCCATAATTACATTCATGCTGGATTTTTCTCTTGTGTTCTTGAGAATGGGGAATATATGAACACATGAGTCTAGGAGGTTAAAAGAAGGACAGATGAGTTCAAATGAAGGGCTAGTACAAAATGAGAGTCAACACCGAAGAGAGTGAATATATAACAGCTCTTTGGATATTAACCTCAGTTTATAGACTCAGAAAAAACTGTTTAGCATCCATGCATGTTTTGTTTGTGGCTGAGGTCTGCTCCCCCTCCTGAAATTTTATGCAATCCTAGACTTTGATGCAAGGAGTTTGGGTCCTTATTCTCAATTCCCAAATCTTAAACCTAAACATGAATTATCTTCGTAAGTCACCAGTCTCCTTTTTCCAGATAATTCTGTAATTTTTTGGGCTCATTTTTATCCTCTTCTTTGGATGTATACAGACAACTGGTTTTACTGCATTCTGATGCTTTTTAAATATTCACAGTGAAATTTGTGTAGAGCTGGGGGTTTTAAATTGGTCTAAATATAGTGAACATTTTCCTATACATTTTTGATTGACTCACTGAAGTATTTAAAATCTGTTTTGAAATAAAAGCCTCAGCTATTTATATGATTGGTGATAAGGTAAAGACAACTGTAAGACATAAATTGGCTAAAGGTTGTCTGCACTGGTTTCAACTGAAATTGTTATGCTGGTGTGGGAGAGCAGACATGTATCTAAGAAATGAAGTATTCCAGAGCAGTTTTGTGATGTAATAGAGCAGTTTTGGAAAACTGTATTTGCTGCTTTGAAGGGGAAAGAAGTGTGCTATCAAATAATGGAAGGAAGAACCTATTTATCCTATCCTGGTTTCTTGCTGAAGTTGATTTCTGAAGGATATTCATAGATTCTTCTGCAGTGGAAAATTCTTCCATTCTTCTACATTATGAAGAACAGATCACTTGGAAGGTTATGTGAAAAAAAATATTTCTATGACTAGACTTGTTCTGACATTTCCTTTTTCAGTCATTGAAAAGCATTGCTCCACTTTTGCATGACTGTGATTTCAATGCAACCTCTTTGCACCTTCAGCTCTCTGCTCATGTTTCAGAGTGCCTGTTAATTTGGTTTTCCATAACATGGAGAAATATTTGGTTTAAGATGCACTCACCGACATTTATCTTCTGTAATGCATTGCTGTTTGACTCAGTTTGACTTCGGACTCCAGGTGTTGTGAGGGGTTGTAACCAAGGATGTGTTATTCTTTTTGTGCTTTCTGGAGATAAACCTTTTCTCTTAAAACAAATCAGCCGAAATAGTATCAGCTATAATAAAGCTGTTTGATGGCCCATCTGAGCTTTGCCTTCTGCATTTGTGTAATTCTAGGACTGGATGAGGAGCAGTGACAGATGCTGAGCAAACAAATCAGTGTGACTCCTCTTCCTACAAAAGCCCGATGATGTGTGTTCAAAGGCTTTGTGAAATTTGTGGTTGTGCAGATCTGTGTCAGGGACACCCCTGCAGCTCAGTCTGGTCTCCAGCTTCCTGCCAAAGCACTGCACGTAGACATTGATCCCTGTGCTCTTAACCCTTTCTTTTGAGCAGTTGTTGGTAATTCTGGCTAAATCTTTAAAATGTCTTCTATTGAATGCTCTACTTCCTTAGCACCAGATTTTTTTAAAAAAAAACGAGATTTAGTAGTGATTTACCTACTCAGCTGAATGCTAAAAATATTTCAATATAGAGACAGTAACAAAGTAGATTCAGGAACCTCCATGCAACTTACTTTCCAGAATGTTTTTCCCCATGTATCCTAACGTAAAGGGGGGAGAAATGACTCAAAGGCTAGCTTGGCCTCAGGAGCAAAAGTGCATCTTGCACTGCTGAGAGTTACTCATAAATTGCTATATACATGGCCATTTGATCTCTGTCTGCTTGGCTTAATTAAAACGCTGGAATGTTTGTTCAGTAGATAAGAACATTTCTGGGAGTTATTTAAATTAGTAAGTACTCTGCTTACTGTCATTATGTGCCTTTCTCCCAGCCCTCTTCCCCTACTCCTCACAGCATGTAGCAGTAAGTGATATATGTCTATAGGATAATAACACTTAAGTCACAGATGGTCGGAGGTAAAGCCTTTAAGTGAATGCTGCATCTCTTTGCTGTTCATGTTAAAAGTGGTATGGGGGTGTTTCTTTTGTGTTTCTTTTCTTTTTTAAAAAAAAAAAAACACTTCTCTCTCTTTTATCTGAAACTTTGGGTCTTGACACCAGCAAGACGTTTTTCATAGAGGAAAATCAACATGGAGTTACAGATTGTCTAAAAAACATGTTAAAATGTAGTAGTAGCAATTGGAATAGGCTGAATAATATTAAAATGTTTCATCTAGTATTTGGATTGTTGTTGTTACCATTTGCTTTCCAGAGTGTATTTTAATTTGATTTTTTTTCCATTTCCTTTGTTTGAAATATTCAGCAAGTGTTTCTATTTTTCAGTTTCTTAGATTTTACTGTTGCAACTGTGGAATTTATTTTGGCCTTTTAGATATGAATGACTTGATATTTTCCCTGTCCTTGTAAGGCATCCAGTTGCTCAACCTCTTTGAAGCAAAACATTAATGTGTCCTGATCACCACCAAGTGTAATGGGAAAAGAGTCCTATATCACTTTCTTTCATTTTTTGAGTTCTTTTAAAATTTAATTTGAAAGAAAAAATACAGATCTGAAAGGCTTCCTCCGTGCCATAAGGGATCCTTTGTCTCAAGAGGTTAACAGGTTTATGGAAATGTCTGCTGCTTACAAAAATGTGCAGAGACCAGGGACCAGATATTTAAGGTTTCTGCCATACTTTCCATACCTGGTGGCTTGGAGTAAGCCAAAGGCTGCAATTTAATTCACTGGTGTGAGTTTTGTGAGTTCAAACCTAATTTGTAAAAATCCACTGTTCTTACCAAGGCTGGCTGGCTAAAGTATATCATAATCTAGATATTTTCTGGTAGGCATGTTTTTATTAATCTGTATTGCTGTCTAGTGAGAAGCATATTGACAGCAGTGAAATACAGATCTTTTCTGAGCAGCCGGAGGTGAGGGGACGTTTATCAACATCTTCCATTACTTTTCTGTTCGCTGTGGTCAAGATCAGTACATGTACAGGACTCAGCTGGGTTCCTCGGGTCTTTGCTGAGTTGTCGGTATGCCCCTCACTTTCACAGCTTGTTCTTCCCCACTGGCAGATCACCATATTTCGATGGATTGCTTCATGTTCTCCAGGGTTGTTATCTCCCTTAGGAAGGCAGGTTGCTGTCCATTGCCCATGTGGTCCTCAGTAATTATCTGCATTTGGTCAGGGAGCAGCAAATATGGGTAGCAGAGGTGTCCAGTGACAGTCATATCATTTGGGAATCGGGGCAAGGAGCCGGATGGCTTTGAACATGGGCTGTTCCAGCAGCCAGTCACCACCCAAAAATCACTTGTATTAAGTATACAGGAGAGTTTTCTGATATTTAAATGGTGTGTTTATCCAGTGGAATTTTCTGAGGGTCTTTTCTGGAAGAGAAAAGGGCCAAGCAGGATAACAAGCAGTGAGCAGTGTGGATTAGTGCAGCAGCCTCGGTGCCTGGTAAGGGCTTTGAGCTAATTTCTCAGCTTTTCTTCATCCTGAAAGTTGCATGAACTCCTGCTTTCATCCTGCTGTTTTTCCTGTTCCATCCCCATGTATGCTGGATAATACTACATTGTTTCCAATGGCTTTATTTTCACCAAAGGTGTTCCCTTTTTCTCGGTTTGAATTGTGTTTCAGCACTGCAAGGCTGTGTAATGCCATTCATGAAGCGGAGAGGGGGAGGGTCAGGGTGGAGAAAAGCTGTGCAGGTGTAGATGTGCAGGGAGATTACTCCAGATAGCAAGAGCTGCAGAGGAGTTGGCTCAAGCAGCGGGAGCACTGAGGTTATGCAGAGAGCTGAGGAGGCAGCCAGCTTGAGATGAGTGCAAGTTTGCAGCAGGGGAATAGAGAGAGAGCAGATCCACAAAGTATGTTGGATAAAGTCCACAGGGAGCTTTACAAACCAAGAAGGATATTACTTATGCTGGGTCAGGTTTCTTTCCACGCAGATGTTGTGTTAGCTCTTGCACTGTCATTATGTTGGACCTCTTCAGTGTGACTAATATTGCACAAGTTTCAGATCTTTTCGTCTCCATGAATACTCAAATGCAAGGAATAAACCTTGAAAAGCTTTCCCTATTGCTTGTCCTTCTACTACCCTGAAGTAAAATAACTTTCCCTACTGAATTTTAAAAGGTTAAATAGGGAGTGAGTATGCTTTCATGTGCAAATCAAAATTAACTTACGTGCTTTGCATTTCCAAGTACAGAATTGTAAAAAAAATCAAGGTGTTTGTTTTTTATGTCGATTGTATAATACAGAAAGTGTTTTCTGAACTTCTTTGCTGTTTTCTGTGATGCTGCTTTAACTCTTTTATGAGTTAAAGGGCTGGGAAGAGACTGTGGACATTACTGTGTCAACTTTATGACAATGCCTAATAAATGCCAGCTCTGTGAAAAAAACCCCAATGATTCTGTTTCCTGTGTTTCTCTGTCATTCCCATCTCTCCTAGCAACAGCTAATTTGGGAAGTGGCTTTTGATGCTCTATGGTACTTAGACAATGTGTATCCAATGCCATGATCAGACCTGGCTTAGTGTAAGTAGCCAGAGTTGCAAGCATATGGTCATGTCCGTAAGGAATTAAACCAAAGCCTCGAGGACTGGGCAGAGCCTTTCCAGAAGAGCAAGGATCTGTCAACAGAATTGTAGCCCATATGTAATTCCTACAAATCTGTGAGCGGGAAATGCCAACGCTTATTAGGCCATGCATTAAATATCATTGAACAGATGTTCAGAGAGCCTTTCGTTCATAGTGCTGTTAGCAATGAATGGGGTATTATGCTTCCATTCTACATTTTTAAGTCAAGTGTAAAGATATGTTTGAAAAGGAGAAATAGTGTTAAGTGTACCCTGCTGCCATTCATGCTCAAAGAGAGTGGGTTTTTTCCTCCAGTATCTAAAATTAATTACACTGGAAATAAGCATTTAACAATACAGTCTCAAGTTGTACAGAATATGAAACTACTCAGTGAATATTGTTTGTTCATTTTTGATAAAATATATGTACATCTCTCATCTGGCAGAGAGAGTTTTTCAGAAAGAACAGTTCTTGAGCTCTAGCCTTACCGTTTTCCAAGGGCTGTGTTATCTTTGTTCTCAGGGTTTCTTCAATATATGTGCGTTTTAATCATGTTGCTTTTAAAGAGCTTAGAAGGCTGCAGGGAAAATTAGGTGTGCTGTTTTCCTTAATCCTATTCAGAAAACTTTCATTACTCTCCTCCACTTCCTTTTACCTCTCAGTTCTCTCCTTGTTTCACACCAATGTGAATTACTTTCAGGAGTTTCCTGTCACTCTCTTCTGATTATAGAAGAGTCTCGGCCGTCTGACTTAACCTTACCCTAATGCTTCATCCGCTCAACTTGTATGAAAGGATTGCACTTGAGATTCCTGTTAAAGGTCACACAGGAGGACTGCAGTTTTCTCATGGATGCCTTGAAAAAAGCCCGGGTTTGTACATCTCAGCTCTCAGCCTGTTTGTATCTTTGTTGACATTAAGATGTACAGATAAATGTATCATGTAATGTGTGAGCTTCTTGGCCTCTCTCAGTGATGGCGGTCTGGGTTTTAAAAGAAAAAATAATGTTTAGAGTTTTTTGGTTTTGGGGGGTTCTTTTGGTTTTTGTTTTTTTTTTCTTTTAAGAGAGAGAAAAGCAAAAGCGTCAGAAAGGAGGAAGATACAGCATTCTTGGGAACTACAACCAGATTTTAGGGCTTAGGAAAAGACATTCCCAGAGACTAAAGAGTACCATATCTGCCTGTCAGGGAGCTCTTGGAACATCCTCTTCGGCATCTGATACCAGCTGGGTGAGGGACACTGAACTGAAATAGCAGTGAACTGTTCAGGGGCTCGCCCATGCCAGAAGTGTGACTTCCAGAAGGAGAAACTTACCATTTAAAGATATTCCCTTTTTTGGTTTAATTTGCCAGTTGCCAAAGAATGGTAAAAATGTCTGCATTTTGAACCTCAGTGGAAAGAAAAGAATACATTAAGGGAAAAGAGTAATTTTCAGGTGCCTTCATTCATCTGCCACCATCTCATGTTCCTGTCTAGGTTTTATATCATGCCTCCTCTAGGACCTAAGTGTGTTTTGTAAAGGGAGAGTGTTAAATCAACAGCAGATAACCTAGAAGGCACTTATGGGGGCTTGCATTTTATTCCTTTTTTTTGGTTTAATTTGGTTGACTTTCACACTGTTTTTATCTAAGTCACAGAGACTTTTGATATCCCTTTCTAAATCATTGTGGTTGTGCTTATTCTTGTTGGCTCTTTGAAAAAGAATGAGAAACATGTAGTAACTAAGTTGGCTGCACTTTGGGTGGAGTTGGACTAGATGAACTCCAAAGGTCCCTTCCAACCTCAGTTACTCTGTGCTTACAAAATATTTTAATTAAAGATTCATGTGGGGGTTTTTTTGAGCCTCCTTCCCAGTAGTTTCACTGTGCAGCACTTTTGAGAGAAGTCATTTTGGAACTCAAGATAAGCTGTCTTTTCATGTTCCCCTGGGTTTGTATGTTGGCATCAGCAGTTGTGTGGGCATCATCTGGGAGTGCAGTGTTTAAGGCTTCAGCGGCGTCTTAGAAGCATTTGCTGACTTGTGCAAAGAAAAGTATGGTTAGTGGAGTAGCATGTCCCTTCTGTCACCCTGTCACAAATATTTAAGAAAACGAAGACGACTAACATGATCTGAGTATTTTCAGCCAAGGAATTAAAGATGACAATAGGATGAGCTCTAGAAATACCAAATAAGCTAGGTAAAGAATTTGTCAGACCTTATTTCAAGACAGAATTTGTCACTTGTGCTTAAAATTTAAATTATGTTTCACTTTTAAAAAATTTATAGAAATATATGCTAGCCAAAAATGACATAAAGAACTTTATTTTGAGAAGAACCTGCTCTTGGGGTTACTTTGAAATGTTGCAGTTTCTTGGCCTAAGATGATTCCTGCTCCCCCCCACTTCCCTTCTTCATTTTTACTGAACCACGAAGCCAGAGAATTTCATTACTCATTTAGCTCAGCTTTCAAGCTCTCAGCAGGCTTATGTTAACCATATAATTGGGCATTTCAGAATGCTGACTAGATTAATTGATCGCTTAAAATATTATCCTGTTTCAACTACAATTTACATCAAACATAGCACTCTGAAGTAATGTACTGTTTCCTGAGACCATGTTTCATTTGAGATTGAAAGTGCTTTGGAGAAAGTACACTTGATTGGGAAGGAAAGAGGGAATCGCAAGGGCAGGATAACAGGCTAACAAATACCCATCTGGATCATCTTGCTTTCAGTATCCAGTCATCTTAAAAATCTTAGGTCTGGAAAAGACATATGGTGTGATCTGTTCCAATTCTTCCCTGTCATGGTCAAGCGTGTTATGCATTCCTCTTCATAAACCAAACAAGTTTCTAATTCCTGGCTTACTGAAAAAGCATGGAACTCTGCTAGCATTGCAATGCTTTTAGTCTTTGCTTGGAACTGGATTACTTTTAGTTTCAGTAAGAATTTTTATTTGGCAATGGCTACTCCTAATCTTTTCATCTGTCTATGGTTGATCCTTTGGTGGGAGGTACTCATCAGGCTATGTGTTAAATTCCACTAATTTGTCTTATGCCAACAGAAATTGCTATGGCTTTGTCTGTTTCTTATTATTTCAGAGTAAGGGCTTTTTTTTAAGGTCTGTTTTATGTTCATTCTGTTGCAAATTCAATGGAAAGAATGTCTCAGGGCAAAGGGAAAGCATGTCAAATAGCAGGAATAATGGAGAGCACGGTCTCAAATGGGGACACTGGTGGTCTTAAACGTGACTAACAGCTTCTTGCTTTTATTTTGGTAAACCCATTAAAAAGTCAGTCCTGCTCTAAAGCGACACGAAAAGATGGCAGCTGACTGGGCTGTCCTTGGAATGCATGAACGGGCTGGTGCAGGCTCCGGCTGTGTGCCCCTCTGCAGACAGGGAGAGTGCTCTCCCTGCCGGCTCTCCAGCCGAGCCTCTGGCAGCCGCTTGCGGCAGGAGTGACCCCGTGCCAGACTCCACCGAATCCCCAGAGTGCCGAAGCCTTGAAGGCTGAATTTAAACAACAACCACAACCCATGTAAATGTAACAAAGAGAGCTTGAAAATCTTCCCTTAGAGTTTTCAAATGGCTCATGGACTGGTCCAAATGTGCTGTTGATGCAATGTTATTGGAACTGGGAATTTTAAACCATCAGAGTGTTGCTACCACTGCTTGTAAAGCATGTGTTAGATAAAGTGGGATGATGATAAGGGTCCATAGCCTTTTTAAACTATGAGGGATGACTGATCCCAGTTCTGCCTGTGTGGAGCTGTGGTGTAGAAAAGTATTTTTTAAAATGTGGAATTTCTTTAGAGGATTTTATTCTAGAGCTGTTAGACAGAGAAGACAAAAAATTTCATATGTAGGCCAGTGACAGTAATGGTTTGTGTCTGTTCACTGATTCAAAGAGTAAGATTAAGTTGAATGCATTATACATTTTACTGTTTACTTCCTAACTGCTTTGTTTTGCCTGGGTGTAGGTTGTTCTTTTGAGGAATAAAGTTAGGCAACCAGTTGTTGCTGAATATACATGCTGCTCATCTATCCTGTCTCTGTTCTCAGCACTTCAGTTGTAAATTGTGGGGTTTGCATTAGGGAAATGGAGTTCATTTAAATAGCAAAGGTAGCAAATGAATTTGGAGTGGATCTGTGTGTGTTTGAAAGATACCCCAAAGAGGCTGGAGAAGTAGCCATGGCAATCTAAGGATGCAAAAGGACTTGTGTGTGCTAGAGACAGCCCAGTGTGTATGGTTGCTTGGGGTTTTTATTCAACACCTGCGCTGCATCAGCTCATCCTATTTGAAAAATGTGGGTTCAGCTCCTTTCTCTGTATCTGGAGCACTGTGGAAGTGGTTTGCTTCTAAAAGTGGATAATTATGTCTGTTGGAAAAGCAGTTTAGAAACCTCTTCTGGTACCTTCTGGTATAAGGATACTTTAAAATTTAACTAGTTCTTACATTTGCATGTCTGAATTACTGCCTTAAGTTTTCAAAAAGGAGGGAAAGAAAAATGAGGAAACCCCTTTCTGAGGTCTGTGGTCTAAATGAGGGGAATATTTGAACACAGCTCAATAACATGAGCCTTGAGTTTGTAGCCAACACCTTCTTCCATCAGTTCAGAATAGAGAAATATGGAATATTCTCTGTGCTGTCTGTGCAGTTCAGATATAGGCGAAAACAAGTTGTTCCCTTCACCCTTGAGTCCAGAAGGGGCTCTGTATAACATCGAATTTGTGTGTGTATTCTGGCAAATTTATGAGTGAATCTCCTAAAGCTGGCCAGTGCTGCTCTGCTGTGTAAATGCAGTAGTCCATTTTATAAAGGAATGATGTGTGCTTACATACTTGAGAACAGAATTGACCTCACAACTGGCACTGAGCCCTGATTCTGGTCACTTGTGCTCCCCTCCCCTGCTTATCTTCTCCCAGGACTTTTCTCACTGGTGCTTTTGGGTTCCCTTATTCTGGGGCTCCTTGATCACCTAATTTTTCCAGGCTTATACACAATTTATTTCTGTGTGTTTCTGAGGCAATGTTTGTCCTAGCCTTTGTTCCTGAGAGGTGTTTGGGGGAGGATTGTTAAAAAAGAAAAAGATTGTTTTTACTGATACTTACTAGAACTCGTAATAATTTCTATGCTTTCATTTGGGGCCAAATGTGAGCACATCTTGTATTTCTTTTTTGGCTAGCAGGGCAAAGTGTGTGTTTGGAAAAGGCTTCAGGTTGCACAGAGGAAGCTGCTTGAACCACTGGCTTCAGCAGATGGATCTTCTTACCAGATAGTCACCCCTGCTCTTTGATCCTCCTTAAAAGGTTTTTGTACATTAAGGGCCAGCATTTCCATAGCAGTTTTTTAAATCTCTTGTGTAAAGTTGAGGAATAATGCAGCAGATATGATAAGCTGCATTGCCTTCCTCCACCCTTCTGCTGTGATGTTGATTGTAAAACCAAAAAGCTCTTCATTGATAAAATCTATCCCAAGCGGGGGCCAGTTGCCCATTTCCTGAGCCATGTAGCTCTGTTGAGAATATTTTTCTCAGGAACACTCCTTCCTTTTTGTTGTGTTCTATTTTCCATATGCTGTCCCTGGATTATTTCCAGGGAAGGAAAGAAGCCACCAAAATGAACAAACCAAACCCACCAAACCTCACCCCACCTCCAGTACTGCTGCAGCATCTGTTCTCAGACCCAGATGTAAGTACCTCTGTAGGGGGTGATTATTTTGCTGTTTCCATACACCAACATGTCAAAGATGCAGTTTCTTCCTCTTGTAAACTGTCTTAGACCTCCAGTAGCTTTAGGGTCATCTTGCTTGATTAAGGACAGCAGAATTTGATCTTGTCTTGTGCTTGTGCATCTGTAACTTTTTAATCTGGAAACACATTTTAGTCATTTTAGATTGTAGTCTTGCAAACAAATACTTTCTTACTTCCATCACTTACAAAGTTTATTTGAACTAAATTCTATTACACCAAATAAATATAAACAGTACTTCTGCATAATACTCTTATCTTGCATTCCAGAACACTTCACAAACCTCAAATTCTCGAGTTTTTATTTCTTAGAATCACCAAAGGCCAGGAGACAGTGGAGCATGGTTTGGAATCTTTCTTTAATTATATGCAAAGCTGGCATCCATGCTGCTCCCCTGTCAGCAGGATAGTCAGCCTGGAGTCTGAGAAAGAGAAGTGCTGGAGAGATAAGTCATGTTCAGGGGAATGGGAGGACTCTGAGAAACAGGATATGACACAGAGGCCATGGGAAAAAGTAAAACCTCCTCCTTTGCCACAAACCCAGATGCCTGCAGTAAAGCTGAGCTTTCAGACTGCAGCACCAGAGGTCTTGGTGGGGGGCTCCACGTGGGCATAGGAACAGCTATAAAGGGCAGCTGGTATTGGGGGGCCTTATAAGAGCACACTCACGTGTATGGGTGATGCTGAGTGTATCATGAATCTGAAGACAAATAATTATTATTAATGTTTGGCAAAAGCAGCTGCTCGTAGAAGCCAGGACAGTCACAAAAAAATGAGTAATTTTATGCTGAGAAAAGATTTGGGCCTGGAACAAAACATTGGGGATCTAAGGAGGAGCCCTTAGTGTTGCTAATAAATATCCACTTAGGCAGATTTGTCACTCATGTTTCTGAAAGTTTTGTGGCTGGATGAAAAGAATGTGCTTTTATTTCTTGAGCAGCTGTTCTTTTAAATGGGTGCAGCTGTACCAGTGTCCATTGACACCAATTGCTTTGTGATTTAGGGTATTGGTTGTAGTCAACCAAGTAGAAGGATTTTTTTTTTTTTTTCCTTTGTTAAACTGAGGAAAATCTTGTGAAATAGCTCAAGTTTGTCAGACTGGAGCAGGCACAACTGCAGTGTTTCTGTGACGTTACTGTGAAAGCTTTTGAGGGACATGGAAGTCGATTATCATTTGCTGTCAGCTGAAGCACAGCTTTGCTGGAGCTGCCTCTGTTTGCTCCAGCGAGGGCATGACCTGCCACATGCAACGTGGAAGTCATCTGAAAGATTTCCTATGGCAAGAACAACATTGCAGTTATGTAATGAAGTTTTATTGTTAGAAGTATGTGAAAACAGGAGCTGTTAACTTGCAGGCAATTCTGAGCTGAAATTTTTCCATATTCTCACTCCAAAAGGTTTTTTTGGAAAGTTTAATGGAATGCTGTTTGGCACTTTTTTGATGGGAGTGAGTGTGCATGTCTGAAGCAGACTTTTTTTTTTTTAGTTATCCCATTCTAGCAGTGAATTTCCTAAATTCAAAGCATTAGGAGAGTAAGAGTTTTAATCTTGGCTCTGCTGATTTGCTCAGTAGGCATGGAGAAGGCCTTTTGTTTTTCTGTTGTAGACATAAACTATTAAATGTCTACAAAAAGATTTTATGGTAAGGTATTTCAATCTTTTATATGTAATACTGGAGTTTTAAACCATCATCTTAAGGACTTTTGCAAAAGTAAAAATCAAGAAGACATTACTGCTACTCAGCTTATGTCAAAACTGAGGGGAAATATCAGGAGGTGGAGTTTGTTGAGGGAGGTTACTTTTTTAATGTAAATTACTGCAATTTCTTCAAGATAAGCAGCTCCTGTAATTATGGATGCCAATTATTTTGTGTACTGGTTTGAAATAGCTAATTTTTTGAGAAAATTGCAGAGATAATGACATTGCAAATAAAGCCATACCGTTGCACTGTTTCCTTGAATGAGGATGCCTAATTAATTTCCCTTTCCTCATCCAGAAAGCAAACAAAAGGCTGGCTTTTAACCTGTTAGGCAGTTTTAGTTGTCCTGCAGAGAATGCTAAAGGTCTTAAATTCCTATCAGTTTCTAAAATCCAGGCGGCCAGTTAGAGGAGAGAAATCCACATTGTGTTTGGAGTTTGGGGACAGTGAAGGAGCACTGGGAGTGCACTTCTAATCAGACAGCAGAGAGTTTATTGTGGCCCTGAGAGAGGCTTCTGAGATGTCACTGGGATTCTTTATTTTGTTCTCTCTTTTTTGGTGGCTTATTTCTTTGTTTTTTGGTTGGTTGGCTGGTTGGTGGGGGTTTATTTTGAGGGGGGGCGGGCAGTGTTGATGGTTTTTTTTGTGGCTTTTTAGGTAATATTACATATTTGAAATTGCTTTTTTTACTCCCTTAGACTGTGCTTTTGGGAAGTTGTGGGGGATTTTTGCTTGGCTTTGTCTGGTTTTGTTTACGCTTTTTCACTTTAATTTCAATTTGAAGTAGCATGTACGAAATTTCTTGTACTGTACTAGGCCTTGAAAAGCTGCTTACTGAAAGATTAATATAGATACATTGATTAAAAATTCAGTGTAAACCACTGAAGCCAATTGGAGTTACTTTTATGTGTTACAGGGCAGAGTCTGCCCTACTGTGGTTCAATGGTACAAAACACAGCAATCCTTTTTAGATAAGTCTCTTTTTCCCTCAGCAGTTAATGCCTAACTTACCTAAAATTCCCAGAAATTACTTGTGAGCTGATTTGAGTTCTACTAATGGTTGTAAAAGCTGGGAATTTTGAGGTCTTGCTTTTTGATTGTATTTATAATAAGGTGGGAACTTTCCCTTACACAATTATCCCTTTTCCCTGAAGAGAATCCCCACCAAAGACAGGTGAAAGTCTTTGGAAATTCAAAATTGCAATGGTTTTAAATGATTGTAAAAAAAAAAAAAATTGATGTTTTTGTGAAGTGACACTATTTTGGGATACCTCATAAAAGAGTTCGTGAAGAGTACATAAAGAGTACAACACCTGGAAGACAGAGGCTTTAAATTAATTTGATATTCCTGACTGATTATTCTAGGTAAAGTCTAATTATGTGACACTTACCAGGCATCTAGTTAATCTCATTTTTACTCTGGCCATGACTAATGGGGTCTTGGGTCCCATCATATGCAAGAGCTTCTGGCTCCCAAACCAGCATTTAGGTAATTTCTTTCTGCTGTCCTATGGTGTCCTCCTTCAACTGCCTTACCTATTCCCTTACACCTTTTTATTCTTTCCCTTATTACAAGGCAGTTATGACATTTACTACTTAGTTCAGTCCTGTATTCTTCTGGATATTTATCCTTCTGTTGCCGTCTCACCCAAAACTTTATATAATTGTTCCAAGTGCCTGTAGATGCTCTTTAGCAGTGACTCTATCTGAAGTCCATGTTCTGTGTGAGCAATCAGGCATTTTTAATTCTTTTCCCCCTCCTTGCTGTGTGTTGAACAGCTGAGCCAGTAAATATTTGGGATCCCCTGGCATTACTAGTGGGTTACAGCAGCCCCATTCATCTGGACAACAGCTTTTCCACAGTAGCACCATGTGTTTGGTTAAACAGGTAAAGCCTATGTAAATGCAGGAAAAAACATTGAGTTCACTGTTCATCAGGGCCTGGCAGTCAGCTCTTGGATGAGTTTCTGCTGTTTATTTTGGGAATGGATGCCACTCGGTTGCTTGTATTCACGCGACCTGTTTGATTGCAGTCTGTTTTGCCGTGTACAGGATGGTGTCTTTCGTTGTTGCACAAGGAAAGCTCCAAGGTTTTGGGGTAGGGTGCTTTAAAACATCCTTGTGTTCTAGTCTTCAGTCAGGAAAAAGCAGTAAATGTCAAATATATTAGATAGTAAAAAAATAAAATTGCTAAGAAAAGAGAAATACTTGTAATTAAGGTCCATAAACAGGTAATAATTCTAAGCATCACAAATGTTTTAATTCGCTGCTCTGACTATAAATCATTTCAGCCACAGCTTGAATTCTTGGAAACTACCTGAATTGTGGCCTAGCGAATATTTGTGACTTGGGAAGAGTATTTTCAGCCTGTTTTTCTTGAGAATATAGAATATTCCCTACTTTTTAGTTGCTGGAACACTGAGTAGACCTGTATTGTAAACAACATATGCTGCTATCATTAATGGTATTTTAGGCAGAAGGCTGTATTGGAAACTTTTGCCTTCTGAGAGGGGACAAGAGTGGGAGCCTGGAGGAAACACTGCTGGGCCAGTTGTATGTGGGTTTAAAAATAAAACAATGCCAGCAGCACCACCCCCCACCCCAGCCTCTTCCATATCACCATGTATCTGTTTATTTCTAATGGCTCTTTTAAATGACAGCTTCATAAACTGAACTATCCAAAACAAAGGCCATGGAGTTTACTTTGGCCATCTCAAGTAAATTTTCCTAATCTAAACATCAGCAGTGCCTTTCATAAATCAGTCCAGTGACGTCATCTTTTCAATTAGTGAAGCTGGTATTTGTGTTCTGGCCTCAAAAGCTATTTGACCAGATAATGTTTTCAGGTTTTGTAGTAGTCCAGACTTCTCACCAGTTCTCAGTAATGTGCTTGAAGTGGGAACACATTTATCAATAATTGCCACTTTTTAAGTGCAGATAGCAGACAGTGATTAATTGCTAACCTTTTCTGTTGTCTTCCAGAAATAACAAGCAATGTCTGTGGACTTTAAAATTGTTCATAATACATCTCACAGTTCTTACTGGGGGACGCCGGCATCTGCAAACAAAGAGGTGTTAGGATGAGTAGGGGAATAAGAAAAATTATTGGGTGGGTTGTACTTCCAGAAAAGGTAAAATGAGGTAATGCTAAGAGCTGGGAGTGAATCATCTGTCCACCCGTGTGTGCTAGTTTATTTCCCAGTAAGTACTTGAAATTTGACTTAAAAGGTTATTTCAAAGAGATTCAACTTCAGTCTTCCTTTCTTGCAGGTTAGAAGGGCCCATGCTGACCGGGAGGCTGTGTGTAATGTTGGGTTGGGGAACAGTTCAGTTGCAGCATATCTTTTTCTGTAGATGAAAATGCTTCCACTGCGTGAAAGAGGTTTATTCTGATAAGTTTTCCAGCAAAATCCACCAACTGCCAAGGAACAGTCAAGCAAAGCAACAGTATTCTTCCTCTTAATCACACCTTCCTCTCCCTGTGTGGAAATAAGAATAAGGGCTGACACGAGCTGAAAAAAGCCAGAAAATGTGGAGCCAAGGCTTAGCTCCTATCCTTAGCTCACCCTAGCAACACATTCACGCATTGCAACACAGATGCTATGTAAGGTCACCTTCTACCATAGTGTCAGCTATGACTGAATTCCCTGAAAGAGAAACCAGAAATTATCTTAAGCACACAAACTATTCCATATGTGTGTGTACGATGTATGGTTTTGTTTATGTTAATGACGAGACTTGGTTATGTCTTTGGCTTGAAATGTGCAAATGCTTGTAAGCTGGCTCTATGAATCTCTTTCAGTGTCCTTTGAAACAACCTGAGCTTGGGTTCCCATGATACTATTTCTGTTCTTCAGCATTCTACACACAGCAGCCTTTCACCAGGCCTCCTGCTGCTTGTCACTACTATGGCTTAGCTTGTTGATAGCAGGAATGGGAGCTTTGTGAGCTAGACAGTCCTTTTTCTGTTTCTTTTCCCCCATCATTTCTGAGGTGAGTTAGGAGCCCCGATATTAGCAGTGCTGTCGGGCTGCAGCAGAGGCTGAAGGTGCAGCATCAGTAGGCACTGAAGCCTGTGTGTAATATTAAGGGAGGTGATATTCTAAGAGAGCTGGAACAAGTTCTGGAAACGCAGGAAAATGCCATCACCTTTTCTGGTGAGATACCTTGCAGGTCTCAGCCTGTTTCAGTGGTATGCTTTTTGTTCCTGCTTGGCCATGAATATGTGGCCTTCATCAGAAAGACTTAGCTGTAAATTGGCCACAGACTTGCTTGAGAATATGGAGACTTTCCTCTGATGTTCTGTAGGAAATGTTTTAAGTCCTAGGGGTCATGCTTAACAAATTGCTGAGCTGATAATCATCCCCTTTAGTTTGTCTCCAAGCAAGTGAGCAGAGTGTGGGAGTGAGCATCACATCCATTTCTGAAACTCATGGGTAGAGTGTGGGTGCTTTCCCTTCAGTGTAAATTTCCCGTAATCTTGGGAAAGAAGGAGGAATGCGTTAGAGCTGGAGATGTCTGTTAGTCTTGTTGAGACACTTGTGCAGCATCTCTCTGCACTAAGCTTTTTGCCTTGACTCATTGATAGGGTGGTGCTTTGAGTCACAGTTTAGCCCTGACCAGATGGGCGTAATGGTCATTCTTCTATGGGTTTAGGGCTTTTTCTTCATGATTTTTGCAGTTGACTGGGTGAGTTCCTTCTTGGTGGGTGTGAGAGGATATTTTTCTAATAGCGAATCTAAACCTTCCCTGGTGCAACTTGAAGCCGTTTCTTTTTCTCTCAGAAAAAGCCATTTCTTTTTTCTCTCTTTTCTCTCGTCCTTTGTTACCTCGGAGAAGAGGCCAACCTTCGCCTCACTGTAACTTTGTTTCAAGTAGTTGTAGAGAGTGACAGGGTCCCTTCTAAGCCTCCTTTTCTCCAGGCTAAACAATGCTATCACCCATAGCTATTCCTCAAAAGACTTGTTCTCTGGCTCTGTTGCCCCTCTCTGGACAAACTCCAACACCTCCATGTCCTTCTTGTAGTGAGGGACCCAAAACTAACACCCTATTTGAGGTGTGACAGTGATGATCTCAGTCAAGGGATACTTTTGTGGAAATATTAATTTGGTGGTTTCCGCCCTTGAGGAGAATCTTCATTCCTCATACAACTTGTTCAAGATTATTGGGCTGCAGAGATGCTAAAGTCATCTTGAGACCAGGCCAGGGGTGGAGTGCTTGCTGATAACCTAATGGTAGCAAATCGTTGTCCAAACCTTGGTGAGCATTCAGGAATCTGCAGGGAAACAGAAGAATGAATGATTTCTGGAGTGTGTTAAATGCAGTGAGCAGAGCCTGTGTATTTTTCTGAGCGGCTGAAAGACGGGATTCATGCATTATCTGGTAACTGTAGCAGATAGCTGGGTTATCAGTCGCACTGTTATGGATTCTCTCTGACCATGCCCTTATCTCCTGGGTGCTACCGGTTGCAGGGCAAGTGCTTTTTTTCATGCTTTATGCAGCAGCTTCTCGCATGTCTGAAGGGAAAGCTTTCCCCTTTCACTGGGATCACTTGAGCATGCCAAGGTCAGCACGTGGGGGGAGCAGAGTGTGAGTGTTGAGGTTTGCTCTGTGCAGATAGAAAAAGGCAGCAAAGGGGAAGCTGTATCTCTACAGGCCGGCATTCAAAACATTCTAAAAGGATTTTTTTTCTCAAGTTAAAGCAAATAATTACAAAGAACACAAAAAGCAACTTCAGCTTGAGAAGCTGATTTAATGGAATTTGGGGCTTGCTGTGTGAGTCTGGGATGAAAGTGGATAAATTGATCCACATGCAGGTGAGGCAAGGTAGCCTGGAATGACTGCATTCCAGCAAAACAGAACAAGAATGTCTTTCCAGCATGGAAGTGCAAAACTAGTGGCAAATTCATGAGCAGTATGATTTCCTTTGGGCTCTTTTTTTTTTTTTGAGAGGAAAGGACTGACATGGCCAGCACTGATTTCCCAGCCCTACTGTGAATTCTGTGGTGGTCAGTACATCTGCTTGTCCCATGCTCTGCTGGGACTACTTGAGTTACAAACTCCCAACTGGAGTTATAAACCCTAAATGGAATAACCTGTGCCACCTCTAGCTGTTGTGTGTAGGAGGTGAAACTGTGCAGAAAAGGGGTTTCCTGCAGTCTGAGACTGAGCCTAAAACCAGAACACACAAGACCACAGCACAGAAAGATGCTCGGATGTGTAAAAAGTCAAGGCAGGAACAGTCTGGATGATTTTTATGTATATGAGAATCTGCATCTGTCCTGGAAAAAGTGAAGGAGTTGACTTACGTAGAGGAAGTTGTAATAAGTAGTGAATATATTTTGGTAATTGAGCAACAACCACAGACTGAGAAAGCGGAGTGAAGTGAAATGAAAGAGTGTATGGCTAATTCCTGGGTAAAAATTGATAGCATGGGCTGTATCTTCAGGGGACAAATTTCCTTTTACATCAGTCTGATTTATATACTTCATTAGACATGGATGTTTTTTCAAGAAAGGAATATAAGCCTATCTTATCGTTCAGGTTTTTGATAAAACTGATTTCTGAGTGGTGCTCTGGGGTGAATTTTATCTAAATAACCTATGGACTTCTTAAAAAATCCTTTCAAGAGGCTGAAAGACTTCTAAATCTTATATTCAATTGCATACATAGCAATTGGCCTTGGGCTACACATAATAGGTTCAGCAGTTTCTAGGGACTATCATTTTGATGATTGGGAATAATTTCTTATTCTTAGGCTCAAGAATGCAAATTTTTAACAGTTATGGAATAAACTGCATTTCTGAGGCTTCCATGGTACAGAATCATAGAATATCCTGAGCTGAGAGGGACTCACGAGGATTGTTAGCTCCAACTCCCAGCCCTGCACAGGACGGCCCCAAAAATCAGACCATGTGTCTGAGAGTGTTGTCCAAACTCTTCTTGAACTGTTGATGCTGTGACCTCTGCCCTGGAGAGCCTATTTGAGTGCACCTTCACCTCTGGGTGAAGCTGCTGTGTTCTCCCTTTTCCACAGCAGTGGCAGACCTGTGGGTGGCAGCACCGTGTGAATTCATGTGGAAGAGTAGCCAGTAGGTCCAGTGGGGTTCGGTGTGCCGTAAGCGTGGCTTTTTAGGCAGCCTCTGACCAGTGATAAATACAGCAGCTAGACTGGCTTCCAGCAGCAAAGTGTCTTTATTTAATTTTAACATCTGGGGGGAAAAGTCTGAAAGCAGATGATTTTATTTAGGTATATATCCTACTTGAATCTTATTCTCCTTACATAAGCTTATGCAAGTACTTTCCCCAGTAGACATGAGAGTTCATGTGTGCAGGAGATGAAAGACAAGAATTTCCTCCTCCCTCTGGATTTTTTAGCCTTGTACTTGCTCAGGAGTCCTTTTAAGTTGCAGCTTCCCTGACGTGTGCCACCCAAAGACATTTTGCACGTACTTGGAGGTTCTTAAAGCACTTTCTAGAAGTACCCTGCTGCCTCAGTGCCTCGTGACAGGCAACTGAGAAATACTGATTGTATTTCATTGGCATTGGAGTTGGCAGTGCTGCTAGCAGGGCAGTTGGGGAACCCCCAGAGCTCAGGGGACGCTCCCGGCTCTGCTCTTGGAAAGGATGGATTCTAGTGGTTGTGCCTTTTTGGACCCAAGATTTCTCGAGCGTTTTCTTTGGCGCATGGAATTGTCTTTGTAACACAAAGGAAGAAGAAACTAGGTCTGAACAGGTGCAAGAGAGAAGTGTGAAAAAGAAGTTGGAAAAGAAATATAAATATTTCTGTGCTGAAGCTCAGGAAATGTGACATGCTGTGCATTTCTGTTGAGAAGACAGTAAGTTTTTCCATTGAACTTAGAGGTGAAATGCAGCAATATTGCCTTGGCTGTGCTTTTATCACATAGCCACGGAAGTGAAAGGAAAGGTGTTTAAGGCTTTTAGGAACAGAAAATCAATCTGAAACTCATTTTGTATCTTGTGGACATTGACTGCATTGAGTATGAACGCTTGTTACATCTTCAGGCTGAATTTTGAAATTATTTTAATCTTTCCATTAAATTTGGTAAGATGCATGATCTTGTAACTGTGAACTGAAACAAAACATTTTCTGCGGAAGCAGGAAATTTGCAGTTGATATATTTCCTCTCAGCAATCCTCTAGGTAATACCCTCCCACTTCTACTTCTTAAGCTAATATGAAATTAGATAGTCTGCCTCTCCTTTCCTCTCCCCCCAGTCTCTCATTGTTTTGGGAGACAGGCTTTAACACCGTAAGACCAGGGAGGGGCTATCCACTGGTCACCAAAGAAAACCTTTATTTCTTAAAAGCAGTAGACTAATGAATGTGAAGTGCAGTCAGTCCAGTGTGGGGGTATTTATTATGTTAGCTGGCTATCAAGTTTTGGGGATAAAGCCTAAAGATTCTTTATCTTGTCCCTCCCATGATGATAAAGGCCTCTTTTTTTTAAAAGATGCTAATGCAGAATTTTAATTTTCTTGTCTGAAACTTTAAGAGGTTAATTTAATTTCTTCACACCTTTTCTCTTTTTGTTTTTTTTCTGTGACTTACCCTTTTCTGTTCAGGAAAGTTGGATTTTTGTCTGGATAGCTATTGATTTATTTGGGCCAGAAGCTATATGGAACTGTTAGCATTATTAAACACAAAAACTGAAATTGCTGTGATAAGGTACTCCTGTGCCTAGCTGGTCTTTGACTTGCTCTGTAGGAGACTTTTAAATATATAATCTAATTTTCTCAAGCATTCATAACAATCTATTTACACATAATTTAGAGGTCTGTCAGATCTCCAGAATTACCCTGTTAAATTATTGGAGCTAACTTTTAATGCAGGTTGTAATTAGTTACTTGTTCCAGGGGGGAATTAAAATCAAGCTGTTAGCCTGTACGTCTTCACTGAAGAACAGAAAGCTGTGGCTAATTATTCTGATGGTGTGGGACTGCTGGCTGACTTACAATGCAGGAAGGGAATTACTTGAAATATAATCTCTTTGGAGCAAAGCTCTGCATTGCATCCATGTTGAGGACTTAACGGTGAACGATGATGGTTTGGAATTACTGGCTAATTGGTTTTTTAGGTCGCAGATATTTCTATGCAGCAATTTAAAATCAGGGGGCAAGGAATGGGAGGGGAGAAAAACTGAAAAACCTGCTTTGCGTGAGTAATGAGAAAGATACCAGAAAAGAAACCATGGATGAGTTTATGGAAAAAAACTTTATAAAAAGAAACCATGGATGGTAATAAGCAATATTACCTGGGACAGACTTGACTGAGTAAGTAATGTTAACAGGAGATTAATATTTAAGTGGTTAATTGGCTTAAGAAGAACAAGCAGGGAATGGGACTGCATCCTTGTATAACCATTATGTACTTGCTCTGAAATCTTTTGTATATGAGGAGGGTCTTTACCCAAAGTGTTTTTGTGACAGTTGAAAAAGAAAAGACTATAAAATTTATTATAGTGAGTGCCAGGTCTGATTTACCACGGTGCATGAGAGGACACGCAAGCAGTTCAAGTGGCTTTTGTTTCAGGAGATGAAGAACACAACTAGAAGAGAGACTTCTGAAATTTGATTCCAGCCAATAGGAAGCAACAGCTTGAGTATATCCAGGTGGGAAAGCAACATGAGTGACAAGAAATGACAGCAAAGGAAAAATGTCAGCTTTTGTGTGTGCGTAAGTGTGTATGTATACATATATATATAGAGAGAGAGAGAGGCACATACCCAGACTGTGGGAACTGAGTCTAGGAGCTAAGGAAGAATGAGGAAATGTACTAGAAGTACCCATGGACAAAACAGGAAAGGCTGAGCTGAAAACTAAGAGGTGACTACCAAGATACACACAAAATCAAAGGGAGTCATCGTATGTAAGTACTCAGAGGAAGATTAAAGAGTCAATACACTTCTTCATGGAGTGGGAGACCAGTATTTTTGAAATTTACTCATGGGTGTTGAGCAGCTGTCTTTATGGAAAAGGTCAGTTGTGTGGAAGATGCCTGATACAATTAATGTGCTCACAGATGACAGCATTATATGGGCAAGGTTAGAGAACATTCACATGTTTTAGGGTAATCTTGAGTCGATGAATTCCGTGTTAGGACGTGTAAAGAGTTCGTGGCTGACATCTTGGAGCTGCTAGCTGCCATATTTGAGAGCACATGTGAGACAGATCTGTAGTTTAGTGTCCAAACTGACTGTTGAAGAGGGGGAGGTAGGTGAGAGAGGAAATTTCAGATGTTCAGTTCTCGAAAAAACACTGAAGCTGAGTAGCCAGAATATGTTTAAGCACCTAGAAGAACAAAAAGAAAAAAATTACAGCTGATTTTGTTGTTTAGTAATTTCACTATCAAGCTGAATGATGGACCTCAGGGAATATTCATTAAATACGGAAACCCCGAGGAGCTAAGAGAGACTGTCATTATCTTGCAGAACAGGTTTAAATTCCAAAATTTATCTGAGCAAGTTTCAGTTTCAGTGTGAGAAATGAACTGCAGCTCAGTTTGATAAATGCAGATTAGTGTAGCTAGGCAGTCCTAAGGAGGGTGGGAAACAACCTGCTTGGAGCAGCAATTTAGAAAAAGATCTGGAGTTTTTGTGGATCACAGCCCACACTTGGAAAAATAACATTATATGGATTTGAAAAAAAAGTTAGTGCCATAATGAATACCTAAGCTAAACTATTTTATCAGCAAGACAAATCACATCACTTTTCTACTTTGCTAGGAAATTGCAAAGCTCTTTGGCTTCAGATTGGGCTCTTGCTAATTTTGTTCCTCACGGTCCAGGAAAGATATGAACCTAAGTCCAGGAGTTCTTAAAACGACTGGAGATAAAGAAAACACGACTTCTAAAGAAAGACTGGCAGAATGTAAGCCGAGTCAAAAAACCTGGGGGAGTAACATGACTCTTTAAAAGGCTTTCACAAGGAGGAAGTAATCATCTGTTGCATAAATTAGTGGAGAACAGGGTTGCTGGCACTGGCACTGGCAGCAGTGCTGTCAAACAAGGGTAACTGGGTGTCTGTCAGGAATGTCACCCCTGTAAGTGATCCTGACTCAAGGCAGGGCTATGACCTGAGGTAATTTATTTCAAGTAAGATTGCTTCCAGTCAGATTTGATTCAACAGTGACCACACTCTGACGCCCAGTGTAATAGCACAACTTTTGGCAATTGTGAGCACTGAATCTGATTCCAGATGAGAGTTTGTAGTGTGCTTTTTGTCTTTTCAGTTCATGAATGGATCTTAAGTTTTCCTAGAGAAACATATGGGGCAGGGAAGAGTGGTTGAGATAAGAATGACAGTCTTGTGCTTGAAATGAACCCGCTGCTTTTCACTTCTACATTTATTGGCAATTTGGAGCTTATTTTGATCTCTTTCAATAATTATGCACATAGATGTTTTGGTGACCAAACTCTGAAATTCTTTATGCTGGGATTTCATTCTCCAGATCAAAGCTAATTTGAGAAGAATACACTCATGCATACACATGCAACTCATCAAATTCCTAAATGTACTTTATTTTGTCTTTCTTTTTGATCACACCAGTGCAAATGACTTCTAGTCTTACCCTTTTGAAGTTTGCTTTAGGATGAAGTTTGCCGTAACAGCTCTTTTAAGAAATGTGGAAATGAACCTTTTCATTTTAATTTGAACTTGAAGGAGGAAGTAGGATCCACTCTCTGCAGAACTTGGAAAGAGGGATTCACACCTTTCAAAAAACCCTGAAACAATCAGGTTAACTTTTAGGAGCAGCTGTTTGACTGCAAGAAATAAAGGGAGAAAAATACTGAAGGAATACTGGGAGATGAGAATATAACTAGTATTTCTGGTTTAAATTTCTTAAACACTAGTCCCTCCCAAGCTTTCAATGGATCCTTATTTCTTTCTCTTTCTCTCTCTTTTTTCCCCCTACGCCTCATTTACTGCTTTACTTCTGTCACAGTCACCATTGACTGTATATGCATTTCCATTTAGCTGAAATTCTGAAACTGCAAATGCAAAGGTGAGTCATTTCATTGAGACTAGAAGCCTTAAGTATGTGTTTAAAATAATAGCTCAATACCTTAGACAAATGTCAAGGTGTGCTATGATTTTAAATGCCCTGCAGAAAGCAATCTTTTCTAGATGGCTACAATATGTATTGATTTTTAGGCTTTCATTTAGAAATGCCCAGGAGATATCATTACAGTTTGACTTGCTCTACTCCTCATTTGGAATGGTGTTGGGAGTTTTACTTGTTTTAGAGAGCATCAGATGTAAGTTTTTTAATGACATAAATATGTGCATTTTCTTTGAGTGTTTTCTTGATCCTTGTTATTAAGAAAAGTGCCACAGGACACTGAAGCATAAGGTTGTCATCTGTTGCTTTCCTTCACAGATCAGTAGAGCAAGCAGATGTCCTGCACTTTTCTGCAGTTTTTAGGGCTCACTAGTTGAAAGGATTGGTGCTGCATTCACTGTCACATTTGCTGTACCAACAGAGACTAGAAAAAAATTGCTCTTTGCCTTTAAATTCAGGATGTAATAAATTGGTCAGAGCACGGGGTGACTGCTACCAGTTATGTACCACCAGTCCATAAACTAGTGTCCAGTTTCCTACCAATTTAGCATCCAACAAAGTTATTTTTCTCACATGGGTGTCACAATGGGTAGGTTAATTAAAAGTGCCTGAGGCACTCCTGTGTACTCACAGTATCACCATCTTGCGTCTTTTCCAGCAGAAGGTGGAACAATAACATTCCTTAAAATTTTCAGCACGAAAGTTAGAAGGCTTCCTGTAGGTGTTCCTTAGGAGGTCTGCCCATCACAAGGGAGCGGTGCAGAACTGCTTGCAGTGAGACCGGGGAAGCTTGAACAAGTTTGTACAGCTGTTTTCACCACTTTGTCCCATGCCTTTTAGGAAGAGAGCATTTTCGGGAAGTATTGTGTGTCCCAGCCCCTCAGCTCAGGTCAGGGCTCCCAGTTCCTGCCAGCCGGAGTGCAGTGGTGGCTTTCACTGATCTGGACACCTTTCTGTCCCGAGCGGTGCAGGGCTGGCAGGGAGTGCTGCTCTGAATGGGCTGGTGTGTCTAGACAGGGAAGTGCTGTGCAGGAATCCAGCTGTGGTCTTGGAAGCAGCAAGACTGTGCCCCAAGCAGCCACTGATTAGCCCGGACACTGCAGCACACTGACGTGGCAAGGCAGCTTCCCACACCTGGGCTGGCTCCCATAGCCCTGCGTGGTGGTGTCCTTACGTGGTGTAGACTTGCCTAACTTGTTTTGCAGAAGCTGCCAAACAGTTATCAGACAGATAATGGTCTTGGCTGCTATTGGCCTGGGTTAGATTCCACCTGATACATGTGAGCTGACAATTCCGTATCTCGATTACAGAGCTTTTGCATTCTTTTGTGTACCGTGTAATAGTTATTATAGATTGATTTGATTACCAATACAGTGTCTGAGCCTTTTATTAAAAGTGTCAAACCTTTTGAGACTTGTGGGATTTAATGTTCTTGACTGTCTCAGTCTTTCAAGGTAACTGCTTCTTCTGCATTTGTAATAACTGGCAGATCTCCTTATTAAATTCAGTAAGAGCAAAAGCATATTTCCATTGAAATGAAAACCTCAGGAATGAATTCTGTTTTAGTGGGAAATTTTCCAGTCTGTCTGTGCTTTTATTTTGCTCACCATGTGAGTCCTTTCATATATCTAACTGTATTTGCACTTACTTGCAGTGCCATACAACAGAGCCATATAACAGAGCCATATAGGCTTCAATGTGCTTTTCTGTTCCTAAACCTCTGCTTGTCTGTGTTTGCTTGTCCGTGAATGCATATCATAGACAGAGCCCTCCAATAATGTAGGATCAGTGTGCAGTAGGATCAGTAAAATCCTGGTAAGGTGTTCTACTGAAACAATTCTTTATTTTCTTTTGATGTTATACAATTTATTCATCCAACATACCTTTGACGCTCCAGTTTGTTTACACCACAGGCCAGTATTAAAATGTCACTCAGTCAGATTAAAAAGTTACTAATTTTGTAACTTTTCTTTTTCTTTTATGGGCTAGACTTCTAGAACATTTTTGTTTCATTTAGAAGAGTTGCTGTACTTGTGGACATGTCAGTACTTGAAGTCAATGAGTCCTTTTTGCTGCCTGTCGGATACATCTGTCTGTCACTGCATATTAAATATCTACAACAGGTTATTTTGTTATGGGACAACTGTTTGCCTGTTGAATCTTTCTGCAAGAAATATAATGTGCATCTAGACTCACAGCAGAATAAAGTTCTGGATGGCCATATCAGTGGTGGTCTCTGTGCCTTGCTGGAAGTAGGAGGTATCCTGTATTGCTGCTGCTGTTTCCAGGGTGTTGGGGTACATGTGATACATTAAAAATAAAACAATTCCCGTATCAAAACAGTGTGTGTACCATTGTGGTGCAGTGCATTTTCTTTATAAACCGCAGTGGCATCACAAAAAAAAGGCTTCAATAATTTCATATAACCTCATCTAAGTTTCAGTGAATGATTTCAGCAATACCATTTTACAAAGTTGCCACCCTTCAACTGTTCCTCATTTTTCCCTAAACTGAGACTCAAAAGTGTCAGAGAGCTCCCATTTTATTTTGGTATAAAGAAAATGAGATTAATTTAAGGCACTTTTTAAACGTGGGTTAGACATTAAACTAAAAGGAACTGCATTTGTCTTTCCTTTGCCTTGAGGCATGAGGAAAGTGGCTTGTATCTGTCTGCGAAAGATCATTTTAACTTTTTATAGTCTTCTAGTTGATGACTAGCCAATGATTTTATTGACTGTTAAATGGTCTGTATCTCACTGAGGATTGGAAAATAGTCCATACCAGGAAAGCCATGGATAGTCACTTGACTTGGAGTCTGTAAGGGAGAGTTCCATACAGATAGGATTTTTTCTTTCCATTGGTAGGGGGGATTTGAAATGTGTATTGCTCATAGCTGATACCAGGTAAGGTGACAGTAAAAAAATGGGTGAAATGGAGCTGGAATAGATTTTATCAGTAGAAAATGCCTAGAAAACTAATGTGATATATGCGAAGGAAACTTCACCTGTATTGTATCTTCATCAAATCTCTGTCTGTAACACTGTGTGGAAAAAGACAGCAGTAGCAGGCTGTGACCTGAAGCCGTTGCCATAAAAACCTCCCCAACAATAACAAACCTACAGTTCTCTTGTTATAAGGTGATCATTTTTCTATTGTCAGGCTGAGATATATTCTGTATACTTATCAGAAGGGAAAAAGGAAAACCATCTCTTTAACCCCATTTGATTATTTTCCCCCTTTACCACCTTTCTAAGGGATGACTTAGTTAAATATTCTTGGCAGAACCTCAAAAGATTTTTGGCATGCCGGGGGAAAGACTTAAACAGTTAAGATAATGCTTTGTGTACTTGCTGTAAGAGTGGCTTTTCTGGGGGAGATACAGAAGCCTTGGACACGTGTTCTCTGCGTAGCACAAACAGACACTTGCCTGGGTGCCCCTAAAGCAGTGTGGCTCAGTTCTCAGAGGAAACACCTGGGAGCACAAATGCATCACAGTTTGCTCTGCCAGCTGTGCGTGCCCTGGAAGCTGGGAAGGTAGATGGAGCTATGGTGCCAGCAGATTGAACACTTGCCTTCTTTCTTTAGTGTAATTGCATTTGCTTTTCAAATTAAAGTATTTCCTCCTGATTCGTGGTATGACAGGTCCAAAACTCTGACTGAGTGCAGAGTTGGGGACTGCATGCTGGAAACCAGGTGTTGGGTTTGATCAGTAGTTTTGTGGGTTTTTTTGTTTTGTTACATATTGGGAATCAGAGAAAATGAGATTTATTTTGGAGTGCTGGTTGTCTTTTGATTTGCAGCACTAAGAAACTCTTTGATTTCAGAGGACAGATTTTCATAGGACTGTGGCCTTAGTCCAGTATCCCTTTAACAGCTGTCAGCCTCACAGTTACATATTCTTCCATGCAAAGGCTTTTTTGTTCTGTAGGTGACATTGTTAAGTTAGATTCTAACACCTTGTTTTGTTTTTTTCTAGAAAATTGATTCTTTGACAGTTGCCTCAAGTGTGGCATCAATCGGTTCCAGAGTCAGTCAAAGCCCTCTGCTATTGGCAGAATTCTGTGAATCATGAAATATACGAGGGCAAAAGCAGCAACTTGCCCTTTTCAGCAGTCCATTAGCACTCTTGAGTGATTAACTCCAAAGGTTCCGGGGAAATGAGTCAGCAAGGAGTCAGGCCAGACCCTGAGTCATCCTTGCACCCGCCGGCCATGGGGGCTCACCAGGAACGTGCTGCCCTTGCAGGAATGCAGCTGGCCCGCTGGTGGAAGGCATCTTTCCCTTCTCTCCAGGCATCCCAAGACTTTCTGTGACTTGCTATGTGTGATTTCTTCGCACTGAGGCTGAGACAAGAAGCTGAGGAGCAGGCTGTGATGTCTTTGCTCTCTTCAGTCTACCTAAAAAGAGATCAGGGAGAAGGTGGAGCCAGGTTTTTCTCCAGGGTGCATATTGTAACATCCAGGGGCAGTCAGCAGAGCAAGAGAAAGTCAGATTAAGTAGAACTTCTCACAGCAAGGGTAGTTAAACACCAGAACGGTGTGTGGCTGTGGCACATCTATCCTGGGGGTGGAAAGCTCACCTCAGCCAACACCCTGAGTTAACCTGCTTTGAACAGGCACTTGGACTAGGTGACCTTGAGAGGTCCTTTTCAGCCTGAATTATTCATGATTCAAAAATTTCTATGTCTACCTGTGCTCTCAATCAGAGTTTTCTAACCTGACTTTAATCCAAATCTCAGTTTTTAATCCAAACTGAGATTTATCCAAAATACTTGAATTGTACCATTTTCTTAAAAAACTTTGGTCATTCTAAGCTTCATGACTTCTTCACTAGCATTGCAGTTCAAGAGGGTTTTTTGCATTCATGGAAAATAAAAATTTTCAGGAAGTGAGATTGTAGAAGTATGAATGGTACAGGTTTGGGCTTTGGCTTCAGTCTGTGACCAAATCCAGTGATGTTTGTTTCTTTGGGAGTGCACGTCCTCAACGCTGATCTGTGGCGGTGATGTGCCAGCTTCTCTTTGGCCTTCATCATTGTGGATGGTAGCCCCAAATTTGTACTTAGATCGCCTAGGGGACCTTTGTGCCTGCACTTTTTTTTTTGCAGTGGTGAAAAAGTAATCTCTGAAAGGCCAGTGTGGCAAGGGAGCAGCTGTGTCTCTCCAGGAAGTTTATTGTTGCAATAACACAGATAAAAAGGATTAGACAAATGTATGGAGTTTCTTAGGCTCTGTGAAACTAGGAAAAATAACTCTTTTTTTTTTCTAGTTACTTGTATCTCAGGTGCCAGTATGTACTCCCTGGGTTTTTTCTTGTGGATCCTTGATGTTGTTCCTTTTGAAAAAAATATTACAAACTACATTTAATAATTTTAAAATATCATACTGCTTTGAGAGTCCTTTTTTCTTTTTTTTTTTTTTTTTGATACTTGCTTCCCTAGCAAATATTTTTTTAAAAGCACTGCTTAAGCAACCTAGAAATTCAGATATATTTGCTTGCTTGCAAGAAAGACAACACTGTCATGGGTTTGTCCTCTTTCAGGGTAAGTTTTTTTGGTAGTTTTGCCGCTCCCAAGTTTCGCCTTCACTTTCCTCTCAGGGACTTCATTCTTTTACATGTGACACTTCTCAAAGTGAATATTGAGTTTTTGTTTTTCCTGTCATTAAGCTGGCCTACCTCAAGGAAAAGTTCAGACCCTTCCAGAGAGAGGATCAAAGAGGTCAATTATAAATGAAAGGTAGGGGAGGGAGGGATATTTTCCTGTCTTGCTTCATCATTTTCACTGATGGAGTCTGCAGAAGCAGAACAGTCTGGTGCTTGTAATATTTGGGGATGGCTCTGTGTTTTCTGAGCTCATTATGGAAATGAGCCAGTGCGAGAGCTGGAGAAGTGTAGAGCCTGCCCACATGTTTAGAATGGGCTGGGAAGCTGCCTCAGGTTCTGATTTCCCAATCACTGCCTGCAAAAAGGAGGGATGGAGGGGAGGAGATTTCTCCCGTTCACTTGTGGAGGTGGGGCGAAAAGAGAAAGGAATGAAGAATGGAAAATAAGAGAGAAATAGGAAGAATCTGATTTCTTCCTGCTCCTTAGGGGACTGTTGCTAGATAGAGCATTTGATGAAGAAAACGGCACGTTTAGGTTTTTAAATACTTGAATTTCAACTGTGCTGTTGGCCTCTGAAGCTTGTAAGTAAGTCCAAGAGAAACAGTCTTCCTCTCCAAAGAGGTTTAGCTTGCATCATGTAGGCTCCTTTGCCTGTACAGTCATATGAAGTGAGGTAATGAAAAAAAAGTGGAAGTGGTGTCTTTCAAATCTCGCTCTCAACCAGCTTCAGGCCTGGACAGGAGAAACGAAGGACTTCTTACAGTCCATATTTGTCACTGTGTAGATGAAAGTAAAAAACATTCAGCTTTATCTTTGTTTCATTTGTAAACGCTTGATGAATTCCACACACCCCCTCCCCACCCCCCACAAACCAGAGAGGGAAGAAAAATGTTGACTTTGGAAAGTACGAGCTCTCTGCACAGGAGAGGTACTGATGTGCGGTCGGCTGCTTTGGATTTTTTTCTGAGGTTTTTGTGGGTCTTTTTTTCCCCCCACCAGTACAAGGTAATTCATTGAGAAAACCTTAAAACAGTCTGTAGAACATGACTGCAGTGGCAGCTCTGCAGTTCTCACCTATCTACTGCAGCCTATCCTTTGGGTCAGCACAGGAAAATAAAATATGATGTGTTTTCAGCATGGAGAGATTGTCCTACCTTTAAGAATTTCCATGTTTCCCCAGTGAATTTATAATTATCATGAGTCAAGACCTGTGCATTTTTACACGGTCTTGTCATTGCCCCACATAAGGAAATAATTCCGGGTGACATCTCATAAGCAGTGAGCAGGTTTTTCACACTGCAGAATTTACTGCAACTTACATTAAAATGCACAGGAGTACTGTGGTGACCCAGAGGTGACTTCTGTGCCATCATCCTGCCTATGGCAGTAGTCAAAAGTTACTGCTTAGTTAATTTTTACTACTTCAACCCGTTCGGAGTGGAAAGAAAGCCAGAGCTTTAAACAACGTCGTAATGGAAGGTGAGCCATTCGTTCACCATTCCCATCCTCTGCTTCTTGATAGAATTTGGCCCAGGTGGGAGCAGGGGAGGGCCAGAGAGGACAGGTTTCTGCCTGGTCTCTCCACTGCCTTTCCTCATTCTTCAGGCAACCTCTTTTTTTCAGAACTTCGAAGCTTTGTCCTCCCCTGAGCTTTTGCTACCTGCCAGCATCAATAGACCTGAACACAATGGTTCTACCACCCCATGATGTCGCAGAGGAGCTGGGGGCTCAAGCAACTCAGGAGGAATTTTCAGTCTCAAGTACGCCAGCAAAACTGTATGGGGTTTATTTTAGCTGTCTTGTTTTGGAGCGAGGAGAGTGAGTAGAAAAAAAAAGCAGCTTCACTTTTTGATAGAATTTAAATTCTTAGGCATAGGTAATTCTGGCCAGAAGAGCAAATGAAGCCAAAGATCTGTGTGTTTTTGAAGAAGCCTAGTTTGTTTTTTATTTTTTTTTAATATGCTCATAGTAAGCATCTGTTTTTAGTTAAATGTGCAGTGGTATATACAATTAGTCTTTGAAATCCAGTACAAAGTAACAGCTGGTTTCAACTCAACTATAGGGGCTTTTTATGGCTAAAAAATAAAAATAAAAAAGTCTTACATGAGATATAAAAATGTTAATATTTCAATAAAATGTATTTTTTCACGTTGACCAGGTCACTAGAGCTACTGTAAGCAGTAGGGTTGTTGCAGGAAGGTTTTATATTTCAATATAAAGATCTTCTTTGTAATTAGTTATTTTGATGTTTTGCAGCATTCCTTCTTGGAACTCAGAATATGTAAATATTCAGCCTTAGAAACTTGTTTGCTAAAGGAAAAGGAAAAGAAAAAAAAAATTAACTCTGTGAATGAAGGGGTGCAACTCACTTGTCTGAGGACTTAAAAAAACAAATTGATTTTGAGACCTGTCTTATTTTGCAGTCCCTACAAACCCATCTGATTGCTATGTACCAGCTGGACTTCAAATGGTCATTCCTTCTGTCTTTCCCCTGACCGGACGGAGCACAGACATCAACATTCTACCTTAAAGCAGACATCTGATAAAGCAGAAGCCTAAAGTGCAAGTGTTCATCCTTGTCCAGGCTGCACTGGAATGCTGTTTCTCACTTTTTTTTCCTTTCCTCCAAAATGACATAAATTACACAAAAGCACCAATAACTAAATAGTAGTGTATGTCAAAAAAAGCCATCTGGAAGAACACTAATGAAAGCTCAGGTTTACGAATTGTTGGGTTAGAGAACGAGGTCCCAGGAAAATAGATTGTTAGCAAAGCAATATTGGTCTTAAATGAAGAATGCATTTAGAAACCAGGAGAGGTGTGTAACCTTATTTTTTTTTTCTTCATTAATACAGTATGTGGTTACCCAAAATTATGACTGAAGGGTTGCTTTGCTCTTTCTGTTAGAGACTAATGTTTTGACTGAATCAGGTAAATAGAACTTGTCTTACATAACTTTAAAAAAAAAAATCTGAACCTAAAATGATTTTTGATTATACTTTAATGAGACACAGTTTCTGAGCTTGTTCACACTGGATGATTTCACTTGCTGCATCGTTTAAATATTCATGAAACTTGAAACAGAAATGAAGGCAGGTCTCACTTTTCTGTCTGTATACTTCATAAAACTCCACTGAAAAACATTGTAAAAGGATTTATTGAGTTTTCAGAAATAATGAGAAGGCCAAAATTGTGGTAGCCTGCATGAGCTTAACTAGCCTACATCCCATTATCCCCTTCATGTTCACCTCATGTCCTAAACCTTTAAAGTAATACACATCTCCTAGACGTCTCTGCATATTTCTTTTCCTGTAGTTTCCCTGATCCACTCATTGCACAGAACAAACCTGTGCTGGATGTAAATCTGTGCTCTCCACTGAGGGCAGCAGCATTTTCTTAGATCACATTTTTGAGGATGCCAGAATTTGTTTAGAGAATGAGTCAGGAGATTGCAGAAGGAAAAATTGCAGGGTGAAGATAGGTGAATGATGCCCTAGAGTGATGACTTTTTGTGCAGTACTAGGCATTTTGTTTAAAATCCACATTCTTATAAGTGAGTTCCTGTATTTTTGACTGCTTGACTCCTTATCTTATTTGCTGAATGCTTCCAGAGATCAATGGGTACCCTTCTGAATATGGAAAGAATTATATAATAAGAAAAATTCTCAGAAATAGGCCTTGGATTTCTCATACTGTGGCTTTCAAATCAGTCAACAGATTTGACCTGACACTCTTTGTCTTAGCTCTCTCTTCCTTAAGGAAGTTTTATTCAAATAAATATTTCTGAAGCTTTCAGATGCTGTGGTGATAAATGGTAAAAGCTCCCAGAAAATAAAGAAACAGACAGGAGAATTTCCATAGCTTGGAGTTAAATTTTAGTGCTATATATACTGGAGAAAATGCAGCTGCTGAATCAAAAGCATTTGTAGGCAGCACCTATTCTGTTTGCCAAATGAGAGTATTTCACCCTGCAGTGAAATACCTTATAGCCACTTCATTAAGCTCCATGATGTATGATAGAAGAAAGAGTGAAATAAAATTGGACTTTTGAGTTTAAAAGTGGGGGGTTTTGTTTATTTGCAGTCTTTTTTTCTTTTTAATTCATTATTCAGGTGAATCAGTAATTCAGAGAGATCAGGTTTTTGGCTGCCTCTGGCCATAGGAGGACCATGTGTTTTGGCCCAAGGTTTAAAATGTGCCAGTGCTCTGTTGGGTGGATGCTTTGTCACGTTTCTCCCAGTTCTCACTGCTCTTGACTCGTCTTACAAGTGTTTTCCCTGGCTTGTATCTTTAGTCTGTGTTCATGGTGCCCAGCCTGTTCCCACTGTTAAGGAGTTCACTGGTGGCATATTTTATTGAAGATCCCAGTCTGTATGTCCCTACTCCACCCTGCTGTGCCACAGTGACTCCCTGTCTCCTTTGCTCCATCGGTTTCCACTGTGACAAGACTGATCCCAGCTCCTTGTCTCCTGGACAAGGGGGAATGGCTTCACACTGACAGTAGGTTTAGATTAGATACTAGGAAAAAATTCTGTCCCATGGCAGTGCTGACACAGGTTGCTGAGAGAAGCTGTGGATGTCCCATCCCTGTAAGTGTTCAAGGCCAGGTTGGATGGGGCTCTGAGCAACCTGATCTAGTGGAAGCTGTCCCTGCCCATGGCAGGGGGCTGGAACAAGATGATCTTTAAGGTTCCCTTCAACCTAGGCTATTTTCTGGTCCTATGATTTTGGTTTTGCCAAGTCCCACTATGAATCCCTAACTGCCCAGTGCCCCTTTCATTGTACTGCATGTTTCTTCCCAGGATTGTCCCACCTCTCCTCCAGTTCTTCATGACCCTATCCCTTTGCAGTCCCTTGTCGTGTCTGTAGCGTGACTCTGGAGCTTGGCCATTCTGGCTTTTTTCTTGGCAGTGACTCTCAGCTTTCACAGCAGAAGACAATGGGACTTTTTACCCCTCTGTTTCCTTATTTTACCAAGGAGATAAGGCTGTTTAGTCTCCTTCTCAAAAGTATTTAAAAATCTGTGTAAGAAGCAGTTCAGCAGTCTGCAAGCACAAAGCACCACTGTTAATGAATGAAATGAGATAAAAGTGGAGTTGGTGATGGTGCATTGAGGCAAACGCTCAGGCAGTTTTCTGCCAAGGTGCAGGGAGCCTTTCCAGCCATTTTAGTGCTGGGCATCACTGCAGAAGCCTAGCAGTTCTTTTCTTTGAAGTGTCAGCCCCCGAAAATAAACAGCAGAAGCTTTGAGGCAGTCAATTCAGCCTCAGTTTGGTGTCTCCCAGCATTCGTTTTCCTCCCTGGAAGATGCAGCACTGTGTGCTCCCAGCCCCGCAGAACCTGTGTGCGCTGCCATCTGCCTCTGCTGCCATCTGCTCCCCTGAGCTGGCTGCAGCCAGAGACAGCACATGCCCTTTCTGATAGCAACAGGAAGGTGATCTGTCCTGAACCAGGGATGCATTTCTCTAGAGGAGCACGGGGAAGGTGGAGGTTTGCTGGTTTAGCATGCTTGTATCCCTGTTTGGCACTCGCGGCATTTAAGTGTGACCTTCCTGCAGTTTGGCTGCCTTGCAAGCATGTGGAAAAGGCCTTGTAGCAGAGACGGGAGGGGCTGCATAGGCAAGGTGATTCTTGGCTTTTCTTACTGGCATATCTTTCATTTAAAATTTAACAGCTCTTCTTTTTCCACTGTGTCAGAGGGATTCTTTTACACCCAGCTATGTAACCTTCCCTGATGACATAGCAGTGATTCTTGAAAAGAATGGGGCCTTTTGCTTCGATTTTTTTTTCCTCTCTTGTGCTTTGGAGCAGAACTTCAGACCTATATGAGGTCATGCCCACATTTTCTTCATGTCTTTATTTTTATCTTGATAAATAATATATAAATGAACTTGAGAGATAGTACGTAAATAGGCAAGAGTGTGTATCCACAATTTCTTAGGGTTATCATTGCCTCATCATGTGTGTCTACATATAAAATATATTTTTCATCTACACATTGGAAAATCCTTGAAGAATCTCTTCATAAACAGTGCTAGGCAGTTTTGGTTGCAAGAGTTAAACGTTTGGAGAGCAAAGTCCCATGCGTGGTTCTCATGGGCCTATTTTTAGTTTCTCTTATGGGAAGAATGGCAAAAAATAGACCAGGACCGTGACTTTGGATTTAGTGCACAGAATGTTTATAGGTTAGCTGACAGGAGCGTGTGTGTGTGTCTGTGCCACAGGACTTCAGTGCTACACTTCCTGTACATTCATTAACAGGACTCCCAGCAGAGCTACTGTAGTTTCAGCACTCATAACACTAATTTTAACATGCTGTAAAGTGCGTCATAGCTCTGAAGTGCTATTTTCAGCCTTGATTAGGGATTGCTGACCTGAAAGATCTATATTTCTCCACTGAGAGGCTTTCTTGAATTCATAAATCTCTGGATTTGCCCAGAGTGCTTTGGTGCTCTATCTCTCTCTTCGTTCAGAAGCTGTGGATGGGTGGGATGCACAGAGGTTTGCTGCCTTTATGCTGAGGATGCATTTATAGCCTGCAAGTGCTAGTGCTGCATCTTTTAGATGTGCATAATTTTGAACAAATTAAAATATTTAACAGCGTCAGGATATTCTCCTCTCTGGTTATTGCTTTCACTTTCTTCTTCTGTCCTTGATGATTTTCTAGGCGTTGTTTGGTACAATCAGTTTGGAAGGCTGATATTTCAAAAGTGCAAAGTGCAGTTCTCCTCTGGCTGTGTGACTCCAAGACAAGGAGCTCTTAAAGCAGACTATATTTTAATGCATATTTTCAAATCATGACTTTACAGGAATCAGGTAAGAGAAAGGGACATAGACATTGGATTCCTTTTCCCTTAATAAAGACCCCAAAACTAAGACTACAACATTTAAACTTTTAAAATTTCAGCAAAATAACTCTTGTAGCTATTAAACTTTCCATGGAAATACCTGCCTCATATTTTCCAGGTCACTTTCCATTGCAGCTGTTTCCTAACTAAATAAAATGTCCTGCTTCATGAATGACCTGCTAGCATTTAAAAAAGAAAAAGGTGAGCATCTGACTGGGCAAGGCTTGTCTTCCTGTGGCCTTCACACTTGTGCAGTGTTTGAAACCTTTAAAAGGAGGGGGTAATACTGAAGTAAAAAGCCTCCTATCCCCTGAGACAGACAGAAAGGAAAACAAAAGCCCCAAGTTCCCCGAAGTGGAGCAGGAATTGAAAATGTTCCAAGAGTGTCCCCTCCCTATTCTGTTTGACACTTACAGAATACCTGCATTAAAAAAAACCCTTAAAATATTGACCTGACTGGAAATGAATGATTAAAAGCTCTGGCCTTTGTTGTTCATCACTTATTGGGCAATTACATGGCAGCTTTGCATGAATTTGTTGGCATGGGTCTGAATTTGGTGTGCAAGACTGAATTGTTCAACACTCAGTTTATTGCCCTTTAAATGAGCAAATTATTCCAGTAGCAAAAAGGGCAAATTTTTACCTTGCCCTCATGTTCCACCCATCTCTGACATTCTCTGTCTATGTGAAAGGGATTGAAGAGGAAAGGCAAATATTTCCCTGCCTCCAGGATTGCAGACAGTTGGAAGAGATGCTCTGGGCACTCCAGTCACAGCTCTAGATTTGGTCCTCTGCTTGTTTAGATGTCACTGTAGTGAGAGCATGTCTCTTCTTTATAACAGCACACAGATTTGAAAAGCCATTTTCCTACAATTAGTGCATACTGATTAGAAAAGCAAACCAAAACCACTGCAGAGAGCCAGTTTAGGGTGGTAAACTGTGAGGGTGGGGTAGCAGTTTTGCTTTTAAAAACTTGACTTCATCAGGCAGCCAGCTCCATTTCAGCTCGGATGAATGCTGCATCGTATGTATGGTATGTCTTTCAATTTGCATTTTATAAATGCACAAAATATTCCAAACAGGTTGCAGAAACTGATGGCTGGCCTGTTAGAACTGTGGAGTTACTGCAAATAATGAGGCACGGAACAAGAGTAGAGGGAATAAAATCTTTCAGCAGTCTTCATCTAAGTATGTGTGTTTTAATTTCCCCTGTTCTCCTGAGTGTAAAAACAGCAGGAAGGTCTCAGAGCCCCTTGGAGCAGAGGAGCAAGTTGGAAAGCCAAGCTTTCAGATAGGAGATGAAATCACAGAGCTCCAAGTCTGATGTTTCCCCTCGCCCCCCTCCTCTCTCCTCCGCCAGCCTACATTTCTTGGCTCCCCTCAGCTCCGAGGCTGTTGGGGTTGTGACGTAAATGACTCCCAGCGAGTGACCCCCGTGGCAAACCTGTAAAACATTATACAGCATGAATAAGAAGTCTCTTATTAGGCCTGCAGCTGGCGAGATGCAGACATATGGCAGCAAGGATGTTTTGGAAGAAAGGCACGGCTTGACAAAGAACCCAGTCTCCCGATAAAGGTTTATACTGGCACTTTCCTGTGTTTATAATTCCATATGCCAGGGCCATGGCCTCTTTTTTCATCGTATTGTTGTTTAAATTTTTTTCTAAACCTAATCAGCCCTTAGGTTGATGAGTCTGAAAGGCAGAAACTTGATATCAATATTAGTTTTTCCTTAGAGCTCTTTGACAGGAGTTGCACTGTTGTAACTGCCTGAGCTCAAATCTGCTTCATGTATAAAGTGAAGCAAGTTTGTCAGGACCAATTGTTCCTGTTATGAAAATAAAGTTTTATTTTTAAGAACATTCTCAAAATAGATTCAATATTGCCCACTTTTTTGGTTGGTTGTTATTTTTTTTCCTCATGTAGATATTCAATCTTGTTTGCTTGCTTGCTTTTTCGCTGTGTTAGTTTAGTATTACAGGATAGTATAAGCATGGTTGTTTTCAAGGAGGGTTGCTATTTGAGTGTGTTTTTAAAACCTCTTTCCCTCGCAGCCTCACAATCTCAGTAATAATCTTTTCTTAGGTCCAGGCATCTGGTTTAAGAGCTGCACAGTCATGCTGTTCTTCTATCAGTTATGTGATAACTAGTACTTCGAATAATCATCCTTGACCTTTTTGTAGTCTTTCAGGCTGATTGATTAGTGAAATCCATATTTATGGTGATAGCCAGAGAGGTTTTTGTTCAAGTGCGACTGCCAGTGTAGGGTTTTATTATTTACAGGACAGTAACCTTTAGGATTTCCCCTTGAGTATCTGGCCCCATTGTTCTAGAAGCAGCATACAGAGGACAGAACTACACTTTCTTCTGCCCTAGAGAATTTTCAGTCAAGCTGAGTTTTGTTTGGAGGAAAGTTCTGCCTTGAACTGATTCAATACCAGCTGGCCCCCATGTGTTATGTCAAGTATAAGGATTTCCCTCACACTGGGAAATTAATGTTCTAAAATGCAGTGATTTGTTTTTCTGGCTTTTTTTTGCAGCTGTATTCAATGACAAAGCAACTCTTCAGCTGCTGAAAGTTGAGGTGTTGGAGCTGTACTGACTGTGTCCTCTTAGGGCAAAAAAAATTCTCCAGAAGTAGATAGTTACCCACTTTTTAGCAGTCAGGAGTTTGTTGGGCAATGCACTCTGTGAGGTAAAAATTGAAAAGAAATGGTTATGGCATAGGAGAGATGCTAATGAAATTAAGAAACAACAAGAGCTAGAAAGAAGTCTGGGCTCTCTTTTTTCACTTTTTTTTCTTAACTTCTCACAGACGAATTAACCTTGTCTCATACCTCCTCCACATCTTGGGCTTTTTCTTCATATTTTGGCCAGAACCTGACAAAAATAATGAATTAACTCCACCCTGGTACAGCTAATCCCGTGGGCCTTTTCTCTAAATGAAGTTACTGCTTCCTGTTGTTCCCACAGGGACTTGGGAACAATTAGAGGAGATTGGTAAAGAAGATTGGAGCAGCTAAATTGGCCAATTCGTCACTGTCTCTTGCTTGTTTGCTAGACTTAGGGATGGATTTTGCATCCCTCTGTAGAAGAGTAGCCTTTAAGAAAACGCCAAAACAACCAAATAAAAGAAACAGTGAACACTTATCTGTTCACTAAGCACTTAGGTGTATCAACTAGGGTGAGCTGTATGTGCTGTCCTGCAAAAGTGAAATTCCTCCCTGGTGTGGAATCCTGGACATATGACTCCTCCACACACAGAAAAACAAAACCAGCCATCTTGCCACGTTCTTAGCACACTTCTGGTTTGGGTTCATTGTTTGGGTACCTGGTGGTTGTATGAACTTGGAGGATATTCCTTCTTCTCCCTCTGCTTCCCATTCAATAACAGGATTACAGCAAGTTGCTGGCCTGGGTGGAGCTTGCTGTGCTCCCTGGGTTGTAGATCAGACTCTGACCTCATTCTGTCTCTGCTGTCTGATGTCTACATCCTGTTAGATCCTCCAGGTCCTTGGTCCTTATAGCTTGGCACTTTGGAAGTGTTTCTTTACTGTTCAGCACCCAGGGTCATGTTTTTCCTGGGCATGAACAGTGGCACAAGCACAGCTCTGAAGCAGCTCACAAGGAGCTGGACTTGCTCCTGTGCACCAGGTCACCAGGATATCTGCACTGCTCTGGGGTGATCCACACCTGAACGCAGGGAGAGGAAGGACATCAGGCTTCAGTGCTGTGTTTTCCTAGAGCACAGCACTCACAGGACATTCTCCAGTTGGGTATCAGGCTGCCTGTTAGCTGCTGTCAGCTCCTGCTCGTGAACCTCTCCTGATTCCCCCTCCCTGCCCTTCTCTCAGCTGTGTAGCTTGTGCATGCTGGCCTTAGAAAGACTGACCAGCCTGTAAGTTCTGAAAATTTGGCCACTGTTTGTAAATCAAGAGCTACCCAATAACCAGATTTACAGCCCAGTGACCAGATTGGCAAGGAGGACTCTTGAAGCAGTTCAGGAAACGCAGCCTGAATATCTTGAGAAACTCTGGGAGTGAAGTTTGACAAGAGCAGAAAAGCTCAATTGAGTCAGTAAACCCTTTATAGCTTAAAACAATTGTGGGGGTTTTTTTCCCTGGGTTTTGGGGCTTTTTTCCTTTCAAATTTTAATTTCAATGCTCTGTAGTAAAAGAAAACTGAAATGCTGTTGTCCTAGACATTGAAATATTGAAAAAGGATGTTTTGATGTCTCATAAATATCCTCTTTCTCCTTTCAAGTACTTGTATCAAAACTAAAATCTTTCGCTAATACAATTTGTGAAGCATTTGAGTCTTGACGAAATCCAGGTTTAATTCTTCCAGTCAAGTCAACTGGTTGTGTCATTTGCTTGTATGCAGGTGCTCTTTGCATTTTGGGGACAAGGAATTAGTCTGTACCTCTACAAGATACTTCATAATAATCACAAAGCAGTTTTTTAATAAATAACCAGAAAGCTATTTCATTGAAAAACAAAAAACCAAAAAGTCTTGTGTATTAGGATGTGAGGACATTAAATCTGTAGTATCCAAAGTGCATTTCTAACTCCTGCTCTTCAAATAAGGACTTGGCATATATTCGTGCTGTAAGACAGTAGGAATTCTTGTGCTATTCTGTACTGTTGCAATAGCAGATATTTAGGCAGAGGATAAGCTACTGGGTAAATTTTCACATGCTTTCTGGCCTTCCTGATGCTGGCATTGCCTGGTCTTCTCAAGTAGAACTGAGATAATTTGGCCCTTGAGATAAAGAAGGAGAGATAAAGTTATTTTTAGCATTAGCTTGCTTTAGTTCTGGCATTTTGTTGTGTCCTGCCCATCCTCCTGACAAAGTGGAAGGATGCAGCTTGTTTATTATGTTTTACCATATCTACTCTTCTGGCTTTTGATACCAGGCTGAGCTGAGGTTTACCCTTCGCAGATCAGCCATGAATACTCAGTTTTCAGTCCTTGTATTTATTTTTTTCTCCTCTTTGCAGTCCTGGTACTCAAAAGCCTTCATTCTCTCTTAGAGGAAATGTAGTTTCTTTTTTCTTTTTTTCTTCTTTTTTCTTTTTTTTTCCTAATAATTTTGAAGTTTTATTTTATTTTTCTATGATTCAGATTCTAGGAAGTGAAATTTCTAAGCAAACTTGAAATGCTGTAATTTTTACAGCTGCAGAAAGCAACCAGCTGTGTCTTCTGTAAGTTACAGTAAGAGGGTTTAGTGCTGTTGTCTTTAGAGATTCCAAACGTTTTGAGCTTATCAGTAGTTATCAGTGTGGGCACTACCTGCATTTCTATACACTTTTTCCTCCATCCTATGTATTTAATATTGTGGAAAATGTTGCTGGCATTATGCAAATGGAGGCTGGACACCACTTTTTACTCATAAAGCCAACAAAATGTGGCATTACAAGCATCTGGGAACCCTTTTTCCCCTCTTCGATCATCTCTTCCTCGATGTCACCCTCCAAACTGCCACTGAGAAGTCTCTACTGAGAATGCTCGCCTTTGTGTGGCTCCTTGATGAGAACTGAGCATATAAGCAGCTCCTTGATCCACCTTGAACTTCCTGGCTTTCTCTTAAGGCACTGCAGGTGTTCTACCATGAACGGTGTTTCCCTGAAAGCAAATGAAAATGCTGGTTCCAGGGCCACACTGTGTGTGCTGGGGGAACAGGGCGGACGTGTGGGAAGGAAAGTGTAAGGTTAGAAAAACTATTTAGGATATATACATTTTTATTTATGTTCTATATTTAGGTATGAGAAAGGGAAGTTATTTTGTCCTCTTCTGTAGTTCTCCCAAGCCCATAAAGTGTCTGTTTCTCAGCCTGTGTCGCCCTTGCCTGAGCCGACGTTGTCAGTGGCCCTGGTTCTCCTTCAAGGAGTCTTTGTCCTAATAAAGGGACCCATTGAGAGGGCCCGAGGCACTCAATGTTCAGAATGCAACTGCTTATCTCCTGGCAACATGCTTGTGGAATATGGGTCTTTATACTAATAAAGTAGGTAAACTGCAATTATCTGTGATTTCTCTTTCTGAAACAAAGAATTGCGTGGAAAAATTGAAACTGGAAGAGAGAAAGTGGAGCTCTTGTCATGAACACTTTCATGTCAGAGATGCTTCACACACCTCAGTAAATCAGAAGGCTTTGTAAGAATGCTTTCTCTCCTGGCATTTTGGCTCTTTATCTCTTCCTGTTGCTGTTCATCTCTGCATCCATGGGCAGAGCTGAAGTGGAGTCGATGTCTTGAAAGCTTGGGCAAAGTTCAGCCCAGGTCTGGGGCACAACTGTAAAGTTTTTGACTTTGCTTAAGTTACCTTCTCTAGCTGAAGTCCTAACTGAGGAAAGATGCCTGAGTTCAGCCCAGATATGGGGGAAAAACTTTATTTTTTTATCCTTTGGATTTTTCTCTCTGTCCTGTTTCGCTTTCTTAACATGCACTCTCTTAAAAAGGAAGGTTGTTGGTATGTGAAGCCTATCCTCCTTCTGATATTTAGAGGGCTGAACAGTTCGTTTTCAGAAAGAGTGATAAGATCTCCTGGCAGCCAAAAATAAGAATAATTCTGTTCCCTGGTGTATACCCTTGACTCCCCCCAAAAAAGAACTTGGACATAAATAGTTGATCGAAACAAAGCCTCTGGTCTGATCCCATGAACTGAAGATATTTAGTTTCTATTCCCAGTTTCTCAGTACTGTGCTGGGTAAATGCCTCAATTCTCCGTCTGTGAAATGGAGATAAATCAATTTTTTTTTCTCGGGAAGGTTCTGTCTGAGTTAACAAATTTGTATGGTGGCCTGGAAGTGCTTTAGAAGTGGTTGCTACTAAGATTTCTCTGATTTGCAGCTGACAGATAATAGCAGGGAGAGACTCAAAGCCCTCTTACAAAGACTCAGACTAATTGTGTTTAACCACGGCTCCCGGAAGACCAGGCTGGTTCCCAGGCACAGGAGGAAAAACAAAGGACAACCTCCAGGCCACGCTGAATTGATGAAAATGTTGTTAGCATTAGGGGCTCGGGATTGAATCTGTAATCAATACACATCTGGAGAGCTCCTTTTTCATAGTCAGAAAACCAGATCTGCACAGCCACTTAGCACTGAGCAAAGCTTCCCCTCCCCCCC